>CAUYUJ010012025.1:257685-315046 GCA_963575745.1 Prorocentrum cordatum | reverse complement strand
CACGCACGCACGCACGCACGCACGCACGCACGCACGCACACACACACACACACACACGCACACACGCACGCACGCACGCACGCACCACGCGCACACACACACACACACACACGCACGCACGCACGCACGCACGCACACACGCACACACACACACACACACACACACACACACGCACACACACACACACACTGCACCCAGTAAGTGCTTCTTCCGACGAGAACTAGTCTGTCCCCCTTCCCTCCACCAACGCCTGGGTGAACCGCCCCCCCCCCTCCCCTGCGATTTGTGTTTGCACACTTCTTCCGCACGAGTGCTCATTCCATACATCCTATAAAATTCTCTCGCCCAGCGACGCCAACCCCTCAGATACTATGCAGTGTTAGCCAGCGGGGTCCCCATACAGTAAATTCGTGAAGCGTGGATGTAAAAGCCATGCGGAATGAGCTACGCGCTGTAGGCTATGGTGTGTGAGCTGATCACAGCAATCTATGGGGGAGGAGGAGGAGGAGGAGGAGGAGGAGGAGGAGGAGGAGGAGGAGGAGGTGTGGGCTTCTGGTGTGCGAGCCGTGCGGTGTAAGCTACGTTGCCCGCCCAGGGCGGGCGCCCACGGGCTGGCTGGAATGTGGCGAGGCCCCGTGGGACCCACCCAGCAGCACACGGGGCGCCCTCGAGGCGCCCACGAGGCGCCCACGGGCGGGAACGTGGCGAGAGGCACGAGGCGCCCACGAATCGCCCACTGGCGCCCACGGGCGGGGCCGTGGGAGAAGCCGCGGCGGACCAACAGCATCGCTTCGAAATCGACGTGAAGAGGCCTTGGGTGTTCAAACGAATGGCTGCAGTGCATGTGCGATGATCTACGAGGCGACTTTGCGACAGTCCCTCTCGAAGGTTTGCCAGCGTGGACCCCAAGCAGTGTGTTCTGGTCTGCCGGGTGGTGATCGTTTTTGTTATTCATTGTTTTGCCGATCGGCGCGGGCCCTCCCCCCCCAATGGAGTAGATGTTGGTTGTTTTGGGCGCCTGTTTCGAGCAGGTGGGGCCTCCCCCATAATGGGCGCACTGCTGCAAACAGTCGCACTAAGCAGAGGCCCTGAGTCAGATCCCCCCCTCCCCCCTTCTTCCTCCCAATGTCGAAACGCCGACGCCGAATACAAAGAACGCTCACAAGAAACGCGTCGCTCTAAGTGCAAGCGCTGCCTGGGGAGTCGGCCATGCGGGCCACGCGCGCGCGACCCCGCGCGCCGCGCCCATATAGCAAGTCCTCGAAGTCGTTGGCTGTCTGACCATTGGCTGCAAGGTGCAGGATGTCAATGGGGGAGGCCACATGCCAAAGCATGTTCGGGCTTTCCTTGCCAGCAGCTGTCAGAATGCATTCGGCGCGCGCGCGCTCGCCGAACCCGGCTGAAGGCTACAGGTGCTGTTGGCCGCTCTGCCACGCGAAGCCCTGCGGGCCACGCTCTGCACATGTCGAAAACCTGCCACAATCGCCGCGCACCCGCCAGCTCCGTTCAATCATACCGCGCGCGCCACACGCGGGCGTCTCCGACCGCGCACGTCGAATTCCGAATTTTGTCGCGCGCGCGCGCTCTTCCTCGCCAGTCGGATCGGGCGAAAGGGGGGAACGGAAAGGGGGGGATACGACATTTGCTGCGTGCAGCTGGTTTCGGCCCCGCCGCCGGGCGTTTTCCTTGACACATGCGGGCGCCTCCGAAGCTGGGAGGCGCCAGAGAAACCAGCTACGTGAGCTGATTGGTAACCCCCCGTTGCTATCCTTTCTTTTCACCCGACCCGACTCATCCTCTTCAGCACCACCGTTTTCATAATCGGCAGCGTCATCCCTACCTCCTCATCACTACCGCCATGATCACCATCGTCATCGTCGACGCCATCATCGTCATTGTCAGCCACCGCCGCCATCATCGTCGTTGTCAGCTGATGTTGGCGCCACCGTCACCACTCGCCCGCCCGAGTCACGGAGTTGCATGACCAGGGTCCGTGCGTCACCGTGTCGCGCGAGTTTCGCGAGCGCGTTCCGACGTGTAACCGCTCCCACGGCCCAGTTGAGGTTTGTCAAGTTTTTCCAGCACGTTGCTATCTCGAGCATGGGCGGTGGCCACGCGCCGCGGCCACGCGCCGCAGCCCACACTTGGCTGCACGCCTCACATCGCTTGCACCACAGCTTACTCCACGCAGCCCGCACAACACAGGTCTTGCATCACACCTGCTCGGACACATATGGAGCGGATCTCACAGGGCACACGACGCGCTGTGCACGTACCGCACCACACGTGCTGTACAGCGAGGGCGTCAGCATTCCACAGTCTTGGGGCCCACGCTGGCAGGCGGGCAGCAGCCGCTCGACCGCGCTCGGCGGATGAGGAGGAGGAAGCGCCCTCCGTCCGTGCGAGTGGCGTGCTGCGCCGGGACTCCTGCTGGTAAAAGAGGGACCGCCCTTAGTGGGCCCTGGAAACGACAGGGCCGTTTTTGTCACCGGTTCCGTTTTGCCGTTTTTGTTGCCGGTTCCGACGCCGTTTTTTTTCCGGTTCCGTCGCCGTTGTCTGACCGGTTCGGGCTCCGGGTCCAATCCTGGGGCAGTTTTTGTTGCCGTTTCCGGTCGCCGTTTATTTGCCGTTTCCATTTTCAAGGGACATTTTTTTGGAAACGTTGAAAACATGGCCCTGCCGTTTCCGGGGCCCACAAAGGACCGCCGTCCATCCGTATAACCTGCTGCGCGCGGAGTGTGCGCGGTGCCGCAGGCGGAAGCCAGCGACCTCTGACTCCGCCCGTGCAGCTCTTGGGGCCCATGGTGACGAGGGCCCTCTTTGGGTCGTTCCAGAAGCCATCGGCCACGAGGAGGGCGGTCCGAATCAGTGTTGCCCCTCGGGAGTGGGAACATCTCCTCGTAATCTCGTTTTGGATGCCATGCGGAACCTTCGGGGCCATCCTGGGCAGCATCGGGGCCAGTATTGGGGGTCTCTTGGACGATACCGGGGCTCTCTACAGGCCTCAATCGGAGGCGAAAAGGCAAGAAGGCACGCATCATTCAAGAACTTGCATCTCGGTGACTTGGTGATTTTGGCATCTCGGCGACATCCTTGGACGGCTGCATGGCTACCTTGGACCGTCTGGCGGCGGTCATCCTCTCACCCTCCTTCTGCTCCTGTCTTCTCCCTCCTGCTAGCCCCGTGACTCGCAAGCTGCGGAGCCTGCGGGCAGGGGCTGCCCGCCA
The DNA here is from genome assembly GCA_963575745.1 of Prorocentrum cordatum. Lineage (NCBI taxonomy): Eukaryota > Dinophyceae > Prorocentrales > Prorocentraceae > Prorocentrum > Prorocentrum cordatum. Next base: position 311,818 of record CAUYUJ010012025.1, on the reverse strand, counting down.
CTCTTCGGCAGCACGCGGGTCCAAAGCGATGTTTTCAAGCAGCGAGTGGAGGCAGATTGGCCCATATGGGTGTTTGACCTCCTCCTCCTCCTCCTCCTCTTCATCCTCCTCTATATTGTCGTCGTCCTCCTCATCCATCGTCGTCGCCCCCCTCCGCCTCCCTGTTCGAGCAGCTGGTTGGGGCACGGTGGCCTCTATCGCTGTTCGTCGCCGTCCTCTTCCTCCTACCTCGCCGCCCTCCCTTGTCGTCGTCCTCCTCCTCCTCCTCGCAGACTGCCCCGAGGGCCGAGCGACACTCTCGCCTGCGGGGTGTCCGGAGGCGGGGCGCTTTCTGCCTCGGCGGGCCTGCACGGACGGCGGAGGCGGCGAGGCCAGGCAGACTCGAGCCCACCTCGCCAGGAGCGACAGGGGAGGGTTCCTGAGGGAGGAGGGAGGAGGGGAGGGACGGGGAGGGGAGGGGAGGCAGGGGAGGGGAGGGAATGGAGGGAAGGAGGAAATGGGGATGGGAGGGTAGGGGAGGGGAGGGGAGGGAGGGAGGAGGGAGGAGGGATGATGGGGAGGGGAGGGGGAGGGGATGGGGAGGGGAGGAGATGGCAGGAGGGAGGAGGGCCCTCGACCCCGAGGTTTTCCTTCCCCCAGCAGCAGCCCTCCCTCCCGAGCCGCGGGTCCGACCGCCCCCCGCGGCCCGCAGCCGTTGTGGCTCAAGCGTTGTCCTGCGCTTGCAGCAGCTTCTCTTCACAACGGCATATAGCTGCTGCGAGCCAGATTGGCTCGTTTTGGTTCCTCATTCAGTTCGCGGGATCTCAACCCGCACGCGTTCACGATTATCCCTTCGGCCAGGCCATGGCGAGGAAGGGCGGAGGAGGAAAGGGTGTGGTCTCTTGGGCGCCGTGGCACCGCAGTTGGTCGCAGCCCCATCCGCCAGATGGAGGTGGGACAGGCAAAGGCGCTGTCCGCCCGCCGAGGCCCCGCGATCCCAAGGTCTGGCCCCCGCTCGTCCCTGGCCCTCAAGACCATGGTGGTGATGGTGGTGGCGGCGCTCATCATTCTGCCCCTTCCCGTTGGGAATGTTTGCTGTGTGGATGTCGCCGCAACGAGCACCGCTTCTACTACTGCAAACACTGTGGTGGCCTCAAGTCGGAGTCTACATACCTCAGTGGCGCATGGGCTTCGGGGAAGTCGCCCCTCGAGTTCTTCAAGGGCACTCAGGTCGGTGGAGGCAAAGGTGCCAGCGGCAAGGGCTCGGGTGTCGAAGGAGGCTCGAACACTACGGCGTCTGCTCCGTCTTCAAAGCTCTCTGTGGAGGAATATCTGCGGATGGCCGCTTTGTGCGAGAAGGCAGGCGATCTCCACGGCGCTCGAGGTTACAGGACAGCGGCTCAGGCGCTCCAGGCGCCAGAGCAGCACCAGGTCCCCTTGCAGGCGAAGCTCAACCGCGCACACCAGCAGGCTCGTGCAGTGGAGAAGAAACTCAACAGTGCCGTGGAACGTTTCGAGCAGCTTGAACAGCAGCTGGCAGCACAGAAGTCCCACGTGCTTCAGCTCAGGGCGGATCTGGAAGCCGCAGAGGCCGAGCACAGCGGCCTGGTGCGCCAGCTGCACAACCAGCTCCCAAACGGTCAGTCGCAGTCTGCAGTCGCTCCAGGAAACAAGCTCAGCCTCGAAGACTTGCTGGGCGAGCAGCGCTTCTCGGCGGCCTTCGACCTCGACGTGGGAGATTGCTTCAAGATCGTTGAGGACGAGGAATCACTCTCGCCTGATGAACCTCAGCAATTATCGGCGCGAGTGGACCTTTTCAAGACTGGCGTCGCGGACATGGCTAAGAATTTGTTCGCAGAGGCGAAGGCCAAGGGCGACGAGCTCAAAGCTGAACACAAGCAGTTGGCAGCGATAATGGCAGCCAAGAAGCGTCGCACAGGAGAGCAGGGTCAAGGTGTCGCTGGTGGTGACGCGGCTCCGCGCGCCCAAGGTGCTGGGGAGCAGTCCGATGACGGTTCGGCTCCAACTGGCGCGGAGGCGGCGCAGTTTCAGAGGCTTTATATTCGTTGACGGGTGCTGCTTCAGGCGCCAAGTCGCTGAGCTCTCGAGGGCGGGGTATGGTCTTGTTTTAGTCGACGACGCTGGCCACGAACGGTGCACGATGTACGTCCCCGTGTATGCGCCGTTCCTTCAGACTCCCCAATGCGGAGAGTTCGCGGCCCTGGCCAGAGCGGGGATCGAAGTCACGGGTCCGTCGTCTGTTTTTTGTGACTGCAAGAACGTGGTCGACCTTGCCCATGCCCCGAGGGAGTTGCAGGTTTCTTACGAGAGGCCCTGCGCTGGCCTTATGATGCTTTCTAACATCGGCGCCCCGCGGATCAGTGCTGTTTCGAAGGTGAAGGCTCACCTCGACCCTCACGAGGAGGGAATCGAGCCTGACGCGAGGTGGCGCCGTTTGGGCAACCACGCGGCGGACCCGGCGGCGAAAGCAGGGACCAACCTGCACCCTGCGGCCACGGGCGAGGAGCAGGAGGCTTTGACCTTCTGCATTAGGGTCGCTAAAGTTGTTTGCAAACTGGCGGCCAAAATCCTTCATCAGTGGCCTCGTCTGGGCCTCTCCAGCTGCCCCCGTGAGGCCTAAGTCAGCCCCAGCACAGCCTCGTCTGAGGCGACCCTTACGAAGGCTATGCTTGCGAGCCAACGTTGTTTCGTGCGCCAGGCCTCGCATAAATTTGTGTGTAGCCTATGCCACTGCATCGTTAACCAGAAAGACATTCTGGAGTCATGCGCGACGGGGTGCATGGTCGATCCGTCGGCGGGCCCTGGGTCCACGGACTCGGTTATCGATGAGTTTCGGTCGGTGGGAGGAGGGGTGACGCTGGGTGGGAAGCAGCTTCAGGAGTCTCATGCCCTCCGTTTCTGGCCGCGGCACTCACTTTATTTTGTGCGACTTGCGGCCGCACGGCGACGATCGCCCCGAGAAGTTTACTGACTCAACGCGAGCCTGCAGCACGGAAGGGCCTTCAGAACCTGGCCAGGATAGGCAAGAATATCTTTCCTAGTTACAGAGGGCCCTCAGACGTGGTGAAGGACGCAGAGGCGTCGAGGGTTCGCAGGGTGTTCGTCACCTCGCACACTTCGCCTGTAGGAGAGATGGTGAGCGTTCTGCCGCATCGCGGGGAGGACTCTGACAGCTCAGACTGACGGGGACGGCCTCGCAGGCACATGTATGTACCTGCTAGGCCCGAGGCGTCTACCTTGTTTTATCTCGCCGCCCTGCTAGTCTGTGTCCCTTTCGTTGGAGCGGAAGGCGGCGGGTCTTTGTTCGCTCTGCCCAGTCGGTCTTTGGCCGCATCTGGAGGGCCCGCCATGGGGGCACTGGCTCAGGGTGCGAGATGGGCCCACACCTGGGGCAGTTCAGGGGCCGTCCAGGCGTCCGCCTTCAAGGTTAGGTACACCTGGGGTTTTCCTGGCTGTCGTCCTGGCGTCGCCCAATTATTTTCTGCTCGTTGTTTCAGTGTTGCCGAGTGTTTCTCCATGCATACCCCACATCTGGGGCGAGGTTGGCGGTCGTCCTGGCGCTCGCTGCACCAGGGATTGCGAGTCTCGTCGTCCTTGTGCGGGCGGTCGTTTCTTCTTTCAAAATCTATCGTGATCATTCGCGTCCGTGGTGCGTGCGCTCTCGCGGTCGCTCGGCACGCGTGTCAGGCACCCCGCTCTGGGGGAAGGCGCATGGCACACACGTCCGTGTTGGTTTTCTCCCGAGCACGGGGGCTGTCTTTGGACGGCCCCGACCGTGGCTCGCGTAGTGGCGTCGCAGAGGCCAGGCTGCCTGGGCCTGGCCATCTCTTCGCTGGATTCTTTCACATACAGGTGTTTTATCTCGCCGCCCTGCTAGTCGTGTCCCTTTCGTTGGAGCGGAAGGCGGCGGGTCCTTGATCGCTCTGCCCAGTTGGTCCTTGGCCGCATCTGGAGGGCCCGCCAAGGGGGCACTGGCTCAGGGTGCGAGATGGGCCCACACCTGGGGCAGCTCAGGGGCCGTCCATGCGTCCGCCTTCAAGGTTAGGTACACCTGGGTTTTTTCTTGGCTGTCGTCCTGGCGTCGCCCAATATTTTTCCGTTCGTTGTTTCAGTGTTGCCGAACTGTTATTCATTCTCGCGTCATGCGCGTCCGTTGTGCACAGGCTCTCGTGGTCGCTCGGCGCGCGTGTCAGGCACCCCGCTCTGGGGGAAGGCGCGTGGCACACGCGTCCGTGTTGATTTCCATCCGAGCACGGGGGCTGTCTTTGGACGGCCCCGGCCGTGGCTCGTGTCGCGGCGTCGCAGAGGCCAGGCTGCCTGGGCCTGGCCCTCTCTTCGCTGGTTTCTTTCACTTACAGGTGTTTTGTAACGTGCAGCCGTGGCCCGCTGGTGGGGTACCCGAGCTGCTGTGTTTCGTCGTGTGTCTCGGAGGCGCTCCGCCTCTTAGAGGCTCGCGCTGCGGCTGCCAGCTCCCCGCTCCCCAACCGCACCCGAGGGCACCGACTGACTGCCGCCGCGGACCTCAAAGGAGGTAGCCTGTGGCGGCAGTCCCTTACAGTCGAGGTGCTTGTTTGCGGGAGCTTGCGCCTTGTTTACTCATCCCGAGGTCCCGTCAAAAAAAAAGCCCCCCGCGGCCCGCGGCGGGCCTCGAGGGCCCGCTCCCTGGGGGACCCCCGGCACTGTCGCATGGCTTCGCATGTGCACCTCCCGCTCCTCCTCGTCGTCCTCCTCCTCGTATCCTCGTCGTCGTCCTCCTCCTCTCCTCCTCCCTCCTCCTCCTTCTCCTCCCTCCTCCTCCTCCTCTCCTCCGCCTCGCATCCTCGTCGTCCTCCTCCTCCTCCTCCTCCTCCTCCTCCTCCTCCCTTCCTCCTCTCCCATCCTTCCTCTATTCCTCGGCCCCTCCTCTTGGGGCGCAGCCAAACCCTCGCCTCCTCCTCCTCACTACTCCTCCTCGTCCTCCTACGCCTCCTACTTATCGTCCTCCTTGTCCTTCTCCTCTCTTCTCCCCTCCTCCCTCCTCCTCCTCCTCCTCCTCCTCCTCCTTCCTCCTCCTCCTTTTCCTCCTCTCCTCCTCCCTCCCTCCTCCTACTTCCTCCTCCTCCTCCTCCTTTCTCCTCCTACTCCTCCTCCTCCTCCTCCTCCTCCTCCTCCTCCTCCTCCTCTCTGGAAGTCTCAAGGCCCTCCCCAGGACCAGATGGGGCCAGGAACATGTCCCCTGCATTATGATATGTCCTTTTCACCACTTGGTGGCAAGTGCTGGCCCATAGACACCGTGCACGTGTGACTATTTGTTCAACCCCTGTCTCCCGGAGAACCAGGAAATTATGCAGTCATCCCGCATGGTAACGATTGGAAACCTTCCCAAGGTTACTCTTGCATCCTTCTCCTTCGGCCCATCCTGGGCCGCATTCGGTGGCCGCGCCCCGCTCGCAGAGTATCGACATGGCCCTCCGATGCGCTCGTGCGGCCTCCGGGGCCCGCTCCGCGGGGGGCCCCCGGCGCTTCCCCCGGCGCTGCCGGGGGCCAGGAACATGTCCACTGCACTATTCGGCTACACGTAAGGGTGACATTTTCGCCAGAGTGACACCTGGTGTGGGCCCAATGGGGCCCCCCGATCGCCGAACGCGAGGCGGTAGCAGCGGCTTGCGCGCCTGGCGGTGTCCCCAAAGGGCCCCCCTTGGCCGCGCATTTAAGGTCACTCTTGCCGAGGGTCGCTCTTGCGAAGCCGAATTGTGTCATGTTTGTCCACCACTTGGTGGCAAGTGGTGGCCCATACGCACCGTGCGCGTGGACCTATTTGTTCAACCCTTGATCTCTCCTAGAGAGAGCTGGCCAGAAGATCATACACTGCGTTGTTTTCTGGCGCTTCCTGCGAAGCCCCATGGGACAGGGCCCCAGATACCTAGGACCGTGGTGTTACATGTGCGCGCGGCTCCTGGCCAGTGTTTCATTCCGCGTCGTTTCCGTGACAGTCCTGGGTCCTGGCAGAAGCCCCCCCAGAGGCCGAAGATCGTGAAGGTTGGTCGTCGTTGGTTGTCCCTCGGCGCAAGGAGGCCTGGGAGCTTCGTCCATGCTAAACCCTCCCTCCCTTCCCCCCTCCTGCCTACGGTTGCAGCAACGTGATCGTGGCGAGGCCCGATGCCGTCCTCCTTGGCTGGGCTTTCGGTCACATTCGTAGGACGGCCTTGCGAGGAACATGATAATTGCCAGCACGCTTGGCGAGGCGAGTTGTGTATATTATCGCGGTCCGCTCCCATCTCCTGCTCCTCCAAGAAAGAACCAAACACCTCCTCCCTCCCGCCTCGAGGCATGGCGGTGCCCGCCGGGGCCATGCCAGCCGGCATGGCGCAGGGCCCCAACGGACAGCAGGCCACCCGTAGATGACGGCGCCGCCGACGACAACGACGCTGACGCCAACGACAACGAAAAAGACGCCGACGACGATGGCGACGCTGACGCCGACGACGAAGAAGACACCAACGACGATGCCGACGATGTCGCCGACGATGTCGCCGACGCTGACGCGACGACACCGACGATGATGATGCCGACGACGAGGACGAGCTCCTTCTCCTTCGCGGAGGAGAGGTCGCCCTGAAGGAGGAGAGGGGCCCTCACGGTAACGGGTCATGCTTTTCCTTCCCGCTCTCAGGATCCAGGGGATTTTTCCAGGTCGCGAGACCGTCGAGCAAACGCCTCGGGTCTAGATCCCGTTTCTCTCGGGGTTGGCTTCTTTACCGACCAGGGAGGGCGAAGTGAGAGGAGGGATACAGTTGGCACTGTGTACATGGGATCGATCCGCCAGCGGGTGCCACCCGGGAATTTTCTGACCCCCCGATGGCGCCGGGAACCCACAGAAGCCCCAGGACATTTGGACGCATGGTCCATCGTACAGGAGGCAGGGAGGAGGAGGAGGAGGAGAAGGATGAGGAGGAGGAGGAGGAGAAGGATGAGGAGAAGGATGAGGAGAAGGATGATGATGATGATGATGATGATGATGATGATGATGATGATGATGATGATGATGATGATGATGAGGAGGAGGAGGAGGAGGAGGAGGAGGAGGAGGAGGAGGAGGAGGACGAGGAGGAGGAGGAGGAGGAGGAGGAGGAGGAGGAGGAGGGAGGAGAGAGGGCGGTCTCCCGCCAGGAGGATGAGGCGAGGGAGATAGAGGGAAGGAGGGGAGATGAGGGAGGAGCGAGGAGGACGAGGAGGAGGAGGAGGAGGAGGAGGCGGATGTCCCTCTCATCCTCCCCCCCTCCTTCATCCTTCGTCCGTGTCCCCCCTCTCCTCTGCCTCCGCCTGCTGCTCCTCGCCCCTCTGTCCCTCCTGCTCCTCTTCCATATTGCTGATCGCGCTCCTCCCCTCCGCGTGCCCTTCGTCCTCCTGCTTCCTCTTTCCTTCCCCTCCGCTCCCCTGCTCTGCTACCGTCTCCCTCCGCCTCCCTCCCCCCTCCTCATCCCCTGATCGCCCCCTCCGCATCCTCCCCCCTTCCTCCACGCATCCTTCTGCTCGTCCCCTTCCTTCCCCCCGTCCTCCCCCTCCTTCGCCCCGTCCTGACCCTCCTCCTCCGCCGCCCCCGTCAGCCTTCTTCGCTTCCCTCCTGCCCCGTCGCCCTCATCCTCGTCTCCCGGCCGCTCCTCCTCCTCCACCTCCTCCCCCTCCTCCTCCTCCTCCTCCCTCCCTCCTCCTCCTCCTCCTTCCCTCCTCCTTCCTCCCCTACCTGCCTCCTCCTCTCCATCATCTCATCAATCATCATCATCATCCTGATCCATCCGCACCCTCAACCTCATCTTCATCATCTCCTCCTGACCCTCCTCCTCCCCCTCCCCCTCCTCCCCCTCCTCCTCCGCCCCCGTGAAGCTTTTTTGTTGTTTCAATTTTCCAACACATGTGCGTGGCGCAGAGGCGAGAGCTACATATTGAAAACGCACCGCCCTCAATGTGAGAAGCTCTTGCAATTGTCTCAAACGGATGTGCGCGGCGCTGAGGTGACAGCCACATGTTGAAAATTCACCCGCCCTCAACCCGCCAAACTCGTTCAACTGCGTAGAACGAGTGTGCGCGGTGTTAAGGCGACAGCCACATTTTGAAAACCACCCGCTTTCGATCCGTTTAACTCCTCCGGATGTTCAGATGAGTGTGCGCGGCGCTAACGCGAGAGTCACATTTTGGAAACGGTCCGCCCTCCGTTTGTGAAATTGTTGCCGGAATTTAATCACCAGGGTCGTACAGGGAGAGGATGTCTCAGGCGACGCCCTTTCGACCGGACTCGGGGTGCGACAGGAAGGAGCTATCTTCAAGACAAAGTAATTGAGGAGGAGGAGGAGGAGGAGGAGGAGGAGGAGGAGGAGGAGGAGAGAAGGGAGGAGGAGGAGGAGGAGGAGGAGAACCAGCGGCAGCGGCGCGAGGGGGAGCCAGGGCAAGAGCGCAGGACCGCGAGGAGGAAGATCCAGCAGGCCGTCGTGGCGTGAAGCCCGGTCCAACCGCTGCGCGTGGACGAGTCGATCGGCTGCCCGCGCGCGGGTCGGCATGATCCGAGGAGAGAAGCGGCCCACACACATAAGAGGTCGGAGTTCCGACAGGCTCGAAGCCCCCTGGCGGCGCCTCCGGCCCCGCCCCTGGCGCGCTCTGCGCGCCAGGGAGGGCGCCGCCAAGCGAAGAGTCTGGTTTGAGAGCGGGCCAGTTGTCCCTTGCGAGTGCGTTCTCCATTCATTCCCTTTTGAACATCGCTTAACAACCTCTCATCCCCTTCTCGTTCCGAGAAGGCGCTTCCCGTCATCCGCGCGGAGCTCCAAAAGTCTGTGCTTACGCCGTTGCTTGTTCCTCTGATGGTGACGGCGCCTTTGTGCCAGGAGCGGCGGTCGTAGCGGCAGCGGCAGACGAGCGCCGGCGGTACGGCGTCGTGGTGCTCCCAGTGGCGCTTAAGGCTGCCCGCCGGGACAGGAGGTGGTGAGGTCGCTCTGGCATCTGGCCGCCCACGCGGCGGTCTGCTTGAGCGAGGCTTGGGCCTGGGCAGCGCCGCGCCTGGTGTCGCGGTGGCGAGGCGAGCTTGAAAGCGTCACGAGTTGCGCCGCCTGGTCGCGTGGGGAGAGATCGGGCCAGCTGTTCTTACTAGCACCGGCCACGAAAAGAGGCATGAGCAGGAGGAGCACAGGCAGGAGGAGGAGGACGAGGATGACGACGGCGAGGAGGATCTGGCAGGAAGACGGCCACGAGCATGTGAAAGTCATGAGCCGAGGTGTGAAGGAGCTGCATGGTGACGTCAGGAGCCGAGGTGCCCGGGAGCTCATGGGGGGGAGGGCGATTGGACGACATCCGCCGCAGGTGATGGTGTTCTCCATGCCGGTCTCGAGGGGATGCCTTCTGCAGCGTCGCTCCCTTTGTGAGATGGCAGCCTGCAGGCTCTTCATCTGCTGCGAGCTCCTCATCGTCCGCCTTCCCGTCCTCTTACGCTGGCAATGCTCACCGGTATTGATGCAGTCGCTGGGCTGTGGCGACATCCAAGGATCACCCCTCTTCCAGGTGCACTCTGCCATTTCTTGCCCACCTCCGCTTCCCCCGCCCATTATTGTCTCAGCCCATCGTTGGGCACCTCCTCTCTGAGGGCATGACTGCTCCATGCCTTCATATGAATTTACTGCTCAAGTCCAAAGCTTCTCCCACCGAGGAGGAGGAGGAGGAGGTGGAGGAGGAGGAGGAGAAGGAGGAGCATCCTCCTCCTCCTCGTCCTCCTCCTCCCCCGAGGAGGAGGAATCTGCAAAGCTGTGCTGTACGATCGCGGCCGCCCGCGCGGGCCCTCTCAGGGCTCCTCCCTCTGCCTCCCGGGAGGGCGCCGCACTGGCAGCCCTCCCCCCCCGCCTCCTCCCCCCGCGCTCCTGCAGCACCCGCCCCTCCCCGCCCCCGCCGATCTTCCAGGAAAGAGGAGCAGTCTGCGCAGCGGCGGGCCCGTGAGCCACTCTTGGGCTAAGTCGGGCCTGCCCCTCCACAAGAGGAGTACTCAAACATCGTCAAACCAAATAGTCTGGGGACGATTTTCCAGTATGTTTGTAAACCGTTTTTATCCGTAAGGGCTTCGCCCCCTGCCGCCGGCCCCCTCTCTCGGAGAATGGGCCATGGAAGAGCTAAGTCATGAGGCTTTGGCGCTGTCGTGCAGCAGTATCGGAACTTCATGCGAGGCCGATTCGCAATCGGCAAAACCAACTGATCACAAGAGGGGTTACCACACAGGGCGATTGGTAAGACGTGTATGGTTTACGAGCTTGGTTACCACACCTTGGGATTGAAGGGCCGAGGGAGTACTCGCAGTTTGGGTTACCACGCCTTGCGATGGATGTGCGTGAGGGGTGGCACCGAATTTCAGAAATGTGGCAAATCCCATGTGTTTTTGGACCCTGACCCCGCGGATCTGCGTGAGGGGTGGTACCGAATTTCAGAAATGTGGCAAATCCCATGTGTTTTTGGACCCTGACCCCGCGGATCTGCGTGAGGGGTGGCACCGAATTTCAGAAATGTGGCAAATCCCCTTTGTTTTTGGACCCTGACCCCGCGGATCTGCGTGAGGGGTGGCACCGAATTTCAGAAATGTGGCAAATCCCATGTGTTTTTGGACCCTGACCCCGCGGATCTGCGTGAGGGGTGGCACCGAATTTCAAAAATGTGGCAAATCCCATGTGTTTTTGGACCCTGACCCCGCGGATCTGCGTGAGGGGTGGCACCGAATTTCAGAAATGTGGCAAATCCATTGTGTTTTTGGACCCTGACCCCGCGGATCTGCGTGAGGGGTGGCACCGAATTTCAGAAATGTGGCAAATCCCCTGTGTTTTTGGACCCTGACCCCGCAGATCTGCGTGAGGGGTGGCACCGAATTTCAGAAATGTGGCAAATCCCTTGTGTTTTTGGACCCTGACCCCGCGGATCTGCGTGAGGGGTGGCACCGAATTTCAGAAATGTGGCAAATCCCTTGTGTTTTTGGACCCTGACCCCGCGGATCTGCGTGAGGGGTGGCACCGAATTTCAGAAATGTGGCAAATCCCATGTGTTTTTGGACCCTGACCCCGCGGATCTGCGTGAGGGGTGGCACCGAATTTCAGAAATGTGGCAAATCCCATGTGTTTTTGGACCCTGACCCCGCGGATCTGCGTGAGGGGTGTCGATTTCGAGCCCCCCCAGCAATTCAGACAACGCGCCCAGGGGGTGCTAAAAAATCCTGTTTGGGCCTCCCCCCCCCTCGCGCGGTCAATCAACTAGTTACAGTAACCAGCAATAAGTCAACTAGTTACAGTAACCAGCAATAAGCAGAACTGTAACACTGGAAACTACAAGCTACAACTGGTACAGGAAACTGCGAATCCCGCGCCTCGCAGCCTGGTGGCCCCACAAGGGGGCCGGCGGATTCATTTTTGGACTATTCTTATTTCTCTTCAAAAATCCGCCTGTAGGAGACATGCCCGACCTAACTCTTGGGGTCGTCCCCCGGGGCGGCGACGGGCCCTCCATCCCCTTCGCCTCTTCGGCCACGCGCAATTTGGGGGGGGCAGGAGGGGGGGCGGGAAGCGTCTCAGAAGCGCCCCTGCTCCTGAGGAGGCGCGGGCCTTCTTGTCTGCAGATGCAGGGCTGGCGCCTCCTGAGAAGCAGACTCCTCCTAGGAAGCCTTCCCCATTCCCCCGCACCCCCTTGTGCACGCCGCCAGTCTCGTTCCTCCACTCCCTCCCCCAGGCTGGGTCGCAAGGAAGAGGGGGGTGGGCAAGCAGCGAGAGGCAGACCGACCTCACCGCAAGAGTCACACTTAGCTGCTCCGAGGGTGTTACCCTGGTCGCCCCACCCCCTGGTGTTACCAGGTCGCCCCACTCCCCTGGATGGAGGCGGTGGGGGAGAATAGAAGAAGGAATACAGGGAGGAAGGTGAGGGAGAAGAGACGTGGAGCAGGCGAAGAAGGTGTAGGAGGAGGAGGAGGAGGAGGAGGAGGAGGAGGAGGAGGAAGAGGCGAGAGGAGGAGAGAGGAGGAGAGAGGAGGAGAGAGGGGGAGAGAGGAGGAGAGAGGAGGAGAAAGGAGGAGAAAGGAGGAGCGAGGAGGAGAGAGTTGGAGAGAGGAGGAGGAGAAGGAGGAGGAGGAGGAGCAGGAGGAGGAGAGGAGGAGGTGGAGGAGGAGGAGGAGGAAGAGGAGGAGGAGCAGGAGGAAGAGGAGGATGAGCAGGAGGAAGAGGAGGAGGAGGAGGAGGAGGAAGATGAGGAGGAGGGGGGGGGAGTGTGAGGAGGAGGAAGAGGAGGAGGAGGAGGAGGAGGAAGATGAGGAGGACTCGGTCTCGTACTTGTGTTGATGCTCCGCAGTGTGTGCTGGTAGTGGGTATTGTCCACAAGGGCCCCAGCCGATGGGCCTTGGCCTGTACCCTCCGATCCCTGGCCGCCGCCAGGAGGTCTCCGCCCGAATGTTGGCATTTCTGGTCACCGCCGCAGGGTCCCCAATGAGTGCATGCGTAGGTTGACAGGGCGTTTCCTCATTCTGGGCCCTTGCCAGCGCTTCGACCCCGCCAGCGTGCATCCACGAACGCGCACAGCGCGCGGTGGAGGTGGAGCAGGGGGGCCCCTGAGCCGCGCGTCACGCGGGCGAGGGGGCCCCGTTTTCGCTCGACGCTGGGGTTTCTAGATTTCCAGTCGTTGCCAGCGGGAGGTGTATATATATATATATATATATATATTGTGTGTGTGTGTGTCTGTCTGTGTGTGTGTGCGTGCGTGCGTGCGTGCGTGCGTGCGTGCGTGCGTGCGTGCGTGCGTGCGTGCGTGCGTGCGTGCGTGCGTGTGTGTATGTGTGTGTGTGTGTCTGTGTGTGTGTGTGTGTTTGGAGGGATTTCCACGTGCTGCCATACAGTCAACCCGCATAATAAGGATGTGCAACCTCCCCAAGGGTACCCTTGCATCCTTGCTTCCTCGGTCCAGCCTTGGCCGCTTTCGTTGGCCGCGCCCTGCTCGCAAAGTGTCGACATGGCCTTCCAAGGCCCTTGCAGCCTTATCGTGCGCCCTTCTGATATGGGTTGGCTGTAGTGCCGAGTCCCACCCGTACCAGCGCGCGCGTACGTTGGAGGCCAGTCCACAAAAAAACCTTCCACAAGAAACCCACCCTTGGGACCCCAGGACGTCGATCGATTCTCGGTGAGGGACCGTCGCGCTTTCAATTCTAAAACCATCAAAACCCAAGAAATCCAGGTCACCCTGGAGGCAAGCAGGGTGTTTCTTGGCATGGGCCTCCACTGTAGGATACGTCGGAGTGCGCTGGCCGCCGCGGGCGGGGTCTCGGGCCGGGGGGGTGGGGTCTCGGGCCGGGGGGGTACGGTCGTGGCCCGCCTGCGGGGACTCCCGCGCCGCCGCCGCCTAGCTCCGGCCGCAGAGGCGCGTTTTCACTGTCTGGGGGCTCTCGTTCAGAGGAGGAAGAGTTACGCATACCTTTGAGCCGGGCATATCCCTCTACAGGAGGAATATTCAAACATATTCAACAATAGCCAGGGGACGATTTTTCTATCATGTTTTAGTTTTTTTGTGACATGTTTAACTACCTTTAATTTGTCGTCCAAAATCCGCCTCTAGAGGGACATGCCCGACCTAACCATACCTCTGCCCTTCGCCCGTTTTCCCCTTTTTGGGCCTCCTGGGAGGCCCTCGTCGCCACTGCTGAATTCGCCTCGAAATGTTGGTCAGGACGCACCCCGGGAGAGGTCCAGAGAGTAGCGGCATTGGTACGTTTTGGTTTCCCCACTCGCGTGGACATGATTCGGTTGGCGTGGACGTCGTAGTCTTCGGGGCCCTTTTCCCGCTGGAGGCAGGCTATACACGAGGGGCTGGACTTGGGCTCGGACCCGAGGGGTATGGATGGCATGTGGATGCCCAGGAGGAGGCTCGGCTGTGGATATGTCTCGCCATTCTCGCCCTCCCACTCCCGCAGTAACGTTGGCCCAATCTGTCTTTTGTCATCAATATAAAGTTCGTCATTACACTCTGTGTGTGGATGTCTCCTGATCCTGATGAGTCTAGCGACGAAGCGTGCGTTCCGCCACTCTTCGAAGACGATTTTCTGGCGGCCTTGCCGGAGAGTCAGATCAAGACGCTGTACAAGGACGAGGGCTGGACGGTGACCGATGCTCCTAGGCCCGACGGGCTGCTCAAGAGGTCGCTGGTGCAGCAGACCGCGATCTCCCTGCAGCAGAGCTGCGTTCTGCTGCGCCCGTCCTCGCAGGGAAACGGGGAGCCCACCTTCGGCGGCGAGCGAGGGGGGGTGAAGCGAGAAAGAGAAGGCCTTCTCAGAAGGCTCGGACGCCTCCCCAGCCTAAGCGAAAAGTTTGCTGAGCCCTTCCCGAAGACGCGGACAACTTCTGGGGATGCGCGAGGGCTTCTGAGAAGCCCCCCAGCCGTCTGCGAGGGCCAGCTCCTTCTCACTTCCCCCCTCGAAGAAGCTGAAACCAAATAAGTCAAAACTTTTGGCGCTCCGCGCGGATTCCTTGGATCCGCGCTTGGGCCCCCCAGCGGCACCTCCGGCGCCGCCCCTGGCGCGCTCCGCGCGCCAGGGAGGGGGGGGGCCCAGGCGCGAATCCAAGAACTCCGCGCGGAGCGCCAAACATCCATGCTCATGTGTTTCTGTCATTCTTCTTCTTCTGCCCCCCTCGCTCGCCGCCCACGCCTTCATCCGGGACCGCCTCAACTTCTACGTGCACCAGCTCTCCGCCGCCCTCGCGGCGGCAGCCCTCGGTGCCTCGGCGGGCCCGGGCGACACGGCGGCGCCCGCGCCGCCGGCGGTGGCCGTGCTGGGAGGCGGCGGCGCGGCGCTGCCCATGGCGCTGCTGGCGGCCCACCCGACGCTGCAGGCCTTTGTGGTGGAGCGCGAGGGCGCCGCCATCGAGCTGGCGGCGCGGTACTTCGGGACGGGTGATCCTCGAGGGTAGGAGAGGAAGCCCCCAGGCCTACCTACTAGCAGGAGGAAGGCGCGGCCCCACCGAGGCCCCCGTCTTTGCACGAGGGATCATAGGTCTGCGCGACTTGGTTCGGCACATCTGCAGAAAAAGACCCCCTACGGTGGGGGCGCTGGTTGAGGACTGTGCCCAGGAGACTTCAGACCCGTGGGTGTTCCTTATCTAGTATGGAAGTCCCACTGGCTTCGAGACCCTGGATTCCTCATCCATTGGTTCCCTATCTCATGCCCTCACCGTATCCCTAATGTTCTTGGCCCTGCTAACTTAGGTCCCCTCCCAAAGGGTTAGGGTTTGTTTTGTTGGTTGATCAGGCGACGCCGGTGAGAGGCTGCCATTGGTCGAGGCTGGCCCCGACGTTATTATTTTTCATGACGTCGACCCCCAGAGGTTTCGACCTATTCCCCGGGACCGGTTCTTCATACTGAGTCGTTTTTTGACGGTCCCGAGGCGGCCCCCAGGGGCCGAACATTGTGGAAAACAGCTGCGGTCGTGATTTCTTCATGTCCTTAGATCCCCTCCCCAAGGGTTTGGGTTTTTGTTTTGGTTGATCAGGCGACGCCGGTGAGAGGCTGCGAATGGTCGAGGCCGACGCGCTCAGCCTCGTGGCAGGCGGCGGGCTGCCGACGGGGCTCGCCGCCGTCGTCGTCGACGTCGACTTCCTGCGGGGGGAGGGGCCGCCGGCGGCCTTCACCTCGGCGCCCTTCTGGCGGGAGCTGTGGGCCGCGCTGGATGCCGGCGGGGCGGCGCTCGTCAACACCATCTCGAAGAAGAAGAAACGCCAGAGACATAAACTTTTGGCGCTCCGCGCGGGCTGCTCGGATCCACGCTGGTCCCCCCCCTCCTGGCGGCGCCTCCGGCGCCGCCCCCGGCGCGCTCTGCGCGCCAGGGAGGGGGGGTCCAGCGCAGATCCGAGAAATCCGCGCGGAGCGCCGAAAGGTTAGGTTTTTTGCGTTTTTCCTCTTTCTACCATCGGCGCCGAGGCAGCCGCGATCGACTCGCTGGCCCGGACGGCCCTGGCCGGCTGCCCGCGCGCGGCGGCGGCGGCGGCCGTCGAGCCTAGCGCGTGTCGCGAGCCGCGGCACGGCTGGACGCCCTTCGTGCCGCGCCCCTCGGCGCTGCTGCTGGGGCCCCAGGCGTCGAGCAGTGGCGAAGCGTCCTGGTCTTACTTTAGCACATCGGGTCTACGTTCTAACAACATGGGTGTTGATTTTACAATTCTAATACTTTGGGGGGTGTTGATTTATATTCGTGGTAGGCCCGTAGGAATGCCGGGACGGTCGGTCCTTGCTCAACCAGGAGGTGCTGCAGCGGCTGTGCTCGGCCACGCCCGGCGGGCCGGAGCGTTCCAGTGGGCTGCCCGGGTGGGCGCTGCGACTGGCCCGCGAGGTGCTCGAGCAGCTGGGGGCCGGCCAGGGCTTGGCCGGGAGATGGCGCTGGATCTTCCCCGAGAAGGGCGGGTGCTGAGGAATAAAAGTGCCCTCCCCTCCTCCCCCTCCTCCTCCTCCTCCTCCTCCTCCTCCTCCTCCTCCTCCTCCTCCTCCTCCCTCCCCGCTCCTCGCTCCGCTCGCCCCCGCCCCCTCCTCGACTTTCTCTCTGGGCCTCCAATGGGGTCGGAGGATCGCCGACGCATCGCCGATGCATCGCCGATGCATCGGCGATCTGCGGCTCGATGTGGAGCCCGATTTTCTCCACGCCGATGTCGCAAGGGCATCGCCAACGTCGCTGATGCATCGGCGATGCATCGGCGATAAATCGGCGATGCGGTGCACTCCTCGGGCCACACCTGCTCGGAACCCGTCCAGGAGGCCTCTAGATGTCGACTACACTTGCCCATCGGTCCTTGAAGTAAGTATTTTTTGATTCCCATATTCCAGTCTACTTTAAGCGCCAGCCAGCCAGCCAGCAGTAGTCCTGCCAAGGAAGGTTGTGCTTCCGCAGGCTTTGGAGAGTGGGCGCCACCTTCTCACGCAGCACGACCGTCTGCGCAATCCGCGAGCCCTCCGGAAGCTGAGGCGGTCTGGAGGCTCTCCCGAGGGCGCCAAGACGTCCCCGGAGGGCCTCAGAAATCTCAGAATAATCTCGGACGGTGCAACAGGCAAGTCTGAGATTTTTATGAGATTTTCGAAGCTCTTTGTGGAGTCCTCTTGGAGTGATCTCGGGCCTTTCTTGGTGGAGTCTTCGGCTCCCCTGGGGCGGTCTGGAGGCTCTCCCCGGAGAGTTTCAGAGATCCCAGAAAAATCTCAGACGGTGCAACAGGCAAGTCTGAGATTTTTCTGAGATTTTCGAAGCCCTTCTGGGGCCCTCTTGGAGTGATCTCGGGCCTCCTTGGCGGAGTCTTCGGCTCTCCTGGGGCGGTCTGAAGGCTCTCCCGAGGGCGTCAAGACATCCCCGGAGAGCTTCAGAAATTTCAGAAAAAATCAGACGGTGCAACAGGCAAGTCTGAGATTTTTCTAAGATTTCCGGGGCCCTTCTGGGGCCCTCTTGAAGTGATCTCGGGCCTCTCTTGGTGGGGTCTTCGGCTCTCTTGGGGCCGTCTGGAGGCTCTCCCGAGAACGTCAAGAATTCCAGACAGCGAAACAGGGAAATCTGAGATGTGTCTGACGTTTTCGGAGCACCCTTCGAGCCCTTTTGGAATTCGCCTGGGCTCTTCTTCGACGGCGACGCCGACGCCGACGGCGACGCCGACGTCGACGCCGACGCCGACGCCGACGCCGACGCCGACGCCGACGCCGACGCCGACGCCGACGACGACGACGACGACGACGTCAGCACGGCCGCGACGACGACGACGACGACGACGACGACGACGACGACGACGACGACGACGGGAACGACGACATGTTGCCAGGAACTTCAGCGGCGGCCTCGATAGCTGCACTGACCGGTGAGCAGGGGAAGAGAAAGTACGATAGTCTTCCTGCTGCTTTGGAGGAGGCCGTGAGCAAGGTCCGGAGGCGCAAGGCTCTGGTGAAAAGGCGGGGGACAGAAGGCCCAGCTCTTACCGGAGAAGACCTGCGGCAGCTTTGCGGGGACAGTTGGGCGCGTGTGCAAGAGGCATTTCGCCGCCACCTCCGCGAGAAGGACGCGGACAAGCTTCAGCAGCTCAACGACTTGAAACAAGACGCGCCCAAGCGGGACTTCATGGCAACGGTTCTCTTAGAGTACGCAGGATCGAGTCATGCGCGCGCGCAGTCGCCAATGTGATAAATGCACGGCTCTTCTCAACTTTCCTGCGAAGCCGCGTCGTCGTCCTTGTCCTTGTCGCGGAAGCTCCCAGAAGAGTTTCAGCGGGAGTTTCGCGGGAGTCTGGGGGGGGGGCGTCCGAGGCTTCACGAAGGACCAGAGAAGTGGGGGGAAGGGGGAGCTTGAGGACGGGGAGGAGGATGCGAAAAAGGACAGGGCCGCCTCCCCCTCCCTTCCGTCCTTTGTATTATGTTTCGTTCTCTTCTTACTCTCGCTCTCCCTCCTCCCCCCTCCTTCCCCGCCGCCTCTTGCAACGTGTTCTGGTGGCAGAGGGCGACAGCCCAACATATGATATGGTTCACTTTCACGCGTGATGATGTGGCAGGGCCACTGGCCGTTTCGCACTTGCCAGCAGCGTTGCATCGCAGCAATTTTGACTCATCCGTACAACGTTGCTTTCCCACGTGACACGTCTCGCTATCCACGCAGCCACGCCGTCGAACGACATACCTTGCCAAACCAATCCTATACATTTCGGGCACGCGGGCGCCCGAGCACCCGGGCACCCGGGCACCCCGACACACGGGCACGCGGGCACGCGGGCACCCGGGCACCCGGGCACACGGACGCGCGGGCACCCGAGCGCCCAGGCACGCGGTCGCCGGGGCCCCCGGGCGCCGTAAAATAGTCATATACCCCGCCCACGAACCATGTGAAAGGAAAAGGAGGGGGAGGAGGGATGAGGAGGAGGAGGAGGCGAAGGAGATGACGAGGACGTGGGGGACAGCGCCTCGTCTCGGAGCGGCGCCGTGCATCCTCTGCTGGGCAGCGCTCACGACGACGACGACGACGACGACGGCGACGACGACGGCGAGGACGACGCCGGCGACGACGACGACGACGACGACGGCGCGACGGTGGCTCGCATGGTAGCGTGCTGAGCTCACCTGGCAGCTCGCATGGTAACGTGCTGAGATCGCTGCGTACGTGCCCGACATGCTCCCCATTAGCCAGTCTTTAACCTTCTGGAGCCCACCGCGGCAGAAACGGACAATGAAGGAACCGACGACGACGACGACGACGACGGCGACGGCGACGACGACGACGACGACGACATCGTCAACGACAACGACGACGACGGAGACGACGACAGCGGCAGCGACGGCGACAGCGACGGCGGTGGCGGCGACGACGACGCCGCCGACGACGACGACGACGACGACGACGACGGGAGCGGCGGCGACGGCGACGACGACAGCGACGACGGCGACGACGGCGGCGACGACGACGACGACGACGACGGCGCCTCGCATGGCAGAGCGGTGAGTTCACCTGTCGGCTCGCATGGCAACGTGCTGAGCACCTCCAGGACGGGAAACGGCCACTCTGGGAACCCTATGAGGATCCACCTCGCCGACCTTACGTGACAGCTCCGTTCTGAGTACCGCCTTGCTCCCCCTCCACAAGACTTCGCAGGTGCCTCGCGTGGGCGCGCGCTGTGAGATCGCCGCGGAACTTTCTCGCATCACATATCACCATATGTCCACCCGCTGCCAGGGGATATCCCGCGCAGCCACCAGGAGGGAAACGGACGCACTGGGAACCTTATGAAGACCCACCTCCTTCACTTTGCATGACAGCTCCCTTGTGGCATCCCCCCCGTGCCGCGCAAGTTCCCTCAGAGCTCCCTCGCGCGGTCATGACCCGAGCTGCCCCTGTAATCGGATAGGCCTACACTGGATCCCTGCTCCTCCTCCCGCTCTTCTCCTCCTCTCCGTTCTCCTCTCGGCCCTAGACGTCGGCTTCGTTTCTGCACCGGGGCAACCATTCTAGTGATGGCGAAGGCCCGGCTCCGCGCATCGCGCGGCAAGAAGCACGCGCATTCCAGGTTGGAGTTGACGCAGAAAGCTCGGGGATACAGGAGACGCACGCTGCAGGAGACAGCCGAACACCTCGCACCAGCAGACGACACATCCGAGTCCGCGCGCCACGCCTTTGAAGATCCACACCAAGGTGCGCGTCCCCGTAGGGCGATCGTCATGACATGCTTTCCGGCCTCCTGGCCCCTGCCCGCGGAAGCGCCGTCGTTGCTGCGAAGGATCGACGACCGCTTCAGCAAGTTCGGCCCCCTCGACTCGCCGCCCTTTCTTCATGCCGGGCCCCCATTACACACTACAGTTACGTTCCAGGATGCATCCGTCGCCGTCTTCGCAGCGAAGAAGCTTCGCGGCGTAGACGACCGGGCGTGGCAGGAGATTCAGAGATGCGGCTTCCGTGAACCTGCAGCGTACGAGCGCTTTCATGTGCAACTCCTCCACTGTGACAATGACGGCGCCGCTTCGGCGCCTGACCTGCTTGCGCCGGGCGCCATGCCACAAAGTGCCGCGCATGCAACAAGCGCGCTCCCGAGTGTCGGCGGCCGTGGGCAGCTGGCGCACATGACCTTCCCCACGCGCCGCGGGCACTGTGCAGACGCCAAGTCCATGGTGACGGCGCAGGCCAAGGACGAGCACCACGCAGTCGAGAACACCATCGACTGCCTCTGAGAGCGGCCATGTAAGGGAGCCACTCTTCCCGTGCCAGTGCCACGCGCACTCCGCAACCACCAGCTCACAGTCGTCGCAACACGATGGTATTTTCAACTCCAGAAGCGCCCCACTCCGTCCCTGTCAATCTGTTGTCGAGCCCTCGCGGCGCCATCCTCCCCCCACCCCCGCGCCCTCGTCGCCCCCTTCGGGCCCCGCGCTGCCGCTTCCGTCTATGCGTCGTCGCCGCCAGACCCTGCCCACGCAGCGTCGGGCTCAAGCCAGCCTCGCTGCCCCGGCACATTCCGCCTACTCTGGGACACCCGCGGGCTCCAGGGACAACCCTGGGCCTCCTGCGAACCACCGCGGACATGAACCAACTGGAGTCGCTCAATGACATAAACGTCTCGACCAAATGTCTGAATTTGCGGCTGCGCCACCAGTGCGAACGCACGACCAAGAAGGAGCTCGCCATCTTCGGGGGGATCTTCGTCTCAGACACAGGCGCCTACGTCGCCGGTGAAGCTTTGGTCTTTGGGGGCGAAGGCAAACGAAAGCCTGTGCTGGAAACGTTGCGAAAGAAGTGCGCGGGCGGAGCCGCCTGGGACATCAAAAAGTTGACGGCCGCGAAAAAGAACGAGGCCTTCCATTCTAGCCCACATCCTTTCACCCTCGCCTTGAACGACAGACGCCTGCTGACGGAGAAGCTGGGCAACAAAAAACATGCCGACAAGCTCCCCGCCGAGATCGAGCCGCCGATGACCGCGTCGCAGGTGATGAAGCTCTCGAAGGGCCAGCTCGTCGACCTCACCGCGCTCCTCCACAAGAAGAACGGGCCCGGGCAGTTCAAAGGAAAGTGCGCGCAGGATTTCTTCGTCTGCGACGACAGCGGCGCCGCGCTGAAGTTCACCTTCTGGGAAGAGCACCGGGACAGGGCCAACGAGTGCAACGAAAAAGACACCGCATACATATTCGGAGTTTGGTTCGCGAAGGACGCCGACGACGAAGCGCGCCTCGCTGCGACGGATGCCGCAAGGATCTTCAAAGCTTCCGGCCAGTTGGGGCGCGCCAAAACATTCGCGGCGATAGATTTCGAGTCTGTTGAAAAAAAACGAGCCTCAGCTTCAATGCCGGTTCCCGGGACTTCACTGAGGGCCCCGCAACCGCGGCGTCCGTCGGGGCGCTGGACCACCTGACTTTCTTCAAGGAACCGTTGCCCGACCCCTTGTGCGAACTCTGCGGGTGTCTGGTGGCCCTGGGCACGGTGGGCGCGGACTCCTTGCCCACCAAAGAGAAGGAACGGATATGGGCGAAAGTCTCTCTGACGGATTGGTCGGGCACCATGTCCGCCCACCTCGCGGAAGAAGCCGCGCTCCGCCTCTCCGACGCCACCAACAAGACAGAGTTCATGGAGGCAGCGGCGGCCGGCACCATAACACTCTCCCAGGCTCGCGTCCGCGTGAGGGTCGCCGCTCCGAAAGTCGACGAGAATTCCCGAGGCCGCTCCCAAGGGCCCCATCGTTTCCATGGCTGCCGCGCTGCCCCGCTCCTTGGACGACCACGTGCCGCAACCGGTCCTGCCCAATGACGACCGCTTGTTGCCCGCGTTCCTCGCGCGGGCTTCGACGTCGGCAACGGGGAAGATCTCCGTCACCTGCCCCGGCCAGCCGAAAACGTTCCTCGCCTCAGGCACGGGGCGTTCCCGTACACGCATTGCCTTCCAACCCCCTGGGCGCGACAGGAACTTGTCGAAACGGTCCAAAATCATTGCTCCCCTCTCAAGGGGCCGCACTTTGGGTCGACGCACCCAGAAGCTCCTAAAACCCGCCAGTCCCGGCGCCTAGACAGCGACCGCGACGCCTTCTCCCATGCCCCTGTGTCCTTTACATCGGCCCAGGCATCCTCGCTGTCGTGCGTGGCGTCCGGGAGCCCGTCGCGACGGCCATCGAGGATGGGTTCCCCATCCAGAATGCGGTGGTCGCCGCGGCGGACAAGCCCACGGACGCCCAGACATGGGCGGCAGCCACCGCCGCCCCGGTGGCCAGACTCACGCGCTACTCCTTGCCGAAGAACGACGTCGCTCTCGCACGCATCACCTGCGTCGACACAATGCAGCGCCACCTTGCCATCGCAGACATGTGGCGCTTGCCAGCAGGTACCACCCCTGAGAAGCGGCTCTCCGAGATGAACGACACGTGGGCGTCTCTGCAGACGCCTCCGCTGACCCTGAAACGCAAGGCCACCGAGCTCCAGCCGGCGCTGGACACGCTGATGGGCCCCGCGCACAAGAAGCACCCTCCGGACTTCGGTGGCCCCTCTGAGCCCGCGCCGCCAGCGTAGAACCCGCGTCAACAATTGCGCGCTAGATGCCCCGCCCACCCGTGCAACCCGAGCAGCACCTCGATACCACACGTCCAATGCGGAAGTCCCCCGGGCCCACAACCCGTCATTCTTTGCTCCCCCACCCCCCCCACTCGCTGACCCCGCCCATGCACCTCTTGCGCGAGAACCTGGGGCCGCAGCGCATTTTTGAAACGCCCCAAACCACACCCCGAACCCAAACGGACAACACGGGTACTGTTATTTTATCATGGCACCTGGCGCAGCATTCCTGTGCCAAAGCATTCGTCCCCACTCAGTCTTCCCTCACTCATGTCACGCCGCGCGGCAAGCCGCAAAGTCCAGGCCATCGAGGCCATCGAGCTTCACTGACATTTTTAACGCCGTCTCCTGCCGTGGCAGATGCCACCCGGACGCGCGGGGCCGTAAGCCGCCGTGATAATTACATTTTCCATTGCGTCTACTGTCGCAGGCGCTCGCGCAACAAAATCATACGCTGATATGCCTGCCTCTTCGCCCCTGCCGAATTGCAGTCCCCTCTCTCTGTCTCCCTCTCTCTCTCTCTCTCTCTCTCTCTCTCTCTCTCTCTCTCTCTCTCTCTCTCTCTCCTCTCCTTCGCCAATCTCTCCGACACCCTTGACAACCATTTACTGCGGAGGGCCGCCGGAGCGCTGGCAACGACAACGGCACGCGTGTCAAACAGGGCCTCGCGATAGTCGGATACGCTCCGACAAAGCGTCACAGCCCCAAACGGACAATGCGGGAACCGACATCATGCGCTCTATGATCGCCCTCTTCTTTGCTGCTCTTTTGCTCGCAAGCCAGGCCCACTTGTTCGCCAAGAGGCCACCCTTCGCCCCCCTTCCCAAGGTGTCTCGCATGGTGGCGTGCTGAGCTCACCTCGCTCCTCACTCGCCAGCTCCTTCGTTCCTCACCTCCTCCATCCGTCCTCAACATTCTCGGGGGGCCCTACCACTTCCCTCAACGAGATAACCAAGACACCACCGTGAGCTGTATTATTTATCTTTTTCCTCCTTCCAAGATTGCCCCAAGAAGCCCTTGGACTGCCCAAAAGCGCCCAAGGCGGCCCAGGATGCGGCCAAGACGGCACAAAAGGGCCCCATGACGGCACCAAGAAAGGCCCCAGAGCGGGACCAGGAACAGAAAATCCCAGCCTTCTGCCTCAAGAGAGCCTCAGGATGCCCCAAGAGACCCCCGAGAGGCCCCAAGAAGCGCCCAAGAGGCCCCCAAGAGGCCCCAATAGATTTCCAAAAACACCAGATGGGCGCCCAAAGCTGCACCCAAGAGGCCTCAAAACAGTCACCCAGAAGCCACCGAGAAACCAACCACGATTATACACATTTCTTCGTCGGAGGTCTTCCCAGTCGTCTAATCAAGCCCGCAACAGGCAACTCCTTCCTTGCCCCAGCCACTCTCGCCAATCATCCCCGCCTCCATTTTCAGGTCGGGGTTCGTGACAATATCAGGTGATTCCCATATTCCAGTCTACTTTAAGCGCCTTCCTACTTCAATGATTACTTGGCTTCACCTTTTCCGTCCTCTTCACGGGGTCGTACGGAACCCAATCTACTTTCAACACCGTTCTTTCATGTTTATACCTACTTCTTCCGACCGATGGGTAAGAGTGACCCGTCGCCGGAGTGACCTCCTCCCCCTCCTCCTCTTCTTTCTCCTCCTCCTCCTCCTCCTCCTCCTCCTTCCTCCCACGCTTCGCCCCCTTCCCTCAGGGGGCGACGACGCCCCTGCCGAGCTTCGCAGAGGGTAAGGGGGGGGGATGGGGGTGGTAGAGGGAGGGTGGTCCTGCCGTGCGCCTATACAGGGAAGGGATCCCAATAAGACAGATCCCCTGAGGCGGGAGGGACAGGGGGAGGGAAAATGGGAGGAGGAGGAGGAGGAGGAGGAGGAGGATGAGGAGGAGGACGAGGAGGAGGAGGAGGAGGAGGAGGGAGGGAGGAGGAGGAGGAGGAGGAGGAGGAGAGGAGGAGGGAGGAGGAGGAGGGAGAGAGGAGAGGAGGACGATACGAGGAGGAGGAGGAGGAGGAGGAGGAGGAGGAGGAGGAGGAGGAGGAGGAGGAGGAGGAGAGGAGGAGGAGAGAGAGAGGAGGGAGGAGGAGGAGGAGGAGACGACGACGACGGACGACGAGGCAGGAGAGGAGGCGGAGGAGAGGAGGGAGAGGAGGAGGAGGAGGAGGAGGAGGAGGAGGAGGAGGAGTCGGAGAGACGGAGGAGGAGAGGAGGAGGAGGAGGAGGAGGAGGAGGAGGAGGGGAGGAGGAGGAGGAGGAGAGGAGAGGAGGAGGAGGAGGAGGAGGAGGAGAGGAGGAGGAGGAGGATGGAGGAGGAGGAGGAGGAGGAGGAGGAGGACGACGACGACGACGACGACGAGGAGCAGGAGCAGGAGCAGACGGAGGAGGAGGAGGAGGAGGAAGAGGAGGAGGAGGAGGAGGGCTCTGCTTTGTTCGCGGCGGGGTTCTGCGTGTGCGCGTGCCCTTCGCGGCGCTCCGTGGTGCGGCGCCCTGCGCGCCCAGCCCGTGCCTGTGCCGGCCGCCTGCCCTGCTCGCTGGCCGCGGCGCCTCCTCGGCTTGCCGGCCACCCCGCTCGCCGTCCTCCCTCTCCCTTCGGCGGCGAGCGAACGAGTTCGAGGTTTTACTGGGTAGTCGAAGGCCAGACTGTCAGATCGGATTGGGCCCCAAGGGCCAATCTGGCCTGGCCAAACTGGATGATCTGGGTTACTCGCCGGACTGGATTCGCGTTGGCTCCCTGGCCAGATTGCCCCCGTCTGCCATATTGGGCCTGCCAGATTGGCGCCAGATTGGCTTCGACTACCCAGTTTTACAGGCGATCGCAAACAGGTTGCTCGCCGTGGAGGGGCAACGGGGCCTCCTGCTGGGGGAGCGGGCCCTCGACCCCCGGGGCTTGTCCCCTCCCAGGCCCCCTCGGGCCATGCGGGAACACCACGGCGGGAGGTCTTTGACAACCTTTTGGCCTCCGCTACAAGGCGAAGGCCTTCTCAGAATCAGGCGATCGCAGACATGGATCAAGGGGGCGTGGATTAGCGACGGGCCCCGTTTCTACTGGAGATCGTGGATTCCGCCGCCGAGCGAGGCGGCAACGGCCGCATTTTGGGGAGGGCACCTCCCCGGATCCATGGATTTGGCGACCGCGTGCCAAATCCATGGATCGCTAATGCATGTTTGCGCGCCCCCGAGTCTTCGGGCGTCTTCGTCATCTCTGGGCGGTTTTGCGGCCTCGGGATGCGTTCCAGCGGCCGCCGGAGACCCGATGTGTATGACCCAAGAACCAAACTCGGCGGCGAGCGAGGGGGGGCGGCAGTGAGCTGGAGAAGGCCTTCCCAGGAGGCGGCGGGACCTCTCAGAGATCCCCGCGCCTTCTCTGAGAAGTGTGTTTGGGTGTCTTCGGGGGCGGCGTAGGCAACTTCCCAGGAGGCCAGGGGGCTCCCGAGCCTTCCGAGAAGACCCGCCATCCCTCCTTTCCCCCCCCCCCCCTCGCCTGCCGCCGATGCCTCCCTCCCAGGCTCGCCCCAGCTCCCCCTCCCTCGGGGCCCCTCCCCTGAATCCCGACGCTGCAAAGGACGCTGCAAAGACACTGCAGCCTCGCAAAAATCAGGAGGGAAAAAAACACACAGACACAATTCATCGTCCATCCCCAAGAAAATGTGCGAAAACATGGGATGCGGGAGGGGGAAGACAAAAACCCAGAAAATATGGGAAAATATGTGGAACGTTCTGATTTGTGTGCATTTGTTTGTGTGTTCTGGGGCCCCTTTTAAAAAGTCAAGACCAGAGCCCCGGACCCCGTCTTCCTGCTCCCCCCCTCGCCTGCCGCCGATCCCTCCCTCCCAGGCTTCCCGCAGCTCCCCCTCCCTCGGGGCCCCTCCCCTGAATCCCGACGCTGCAAAGGACGCTGCAGAGACACTGCAGCATCGCAAAGAGTCGAGACCAGAGCCCCGGACCCCGTCTTCCTGCATCGTTTTTCGCACCGAGTGCGGGCAATACTTCTGTCTATATCCACTGCAGTATGGAGTTTCGGGCTCCCTTCCCAAGAAACATGAGGCGCACTGGATATGGACAGATTCGCCCCCTGGAGGCTCGATTCTTATCCAGATTCAGTGCGCCTCGGCCTTGTGGCGCCGCTTCCGAAAAAGTCCAAGAGGCACTGGATATGGACATGAACCTTGCCCGCACCGAGTGAGCCGAGCCGAATTCTTCGGGCAGCCGCAGCGCAGAGAGGGCCCCGGGGGGCCCGGGCCTTCGGGCGAGAGAGCGCAGCGCCGGGACCTCGAGGTCGGGGCCCCTCCGCCTCGCCCCCCCCCGGCGCGCCCGGCCCCGCGAGACGGGGCCCCTGTGGCATCCTTCCTCCTACTCCTTCTCCTCCTCCTCCTCCTCCTTCCTCCTTCCTCCTCCTCCTCACTCCCTCCTCCTCCTCTCTCCTCCTCCCTCCTCCTCCTCCTCCTCCTCCTCCTCCTCCTCCCTATACTCTCCCTCTGTGGCACGGACGGGGGCGGGGGGCAGGTCGGGCAGATGCCCGGGCAGATGCAGGCCGTGCCGGTGCCGCAGGGGCAGGGGCAGCCCATGCAGGCCCACGGCGCGCCGGCCGAGGGGCCGGCGGCGGCGGCGACGAGGGCGACGGCGACGGCACGAGGACGTCGACGACGAAAGCAACAAGAAGGAGAACTTCTACGACGACGACCTTCGCGACCCCGCTCGCGACAACGATGAAGCCGACGACGAGGACGGCAAGGGTGACGAGGACGCCGAGGACGCCGAGGGCGAGGACGTGGCGCCGAGGACGGCGGCGGCGTGGAAGACGACGCCGCCGATGACGACGACGACGGCGGCGGCGGCGACGACGACGACGACGAGGACGACGACGTCGACGACGGCGCTGGCGACGACAACGACGACGATGACGACGACGGCGCTGGCCACGACGACGACGAAGGCGGCGGCGGCGGCGGTGGCGGCGGCGGTGACGGCGACGAGAGAGACGTGGATGACGATGGCGGCGGTGCTACAAGTCAACCTCCCTTTCCAAGTCCCCTCACGAGCCCCCACAAGCTCTCCTCTTCACAACAAGAATCACCTCCTCCCTGTCGAAAGAACACCGCCATGTGGGCTTGCCATTTTGGAGAGGGCCCCAAGGAATTGTATTGCATCTTCTGCCTGGCGCGTCCGCACATTACGACGAGGTACCCAGCGAGATCCCCCTTCCGATGAATGACTACCCCCTCCGCGTAACTTTTGCGCAAGGTTCCACTTGTGAGCATGAACTTCGAGGAAGTTTCAAACGAGAGCTCCACTGTGAAAAGGGGCCGCCCTCGACCCTTGCTGTGCTGCATGTTATGGCGCTTCGGGCCCTCTACTTTTACAGACGACGTCAAAGACGGAAACGCCCTTTTGAAACGGAACCGCCCTCTGCCTTTCTAGCTGCTGGACGGCTCCAAGACGAGTGTGCGCGGCGTTAGTGCGAGAGCCACATGTTGAACAGAGTTGCGCTCCATCCTTGCAGCTGCTGCAGAATGTTAAGGCGAGTACGCGCGGCACTCAGGCGAGAGGCCCACGGCGAGAAGGAGCCCCCATCCGTCATTTGCGTGTGTTGCAAGATGTTCAGGCGAAGGTGCGCTGCGCCAATGCAAGACACCCATTTTCGAAAGTCGCATTCCCTCAATCCTTGTAACACGTGCAAGCTTTAAGCCGAATGGGCGCGGCGCTAAGGTTAGGTCGGGCATGTGCTTCTACAGGCGGATTTTGGAGGGCAAATACATGGTAATCACAACATTCCCAACACTCGAACAAATCGTCAACTGACTATGTCTGGACTATTTTTGCAGATTCCTCTTGTAGAGGGACACGCACGACTTAACGCTGAAGCGAAAGCCCCAGTTTGAACACCACCCACCTCCACCTGCGATCGTCGTGCAAGCTTTTCAGGCCAGCACCACATGTTGTAAAGGACAGCCCTCCATGTGTGAGAGAGCGTGATCCACCGCCGACTTACTGTGGAAAATTGCCAACCTTTTCCTCCGGAACCCGGGGGTCGCCCCCCCCCCCTCCGAAAATCCCCCCCCCCGGACCCCCACCCCCCCCCCTGCTGGAACCCTCCCCCCCCCCCCCCACCCCCACCCCCCCCCCACCCCCAGCCCACCCCCCCCCCCCCCACACCCCCCACCCCCCTCCCCGGTGGAAAAACCCACCACCTCCCCTCTAAACCCTACCCCCACCCCATCCCCCGCCGAAAAACCGGGGGGGGTCACTACCGGTTCGAACCCCCCCCCACCCTAGGATCCGGTGGGGAACAACCGCGGGGGGTCACTACCGGTTCGAACATCCCCCCCCCCCCCTCGAAAAACCGGAGGGGGGATCACTACCGCCGGTTCGAACCCCTCCCCACCCCCCACTCACCGCCAGCAAACGACTCCCGGTCCTACCACCGTCCGCATCACATCCTCCACTGTTGTTCCCAGCGCCACTGTCCTCACCACCACTGCCCCCGCTGTGTCCCCACCAGTGCCCCCACCACTGTCGCACTGTCCCCACTGTCCCCACCACTGTTCCCACCACGGTTCCACTCTCCCCACTGTCTCCACGGCCCCAACCACTGCCCGACTATCCCCACTGTCCCCACTGTCCCACTGACTCCGCCGCTGTCCCACTGAGCTGTCCCACTGTTCCCACCACTGTCCCCACTGTCCCCACCACTGTCCCCACTGTACCTCTGTCCCATTGTCCCACCGCCGTCCTCGCCACCGCCTTCACCACTGTCCCCACCACCATTGTACCCTCCACTGTCCCACTGTTTCCACCTCATTCCCACTGTCCCCACACCACTGTCCCCACCACCACCGTCCCCACCACTGTCCACTGTCCCCCCTGTTCCCACCATTGTCCCCACCACTGTCCCCACCACTACCGGCCCTCTACTGTCCCACTGTCCCACTGTCCCCACCACTGTCCCGCTGTCCCCTCACCACTGTCCCACCAACACCGTCCTCATCTCTGTCCGCACCCCCACTCTGTTTTCGAGGGGGGGGGGGGGGGTTCGAACCGGTAGTGACCCCCCCCTTTTCATGATGAGCTGGGGGGGGGGGGAGGGGTTCGAACCGGTAGTGACCCCCCCGGTTTTCCGGAAGGGGGGGGGGGGGAGGGGTTCGAACCGGTAGTGACCCCCCCCGGTTTTCCGCCAGCAGCGGTAGAACACGCTCTTTCCCATGTGTGGAGGTGCTGCAAATTCTTAACACGAATGTGCGTGGCGCTAAAGTGGAGGCCCATGCCAAGAAACACCCTGCTTGCCTCCAGGGTGCCCTGGGTTTCTTGGGTTTCGATGGTTTTGCCATGCAAAGCGTGACTTCCATCACCAAATAACAATGGACGTCCTGTGGGTCTCAGGATTGGGTTTCTTGTTCTTGTGGAAGGTTTCTTGTGGTCTGGCCCCCATTGTATGTGTTTGAAGGTGCTGGTAACTCTTAACACGAACGTGCGCGGCGCGACCGCGAGAGACCAGTGTGAACAACGTATCCCTGCATCGTTGGATATATTGCAAGTTCTTGCAACGAACGCACGCGGAGCTCAGGCGAGAGCCTCATCTTGAAAACCATCCCCCTCCGTGTCTGAAGATGTTGCAAATGTATGAGCTGAGTGATCGTGTTGCTAATGCGATAGCCGCATTTTGAAAACCACCCTCATCTAGACTTGAAGCTATTAGGAATTTCTGGCTTCACCGTTCCAAGTTGGAAGGAAGCCTCAGACCCCCGGCCCGTCCTACCGAAACGTCTGGGGGGTTGCGACAGGGAGGAGTGACTTTAAGGAACAAGGTAAGATAACATGATGGCCAGGAGAAGTTGCAGGAGGAGAGTGGAGAAGATTGGGGATGTGGAGGAGGGTGAGGGGGGAAATGATGAGCGAGGAGGAGGACGGGGCGGAGGAGGAGGGATGACGGGGAGGGAGGATAAGGAGAAGGAGAAGTAGGGATGAGGGAGATGGAGGAGGGAGGAGGGAGAGTGGCGGAGGGAGAAGAGAGGATGAACCGGTGCTGTGGTTGTGGTGGTTGTGTGAGGAGGGAGCGAGGAAGGTACGAAATCGTGAGAGGAGGGACCTCTCCTCCTGGGGTTTCTCTTCCTTTTTTTAGCGCCGCTGCTCCTTATCCTCTTATTGGCGGTGCTCCCCCTCCTGGCCTTGCTTCTCCTCCCGCTCTCCTGACGCTGCCGCTGATGCTTCTCCCCCTCGTGCCTCCCTTTGATGTTGCCGTCCGCCCCGTGCGCGGCCAGTCTTCATCATCATCATCATCCCTCTCCCGCCCTCTTGCTGTTCTCCCCCATGTCCCGCCTTCGCTCGGCTCTGTCTCCCTCCTCCCTCCTCCCTAGTCCTCCTGCTCCTCCTCCATTCCATCGTTTCTCTTACGCCCCCTCCGCCGCATCACTCCGTCCTTCCCTTTCTGTCTTCGTCCCTCCGTCGTTCTCTCCCTCCTCTTCTCCGCCTCATCCTTGTGCCCATTCTCCTCTTCCCTGTTCCTCTTTCGCCTGCTCCTTGCCTCCTCCTCTTCCTCGCCCTGCTTCCTCGTCCACCCGTGCTCGCCCTCATCCGTCACGCTTTGGCTTCCTGTTCTTACGACTTCTCTTCCGGCCGCCGCTGCCCCCCTGCATATCCTCGACCTTCTCCGCCCCCTGCGCAGCCGTTTTGGCACATGTCCGTGCGGGGACGGGGAACCGACGGTCGCCCCAGACCCCTCACGCCGCTCTTGCTCCGTAGCCCAGGACCCCTTGCAGTGGGGGCCCGTGCCAAGAAGCACCCTGCTTGCCTCCAGTGTCCCCTGGGTGTCTTGGGTTTCGATGGTTTTGCTGTGGAAGCCGTGACGTTCTCACAACAAAAATCAATGGACGTCCTGGGGTGTCAAGGCTGGGTTCCTTGTGCAAGGTTTCTTGTGCACTGGCCCCTCCACTGTAGCCAGGGCCTCTTTCAGGTCTATAACCTCCCTTCCCAGGGACGGGCGTCTCGCCCCGAGGAGCCCAGTCGGGCTCCCCAGAATCCGAACAGGACCGAAAACAGAAAATCCTCCTCCTCCTCCTCCTCCTCCTCCTCCTCCTCCTCCTCCTCCTCCTCCCCCTCCCCCTCCCCCTCCCCCTCCCCCTCCCTCGGGTGCTCACTCCTCCACCGAAAATCCGAGGAGGAGAATCCGAACAGGATCCGGTGTTTTGTGCGCCCTCGCTCCGGGCCGCTCTACGCGGAACCCTTCCACGTATGAGCGCACCCCCCTCCTTTCCCCAGCGCGGCCGCCCTCGTCTCTTTTCTCCTTCCTCCTTGCACGCCGGTCAATTCGCCTTCCGGTCGCCCCGACCAGCCACACGTTGGAGCGGATTGCCTCTGCCTTGCCGCCGACGAAAAGTGTTGCGTGTTCTAAAAAAACCGGCGCAATGTTTGCACTCAGGGCTTCTTATTTCTATTCTAGAAAACTGGGCCTGCGGGCCGGGCTGGCGGCTATGTTGCCGCCGTCGCCGCCCCGGCGCCGCCTCGTCGCCGCCCGTCGTCTGGGCCTGCGGGTCGGTCTGGCGACTATGTTGTCGCCGTCGCCGCCCGTCGTCGCCGCCTCGTCGGCGCCCGTCGTCTGGGCCTGCGGGTCGGTCTGGCGACTATGTTGTCGCCGTCGCCGCCCCCGTCGCCACCAAGATTGCACAACATAGATTATCCTGTTTCAATAAGTATTCTGATATTTCCCCTTGCCCCCTCGACTTGGCGCCCCCTGTGATCGTATTGTAATTTTCAAACTAGTCCGCCCCATTGCCCATCCAGGCTAAATCAGTACCATCCCAGCCAGACTGGTATCCCTCCCTTCATCATCTGCAGAAAACCCTATGCGCGAACATTCGTTTATCAAAAACCATCAGATTCCCAGACACCCTTGCGGCAAATGGGACGAAGTGCACACGCACGCGTCTCTGCGCGCGCATCTCGGATCCTCAAGAACCAAGAGATTCGCAAGGATGTCAAAATCAAATGTCCCGACCACTTATAAACACACATGGTTTTGCAACATCAGTTCTTCAATAAGCATGCGATCGCGGTCTGGCGAGTTATTGGCCTACCATGCGTTTTTCAACATGGTGAATAAGTTTTGCCAAACAGGTCTCTCGCGCCGCGAGTAAAAATCTGTCGAACGCCCTTGCCCGCATGCTGGGGAGGGGGGGGGGGCACGATCCGTTTCAAATAATACCATGCGAGCCACTCTCGCGCGTCTTCTGCGCGCACATTTCGATTTTTTGCGAAAGCATCACCGACGCGAGGACGCCGTCATCGTCGCCGGCGTGGTCAGCATCGGCGCCGTCACTGGCCGTGCCTTTGTCGTTGGCATCCTCGTCACCAGCATCGCCTTTCAGCATCATCGCGTTTACCGCTGTCGACGATGCCATGATACCGGGCCCGTCCAACTCGCCGGCTCGCAGTGAAGGGCCCGCTGGCAAGTGCCCAGCGGTCTGCGCCACCGCGGCCGCGTCGGTCGCGCAGCGCTAGCTGGCCGCTGCGCGCGCGAGCATGCGCGGTAGCGCGGCCGCGACGATGCGGCAGCCAGCGCCGAGCAGTCATCGCAATCGCGGCCGCATGGGTTTTGCAAACCAAGTTGCGGGTGGGTGGGTGGGATGATTGCGCAAGCAGTGGACTTGACGATTTCGAGTTCGGCCGGGCGAGTTGCACCGCGTAGATTGCACCGCGTAAATGTTTTCCGAAAAGAGTATGAAGACCCCCCAGACATAACGGGTCACCTTTTTGTGTTTCAGTGTTCAAATCATTTTGCCCCATCGTCCATCAAAGAACAAGAGTTCGTATCATCCCAACCAAGCTGGCAATAGTTTGCAACTGTTCCCCCCTTCATCTTCTGCAAAACAACACTTTGTGCGCGCACCCGTTTGTTACATAATCTGCAGTCTTCAAGCAACCCTCGCGAGAAAGGGGGCGATGTGCACACGCGAGCGTCGCCGAGCGAGCACGCCGAAATCTTCCAATGACCATTTTAGGTTTCGTAAATATTTCAAAATTGAATGTCCCGAATAGTTGAAACAACCACACGATTTTGCAACATCCGTTTTCAAAAATACCTTCGCACACGCTTTGGCGAATTCTTAAGAAACGCACGTGCTCACAACATGTTATTGACAGTCTGCCAAACGGTCCCCTCGGGCCACACGCTGAACCCATCCGAACGCCCTTGCGCGCGTGCTAGGGGGGGTGCGCGATCCGTTTCGAATAACACCACGAGGGCCACTCGCGCGCATCGGCCGCGCGCGCATGTCGAGCTCCATCCAAAACCTTCACCGGCGCGAAGGCATTGTCGTCCTTACCGGCGGCGTGATCAATATCGGCGTCGTCATTGGCTTTGCCGTTGTCATCGCTACCGTCGACACCATCGTCGTTTTTTTCATCCTGTTGTTTACCGTTGTCGGCGCCGCCGTGATACAGCGCCCGCCCAAGTTACCAATTCGCAGTGAAGGGCCCGCTGGCAAGTGCCCAGCGGTCTGCGCCACCGCGGCCGCATCGGTCGCGCCGCACTAGCTGGCCGCTGCGCCCGCGAACATGCGCGGGTTAGCGCGGCTTTTGAGATGCACCAGCCAACGCCAAGCACTCACTGCAGTTGCCGTCGCATGGGTTTTGCAAACCCAGGTGCGGGCGGGTGGGCTGGGTAATTGCAAGAGCCAGTGGGGTTGACAACGCACTGAGAGAATTGGCGAATTGCACCATGTAGATCGCACCACAGATTGCACCACGTCGATTCTCCTTCTAGAAAGAGAATAGACTCTCCCCCGTCGTCGTCGTCTTGGCGTCGTCGTCGTCGTTGTCGGCGTTGTCATCGTCGTCGTCGTCGGCGTTGTCATCGTCATCGTCGTCGGCGTCGACGTCGTCGTCGTCGTCGGTGTCGTCGTCGTCGTTATTATCGTCGTCGTCGAATTCGTTGGAGACGTCGTTCGTGTCGTCGTAGTCGTTGTCGGCGGCGTCGTCGTCGTCGTTCTCGCTGTCGTCGTCGGCGTCGGTGTCGCTGCTAAGTGCCATTTGGCACCCACCGTCACGGTCTTGAGAGGTCTTGCGACCAAGTTGTGGGAGGGAGGGTGGAATGTTTGCACGAGCAGCGGAGAGGACAGCTTCAACTTGAGCAAGTGATGGATTGCACCACGTAGATTGCACATCATATGTTGAACATCGTAGATTGCACAACCGATGTTGCACGGTTTTGGTTGCACCGCATATTGTGCACCGCGCATGTTGCACCACATGTGTTGCTCGACATATTTTGCATCGCGCAGGTTGCACCACCTAGGATGCACAACATCTACTACACTGGAGAACATCGGTGTCTACACACATATATATGTATATATATATATATACATACATACATACATGTGTCTGTATATGTGTATATGTATGTGTGTCTACATATTTTATATAAGTACACAAGAGTGAGAGGGCCCAATGGTCACTCATTGTCCCTAGGTGTGTTGCTGAAGTGTGGTTCCAGTGCGCGGATTATTGTTCTCGCGTTGCGCTGCGTTGCGTTATCGTGTTCGCTCCCCGCGGCCCACTCGCGACCCGCCCCGCGACCCCCCCGCCCCGCGACCCTCACTCGTGTCCGCAGCTGCGGGGTGCTCCGCATACGCGTGCACGGATGGTATGTGTGTGGAGATAAAGAGAGAGAGAGAGAGAGAGAGAGGGAGACAACAACATAGTGCGCGAGGAAATCTGGGGCCTGCCCCGTCCACCCGCAGATGGTCGCGTGGTGTCATGGGCGCGCTCGCCCGGCCGCGTGGGCCCCTCGCCGCCGCGTGGCTGCTGTGGTGCCCCGGCGGCCGCGGCACCGGCGGGGCGGCCTCGGAGGCGCGGGGGCCGTGGGAGGCCCGCCAGGAGCGGGGGCTGCCTCCTCCTCCTCCTCCTCCTCCCCTCCTTCTCCTCCTCCTCCTCCTCCTCCTCCTCCTCCTCCTCCCTCTCCTCCTCCTCCTCTCCCCCCTTCTCCCTCCCCCCTTCCTCCTCCCCCCATCTCCCCTCCTCCTCCTCATCCTCCTCCTCCTCCCCCTCTCCCTCCTCCCTCCTCCCTCCTCCCTCCTCCCTCCTCCCTCCTTCCTCCTCCTCCTCCTCCTCCTCCTCCTCCCCCCTCCCCCTCCGCCGAAAGCTAGATGTGGGTCTCCCGCATCGGGCCCGAGCAGATGGGGCTGGATGTGTAGGCAGCGTTCCGCCACGGCGATGCATTTGCGATGCATTGGCGATGCGGCGCGACCCTCCGACCCCATCTGCTCGGACCCCATCCAGTAGGCCCCTACTAGATCTCGAGCGATGCTGATGAGAAGCATCAAACCAGCGATGCTGCTGACAGGTGTCGCACGCCTCATTTGTAACCAGCATAATATGCAGCCCAAGCCGGCACTGTCTTAGAATTGCCTGCTGCCGCGACGGTTTGGAGAAGGTGTTATGTACGGTGCGCGGAACGCACCTTGAACAGCCAAGATGAACATCTGCACAGTCGTAAACCTTGGAGGGAACGCTCGGACGTGTGCTTCTTATCAGTGCGGCAAGATAAATATGATCATCGACGAGCATTATGGGTCGTCTTGCGAATCAACGAACAAAACAACACGACACCGAAACATGCACGGGGATGGGGACGTCCGGGCGATGGCAACAAATTTCTGGAGCTCCGCGCGGACTTCTCGGATCGGCGCCACCCGCTGGCGCGGGGGCGGCCACCCCCAGAGTGCGTCATGCCCTCCTGCCGCGCAGAGCGCCCAGGGCAGCAGGGGGGAAATTGAGCGCGGCAGCCGATCTCACCAGCATCAGCGGCCTAGCGGTAGAACACATCGTTGCCATCGATGTGACCCGGCTTGATTCCCGGCAGATGCACTCCCTGCTGCCCTCCTCCGCGCTCCAGGGACGGGGGTGCAGCGCCGATGCAGGACGTCCGCGCGCGGACCTCCGCGAGTGTTGCGGTCAGGAGCGGCTGCTTCGCGTGTCGCGCCGCCGGTTCTGACCTACACAACGCTTCGGCGCGGCACGCTATCCGCCGACCATGTGCACGTGCCGATGTTGCTTCTTCTTCTTCTTCTCATTCTTCTTCTTTTTACTATCATCATTTTTATTCTTATTGCCATTATTATTATTATTATTATTATTATCATTAGTATTATTCTTATTATTATTACTACTACTTGTCTTCTTATTCTTCCGTTTCGTCTGATCGTCAATCGAGTTTCTGCCAGCGGCTCTGCTTCCGATCTCTTGGGCCAGCGAGGGGCTCTCCTAGGGGTGTAGATCTGCTCGTCCGCGGAGACGCCGTGGTCAGAGGAGAACTGCCCCGGGGGAAGGATTGCGTGCTGACGGTTGCCAGATGAGGAAATGGTGCCCATCACGCTACCCTCCGCCCGTTTTCCCCGCTTGGGGCCTCCTCGGAGGCCCTCGTCGCCACCGCTGGATTCGCTTCGAAATTTTGGCCCGAGCGCACCCCGGGAGAGGTCCGGGGAGCAGCGGTATCGCTACCTTTTGGTCTCCCTAGGTGTCGGCTTCTCGAGGCCCCGTGGGCCGTCAGACAACGACTCAGGAGTGAGACATCCCGCCCCGGGGGAAGCCCTCTGGGCTCCAGGAGCTTTTCCCTCGTGCTGCAGAGGGGGCCCATGCCAAGGCACCCCCTGCTTGCCTCCAGGGAGCCCAGGGTTTCGATGGTTTTGCGATGGGAAGCGCGACGTGCCCACGCCAGAAGTCCATGGACGCCCTGGGGTCTCGGGGTTGGGCTTCTTGCGGAGGGCTTCTTGTGGACGGGCCCCCACTTTAGGGGGGCCCACGCATGGGATAGGAGCAGGACGTCGGTGGTGCGCGCCGTGCCTGGACTGGATGGCTCCTTTTCTCCGGGAGATGTTGTGTCGGCTGCAGGTAAGAGCGAGTCTCCGCCGGAGTGGCCTTCTGTGCGCGGCTTTCGGAGGGCGCGAGGGGGGGGGGAGGAGGCGGGAGGGGGGAGGGCTGACCCAAGCACGCAGGGCGCTGCGGTGGCAGCGCATGCAGCGATCGGCCTGCCGCGCACCAAGGGTCACTCGTGCCCAGCTAGGGCCACTCGCTGCATGCGGCCGAGTGTGTGCCAAGATGCCTGCCCCGATCAAGCAGTCGCCATCCCTGCCCGCACGCGCCGATCGCGCGTCCTGGACGGCGCCCTGACAGGGCAGAGCTGGCGCGACCCTGCCAAATCAAGGGAAGTTGCCCTCGTGTTCTGTGCTTCAAGACCCGTGCCCTCTACATTCCCATGGCAGTGCGGCCCTTGGAAGGGTCTTGTGTCCTCTCGCGTGTCCTTTCCAACCATGCTCGACTGCACCGAGTCGCACGACTTCCTGGTCCTGAACACGACGGGCCCTGGAGCTCACGGCACAAGCTTCCGCTGCACGGAGCCCGCGTTGCGGGCTGCTCGTCGTCGTCGGCCCCGCGGCCCAGAAACGATCGCAGAAGCGGCCGTCCTGGCTTCCTCAGCGGGTTGCAAAAACGCGACGCTGGGCGACAGCATCGCCCGACCCTGAGATCCTGATGACTCAATTTTTCCAGGCCGGGCGTTTGCGTCCAGGCTCGTGCCACGGGACCTTCACAGATCGATCCAGCTCGACACCTGGGCGCAGAAAGATAACCAGGGGGTCTTGGGCTCCGGTCGGGATCTCAGTTGCCTCGATACGCCCGTTGTGAAACGCAACACGTTCCGTGTTCAAGACGTCCGTGTCAACACGTTGCGTGTTGGTTCCACGTATTGGACCACGTCTTGGCGAATGTATCGCGTCGGGCCTACGTTTTCAGCATACGTGTTGAGCTCCGTATCAATGCGATACGTGTTGCGTGTTGCGTATCGGGGCAGCTAAGGTCGTGATTTGTCGCGATGACGCACCTTTTCTGGAGACGTCGGGTGTCAGTGGAACGCAACTCTGTCAGAACCGCAATGGCCTGCGAGGAGCCCAGGACCCAGAGCGGAGCGCCAGGAGGCCGCAGTGAACCTGCATGACGCCGTGCCGCGGGAGATACGTGGCGCGCTCCAGGAAGGGCCCCCTGGCCTTCGTCGCGCCCTCGCCGCGGGCGGAACGAGGGCGGAAGACGGCAGAAGTAACTCTCGAAGAGGAAACCTTGGACAGTCACGTCCTCCTGAATATGGGGGGACGGCCAATGACATCAACATCAAAGCTCTGAGGTCCGCGCGGGCTTCTCGGATCGGCGCTGGGACCCCCTGGCGGCGCCCCGTTGCGCCGCCCCTGGCGAGCTCCGCGCGCCAGGGAGGGGGGTTCAGCGCGGGTCCAAGAAATCCGCGCGGATCTCGGAGTTGTTACGTTTATGTCAGTTTCAGTTCCCCTAGAATAGAGTAGAGACCACAGTCCTAATGCTGCAAGTCGGAAGCTGCAAGAGAGCGCAACAGAGTTGGACACTGCAAGAAAAAGGGAGGCGCCTTAAGACCTGCACATCACTTTGGGAGCTCCGCGCGCATTTTCTGGATCTGCGCCGAGACCCTTAGGAGGCGCCTCTGGCACAGCCCCTGGCGCGGATCCGCGCTGGACCCCCTCCTTGGCGCGCGGAGCGCGCCAGGGGCGGCGCCGGAGGTGCCGCCAGGGGGTCCTGGCGCAGATGCAAGAAATCCGCGCAGGCCTCCAAAAGTGTCTGTTCATGTCTATCCTCACATTTGTTGTGGATTTCTTGTTTCTCTGCACACACACACTCACACACGCGCGCCAGATCTCCCCGTTCTCCTCCTCCTCCTCCTCCTCCTCCTCCTCCTC
Organism: Prorocentrum cordatum; assembly: GCA_963575745.1. Taxonomy (NCBI): domain Eukaryota; class Dinophyceae; order Prorocentrales; family Prorocentraceae; genus Prorocentrum; species Prorocentrum cordatum. Next base: position 272,014 of record CAUYUJ010012025.1, on the reverse strand, counting down.
CTCCTCCTCCTCCTCCTCCTCCTCCCCCCTCTCCGGGACTCCTCCACACTCACACACTCACGCGCCCATGCACTCACACACTCACACACTCACACACTCATCATCATCACCATCATCATCACCATCATCATCATCATCATCATCATCATCATCATCATCATCATCGTCATCATCGTTATCATCATCATCATCATCATCATCATCATCATCATCATCATCATAATCATCATAATCATCATCATCAGCATCACCAACAACAGCATCATCAATCTCATCACAATCGCCATCATCATCATCATCAGCGGCATCATCATCAGCATCAGCATCAGCATCATCAGCATCGCCATCATCATCATCATCATCATCAGCATCATCATCATCATCATCATCCTCATCCTCATCATCATTATCGCCACCACCATCAAGATCATCATCATCATCATCATCATCATCATCATCGTCATCGTCATCGTCATCGTCATCGTCATCGTCATCATCATCCCCCACACTCGCTTCACCACCCACATTCACCCATCACTCCTCCACCCTTCATCTCGCCATGATCATCACCACCGTCTTCACCACCACCTTCACAAGAATCAGCACACTAACACGGATCACTCACTCAGCACCATCGTCATCATCATCACCATCACCATGCCATCATGATCGTCGACCGTAGCCTCGCCGGCGAGTGGAATGTGAGGAAGTCTCGAGCGGGAACCACCTCTGTAAGAGCCCAGCACTTCACGTTCGAATCCAAGGTGGGTCATCGGCGCACCGTAGCAGGCATAGCATTTCAGTGCCCCAAGGAGCATCGTCTGTGAGTGACGTATGAGGAAAAGTCTCGAGCAGGAGCCCAGGAGCCCCTCCTTTAGGGCCCTGCACTTCATGTTCAAATCCGAAGCGGGTCACCCGCGAACCATAGCTCATAGCAGGCATAGCACTTGAGCACCCCAAGGAGCCTCTTCTGTGCGTGAATTGTGAGGAAGTCTGCAGCTGGACGCCCTTGTCTGAGAGCACCGGGTACCCCACTTCACGTTAGAATCCGAGGCGGGCCATCCGCACACCATAGAAGACATAGCACTTGAGCCCCCCAATAATCCCCTTTATCCGAATGACTTCTGAGGAAGTCTCGAGCCTTGTGGCCGTGGCGGCGAGGGTGCCAAGGAAAATCGACATGCGTGCCCTGGCCAGGGGTGCATGACGAGAACAGATGGGATGGAGATGAGGAGAGGGAGACGGAGGAGACAGTGGATCAGGGAAACGAAGAGCAGGAGGAGGAAACGGACGAGGAGGAGGACGAGACATGGAACGAGGAGGACGAGAATGGAGAGGGGACGGAGGACGAGGAGGAGGGGGACGCGCAACAGAGGGCGGGAGGGGGGCCTCCGCCAGGGCGAAGAGGATAGAGCGAGGGGCAGACTGCACAGATCCTCGTGCGGAGTCCCGGCGGGGGGGGGGGGGGCTTCCAAAGGCGGGACGCTTCTTTGAGCGCACGGCCCTTCTCAGAAGGGCCCAGGGCCCTCTACGAAGGGTTCTTAAAAGCTTGGAGGTCTTCCAACAGGCCCCCCCTGCTTTTTTTTTTCTTGGGGGGGAGACAATTGCATGTCATACTTTTTAGAAGCCCGCCACACCTCGCGCTCCAGGCCTCCGACGCCGGGTTTTTTTTTGGTCGCGACGTGGACCCCTGGAGGTCTGGGAGGCGTCTGCCTTTGCGGCCCTGGGGCCTGCCAGCACAGGAGTGGGGGAAGGGAGGGAGGTCGGGGCGGAAGGGGGACAGGGAGAAGGGATGATTCAGGCGATCGTGAACATGGATCAAGGGGGCGTGGATTAGCCACGGGTCGCGTTTCCCTGGGAAATCGCGGACTTCCCCGCCGAACGAGGCGGCCCCGGCCGCATTTTCGCGCCACATCTATGGATCGCTAATCCACGTTTGCGCGCCCTCTAAGGATGGATGGATGAATTGACGGATGGACGGACGGACGGACGGACGGATGGATGGATGGGCGGAAGACAGGGAGGGGTGGCGGGAGGATGGACGGATGGATGGAAGTCCTCTCAGCGAGGTGGCATGACGAGATTGCGGCTCCTGGGTCGCGAAGTTGAAATGACCCGTAGTTCTTGTCTCGCAGCGGGAACAGGTCTGGGGTTCCCCCCCGTCGTGTACGCCGCCAGGTTTCCTCCCCCTGAGGCCCGACGTCGCGAAACGCAGTCAACATCGTGGCAGATGAAGACCAGAGCTGCAGGCCTGGAAATGGGCACCAACACACACACACAGGGGCTTACCTCCACAGGGAGAAGATGATCCTGGAGGTGGTACTATTTCGGCCACCTTGGAAGCCAGAGCATTACCACCACCGCCGAGATCGGGATCTCCCTCCCTCGGTGGAGGCACACCGCCGATGTTGGTGTTGGCGTCAACCTCCAGGCCTGCCACGGAGCCCTGGACCCCACCTCTCTGCGGCATCTGTCGAGCCGGACATCCGGCCGCGAGGAGGGCCCCCGGGGTCCGCCCGACACGGCGCAGGAGCTGGGGGAGCCACCGTCTATCTGCTCTGTCTCTTTTTTTTGTTTTCCCTCTCTCTCGCTCTCTCTCCCTCTCTCTCTCCCTCTCTCTCTCTCTCTCTCGCTCTCTCCCCCCCTTCCGTTGCCCCTTGAGCGGTGTACAGTTGCAGTAGCAGCAGTAGCTCCAGTCCGGTGTTTCGGATTCTTGCTGTGCGTGTGTGTGTGTGTGTGCAAGCCGGGCGCAGACGCACGGCGCTGTGAAGCCTCCTGCAGCGCGGCGGGGCTCTCGGGGCGCGTATCCTCGGCCGCGCGTGCGCGCGGACCCCTCGTCGGGGAGTGGCCTCCGGTGCGGGCCCCGCCGCCCTCGTCGTTCGATTCCTCCGAATTCGATTCGCTTCGACCTCGATGGCCTCTCCGCTTCCGCTTCGGTTCGGCCTGGGCCTCCGATGTGGGTCCCGAGGTCTTCTCGGAGGCTTGCCAGCCTGCCGATGCCTGCCGATTCGGCTTTCCCCGGCTCGGCTGCCGACTTCCGCCGATCCGACTCGCGCCGACTTCCGATCCGACGTTCGATTCGATTCCGGGCTCTCCTGGCCCTGTGGGGTCCCCACGCCACTCGCCTGCGCGCTTGGATTTGGCGCCCGCGCGGCCCCCGTGAGCCACGCACCGAAAGGTCCATCTCGGCCTGGAATCAGGGCGCGCACACGAGGACCATTTTGGGCGCAGGAGGGGCTCGGGTTTTTGGGAGCCGTTCCTTAGATGTCGTCCGGAGGGGGCTAAAACTCACAGACACAACGAGTCGTCGATCGTGGGGGAAATTATGCGGAAATATTGGAAGTGGGGGAAGACGAATATTCATCTACCCACCGGTCGTTGAAAGTAGGTATTTTCTGATTCCCAGATCCCAATCTACCTTAAACGCCTTCCTATTTCAATAATCTAGATGTTTTGTTGTTTTGGCGGGCGGGCGCACACCTAATCGACTTCTAGGGTTTGGTTGTCACTTCCCTGGGTGACGCTGGTCGCTCGGCCCCTCGGCTGGCCCCATTCCTTGGTTTTGTTGTTTTTTCTTTGTTTTCGCATGGCCGTCGGCTGCACTGGTCGCCCTGGGCACGCCCGCCACCCCGCGGTCGCTCGGCCCCTCGGCTGGCCCAATTCCTTGGTGTTGTTTGTTTTTGTTTGTTTTCGCTTGCCCGTCGGCTGCACTGGTCGCCCTGGGCACACCCGCCACCTTTCGGTCGCTCGGCCCCTCGGCTGGCCCAATTCTGTGGATTTGCTTGGTTTTGTTTCTTTGCGCTTGTCCGTCGGCTGCATTGGTCGCCCCAGGCTCGCCCGCCGCCCCGCGGTCGCTCGGCCCCTCGGCTGGCCCAATTCCTTGGTTTTGTTTGTTTTTGTTTGTTTTCGCTTGCCCGTCGGTTGCACCGGTCGCCCTGGGCACGCCCGCCACCCCGCGGTCGCTCGGCCCCTCGGCTGGCCCAATTCCTTGGTTTCGTTTGTTTTTGTTTGTTTTCGCTTGCCCGTCGGCTGCACCGGTCGCCCTTGGCACGCCTGTCGCCTTTCGGTCGCTCGGCCCCTCGGCTGGCCCAATTCCTTGGTTTTGATTGTTTTTGTTTGTTTTCGCTTGTCCGTCGGCTGCACTGGTCGCCCCAGGCTCGCCCGCCGCCCCGCGGTCGCTCGGCCCCTCGGCTGGCCCAATTCCCTGGTTTTGTTTGTTTTTATTTATTTTCGCTTGTCCGTCGGCTCCACTGGTCGCCCTGGGCACTCCCGCCGCCTTTCGGTCGCTCGGCCCCTCGGCTGGCCCAATTCTGTGGATTGGTTTGTTTTGTTTGTTTTCGCTTGTCCGTCGGCTGCACTGGTCGCCCTGGGCACACCCGCCGCCCCGCGGTCGCTCGGCCCCTCGGCTGGCCCAATTCGCTGGTTTTGTTTGCTTTTATTTGTTTGCGCTTGCCCGTCGGCTGCACTGGTCGCTCCAGGCTCGCCCGCCGCCCCGCGGTCGCTCGGCCCCTCGGCTGGCCCAAATCCTTGGTTTTGTTTGTTTTTGCTTGTTTTCGCTTGTCCGTCTGCTGCACTGGTCGCCATGGGCACGCCCGCCACCCCGCGGTCGCTCGGCCCCTTGGCTGGCCCAATTCCTTGGTGTTGTCTGTTGTTGTTTGTTTTCGCTTGTCCGTCGGCTCCACTGGTCACCCTGGGCACGCCCGCCGCCTTTCGGTCGCTCGGCCCCTCGGCTGGCCCAATTCTGTGGATTTGTTTGTTTTTCTTTGGTTTCGCTTGTCTGTCGGCTGCACTGGTCGCCCCAGGCTCGCCCGCCGCCCCGCGGTCGCTCGGCCCCTCGGCTGGCCCAATTCCTTGGTTTTGTTTGTTTTTGTTTGGTTTCGCTTGCCCGTCGGCTGCACTGGTCGCCCTGGGCACGCCCGCCGCCTTTCGGTCGCTCGGCCCCTCGGCTGACCCAATTCTGTGGATTTGCTTGGTTTTGTTTGTTTTCTCTTGTCCGTCGATCGCACTGGCAGCCTTTCGGTGGCTCGGCCCCTCGGCTGGCCCAAATCCTTGGTTTTGCTTGTTTTTGATTGTTTTCGCTTGCCCGTCGGCTGCACTGGTCGCCCTGGACACATCCACCGCCCCGCGGTCGCTCGGCCCCTCGGCTGGCTCAATTCTGTGGATTTGCTTGGTTTTGTTTGTTTTCGCTTGTCCGTCGGCTGCGCTGGTCGCCCCAGGCTCGCCCGCCGCCCCGCGGTCGCTCGGCCCCTCGGCTGGCCCAATTCCCTGGTTTTGTTTGCTTTTGTGTGTTTTCGTTTGCCCGTCGGCTGCACTGGTCGCCCTGGGTGCACCCGCCGCCTTTCGGTCGCTCGGCCCCTCGGCTGTCCCAGTTTTGTGGATTTGTTTGTTTTTGTTTGTTTTCGCTTGTCCGTCGGCTGCAATGGTCGCCCCAGGCTCGCCCGCCGCCCCGCGGTCGCTCGGCCCCTCGGCTGACCCAATTCCTTGGTTTTGTTTGTTTTTGTTTGGTTTCGCTTGCCCGTCGGCTGCACTGGTCGCCCTGGGCACGCCCGCCGCCTTTCGGTCGCTCGGCCCCTCGGCTGGCCCAATTCTGTGGATGTGTTTGTTTTTGTTTGGTTTCGCTTGTCCGTCGGCTGCACTGGTCGCCCCAGGCTCGCCCGCCGCCCCGCGGTCGCTCGGCCCCTCGGCTGGCCCAATTTCTTGGTTTTGTTTGCTTTTATTTGTTTTCGCTTGCCCGTCGGCTGCACTGGTCGCCCTGGGTGCACCCGCCGCCTCGCGGTCGCTCGGCCCCTCGGCTGGCCCAATTCTGTGGATTTGTTTGTTTTTGTTTGTTGTCGCCTGTCCGTCGGCTGCACTGGTCGCCCCAGGCTCGCCCGCCGCCCCGCGCTCGCTCGGCCCCTCGGCTGGACCAATGTCTTGGTTTTGTTTGCTTTTATTTGTTTTCGCTTGCCCGTCGGCTGCGCTGGTCGCCCTGGGCACACCCGCCGCCTCGCGGTCGCTCGGCCCCTCGGCTGGCCCAATTCTGTGGATTTGTTTGTTTTTGTTTGTTGTCGCCTGTCCGTCGGGCGAGCCTGGGGCGACCAGTGCAGCCGACGGACAAGCGAAAACAAACAAAAACAAACAAATCCACAGAATTGGGCCAGCCGAGGGGCCGAGCGACCGCGGGGCGGCGGGCGAGCTCGGGGCGACCAGTGCAGCCGACGGACAAGCGACAACAAACAAAAACAAACAACACCAAGGAATGGGGCCAGCCGAGGGGCCGAGCGACCGCGGGGCGGCGGGCGAGCCTGGAGCGACCAGTGCAGCCGACGAACAAGCGAAAACAAACAAAAACAATCAAAACGATGGAATTGGGCCAGCCGAGGGGCCGAGCCACCGAAAGGCTGCCAGTGCGATCGACGGACAAACGACAACAGGCCAGAACAACCGAAACCAGTCAGGGAAGGGGCCATCCGAGGGGCCGAGCGACCTAGCGCTATGGCGCGCCGCTAAGACGGGGCCCGGAAATTTGCAATATACTTCTTGTAATTGCTGTTACTGTTGCTTTTTTGGGGCGGCCCCGAACGCAATCTACTTCTTCCGCCTTCCTACTTCATGTTTCTACCTATTTCTTCCGACCGGTGGGTATACACATTTATGTACATATATATATATATATGTATGTTTAGATATGATATACGGTAGGTTTGCGTCGTGTCGACCAGCGCCGACCCCAGCGCGGGCGTTCAAGGTTGAACGCCGCCGGCGACCCAGAATCGATCGATGTTGAACGATCGGACGTTGCGGCAGCGGCCGATCGTTCAAAGTTGAATGATCCCTGCGGTGTCAAAAACCAACGCTGGGGTCGGCACGACACGAACCTGCCGTATACACATATACATGTATCTAAACACATGGGGAATCCTGGGAGTTGTGTCCATCTATTCGTGTGTGTATCCAGGTCGGGGAGCATCTTCGTGCACGAGGCCCGCCGTGGACCAGGGAACAGCCCCTTCGCTCCTTGTTCGGCGTTCCTCCCGGCAGCGCCATGGCTGTACAACGGAGACCCTTGCCAAGGAACGCCCTGCTTGCCTCCAGGGGCGCCCTGGGTTTCTTGGGTCTCGATGGTCGTGCCGTGGAGAGCGCGACGCCTCCACACCAGAAGCCAATGGACGCCCTGGAGTCTCAGGGCTGGGCTGCTTGTGGGAGGTTTCTTGTGGACTGGCCTCCACTCTCGGTCCACTCGGGCCGGACGACAAGGGGGGATTGGGAGAAAGGGGGGGTTCGAAATCTGCTGCATGCAGCTGGTTTCGGCCCGACCGATGGGCCCATTCCTCGATACATGGGCGCCTCCCGGCGCCGGGAAAATCAGCTACGTGAGCTGATTCTCAAACCCCCCCTTTGCTATCCCCCCCTTTCGCCCGGCCCGATCCACGTCCAGCGTGTGGCCGATCTGCCCCCCCCGTGCCGAAGGAGAGCCTCCTCGCCCTCCAGCCCGGGCCCCTCGCGCCCTGCTGGGTGAACGGCCTCGAGCCCGGGCGCTGCTGCGGCGAGGCCAGCCGACCGCCACGGCCAACGGCGGCGGCCACGGCGGCGGCCACGACGACGACGTCGTCGTCGACGACGACGACGACGACGACGGATCGAGGATCGAGGAGTCTTCCGCTGTCCTCGCGTCTGGAGGCCCGCCTCGGGTGCCAGGGCCGTCACGGGCCCGATCGGGGGGGCGCAGCTCGGGCCGGGGCCCCCAGGGCGCTCCTCCTCCTCCTCCTCCTCCTCCTCCTCCTCCTCCTCCTCCTCCTCCTCCTCCTCCTCCTCCCCCTCCCGGGAGAGCTGTGGTGACCGAGTTGGAGAGGATCAGCTCCAGGCCATCTCTGGTGGGGTCGGAGCACCTGTGGCCGAAGGGCCGCGCCGCAGCGGCGCCGCAGCGGCGCTGCGGCGCGATCCTCCGACCCCCTGCGGCGGGCCCCCTCTCGGAGGCCTCCCGTCGACGGCGGCCCGTTCCCCTGGGGAGGGGCCGCCGCGTCGAGGACGTGCCGCCGGAGGCGTGCGCCATGGACCCGTTCACGTACACCAAGGACGAGCCTCCTCCTCCTCCTCCTCCTCCTCCTCCTCCTCCTCCTCCTCCTCCTCCTCCTCCTTCTCGCTTCCACCCCTCGCTCGCCATTCTCCAGGCTCCTCCTGGCGTCGGGGGCCGCGCGTCGCGGGCCGCCACCGCCGCGGGGGGGGGGGGTCGGGCAGGCTGCCTACCTTCCGGCTGCTGAAGCGCAGCGCGCACCGTGCCCAACACGTGCAGGTGAGCACCTCCTGGCGTGTTGGCTCGGCCTGCCGGCTGCTCCTCGTCGAAGTCTTCGGCGTCGGGGCGGCCTCTCGTCGGCCTCCCCCCTCCCTCCCTGCACGCTGGCCAATGCGCTAGTGAAGCGCCCTTACATAGTTGTCACGCTGGTGCGCATTGCGCCGCCTCGCCGCTTTCGGGAGACTTGGCTCGGCATCTTGGCCCACGCTCTGGCGAGCGTATCGCGCCACACGTGCGCCTTCGCTCTCCGTGTTGAGGTTCACGCCCGCATGCTACGACCTGCGTGCTGCGCATGCGGGACGAGATCGGCGGAGGGTCCGTCGAGACAACGGCGGCTCTCCCTGGCGTTGGGCCGTCCCTCTCGGGCCTCCCGGTGGCTTCTTGGCGCCACGGTTGGGCCCGCCTCGGAGAGCGTGTCAGGGAGGGGTCCCGGCCCTGATTTTGACCCCGATTTGGGGCCATGCGGCAGAGCCGTTGTCTCATCGGACCCGTGTCCGAGACGAGTGGAGGAGGGGGAGGAGGAGGAGGAGGAGGAGGAGGAGGAGGGGGAGGAGGAGGAGGAGGAGAAGGAGGAGGAAGAAAAGGGGGAGGAGGAGGAGGAGGAGGAGGAGGAGGAGGAGGAGGAGGAGGAGGAGGAGGAGGAGGAGGAGTGAGAGGAGAGGGCCGCTCATCACCGTCCCCTGGGGCAGAGGGAGGCAGCCCGCCGAAGGAAGAGCCCCCACGGTTGGTGCTCACCACGCCGCACGAGAGGCCTCCAGGGGAAGGAGCGGACCAACCTCGAGCAGATCCACCGCGCCTACACCAAGCAGGTCACGAAATCCAGAGCCTTCGAGGTGGAGGAACGCACCACCGCCCACAGCAACCACGCGGAATTGGAAGATGCCGCCCGCGTCGATGCTGTACACCTGGGCACCGCGCCAGACTACACCACCCTGACACCATCGGAGGCTATAACCGTTTGCGTGTACCTGATGGACGTCACCAAGAAAATGGAAGTTAAGACCATGCACTTAAGTACCGACGTTTGCATTCTCTCAGAGGACAGCCAGCACACCACGCCGCAATCCATCGGGGGGGCTACACGCGCTTCTTTGAAACCTTGCTGGTAACCATGTGCCGCTCCGCCGCTGCAGCCGGGACGAGATCAACCAACTCGACCGCTACGCCTCATCAGCGAGGTTACCCATTCAGACCAGGACCACCAATGGTGATGACACTCGGATCAGATGCAGGCAACATACTAGCGCCCACATGTCCAGCCGAGCTTTGTGAGATACGCCACACCCGGGCAGTCCTTGTCTACAGAGACGTTGCCACGGGCGAGAGCGGCAACGTCATCACCATCTGGACCATCGACAACACGGACATCGTGGACATGGATCTGATACCACCGCCAGAGCACACGCCCATCCAGAGGCCACCTGAAGGCAACACTCCATGGCCACAGCCATCCAAGCTCGGCATCCACGGCGACCGCTTCGTTATCAGAATGACCGACAACGGCAAGCTGCCCGAGGAACACAAGGCAGAGGATGACAAGCAGGCGGCAGAGATGCGACAGTCTTTTGAGCTGGACCAGGACTCCGAGTACGACAAGAAGCTCAATATGGCAGGCCTTACCCAGATACCAGGGTTCCCGAGCCGATGCCCGACCTGGCGTGGATCGACCCCGTCGCCTGCACGCCACCTCTCATGTCACCTGAGGAGAGAAGGGCCCCAGCATTTCCCCCATTGCCACCCGATCGCGACTACGGCAATAGCATCGGCGACCAAGCCAGCACCGTCGACAATTCCACGAACGACGCACCCGACGGTCGAGCAGAGCAGGATCCCACCCTTGGTCACGAATCGACGGCGCGCGATCTCGACCCCCCGACCTCAATGCTGGACTCCCGGCGCTGCGATCGTGCCACGTGAAGCGGCCATACCCGTGGAGAGCGTGCCCAAAGGACGACGCGGCTATGGCATATTTCCACAATCCGCAGACCAACGAGTCCACCTGGGAATTCCCAGAGAACTAGAAACTACGAACACCGTGGAAGAGGCACCGAACCAGCGACAACAAGGAGACCTCCAGGCACCGCAGCGAGACCAAGGGCGTCTACGTCATGAGCCCCCTTCCCCCGCATGAGACCGACAACGACGAGCCCGGGCCACCGCTCCCGCCGGGGCCGCCACCCGCGAAGCCCAGCGAGGTCATCGACGTCGCACCACCCTTGGCAGGTCCATAGCATGCGATGCCAGAGCACGCACAGCAACGACACAGCTCCCCGCAAGAAGGTCATCTTCGCCACCTACCGGCGCAGTCACCGCGACCCTGTCTCGTCCCTCGCCTGCCTGAATGTCGGCAGCCCGCTGCTACAAGCCGCGCGGGTAGTACGCGACATTGCTGGAGACGTGGTCACGGGCACCGTCAACGTGGGACTGATCCTGGACACCATGCGACACCCAGGACGGCACCGAGAAGCTACGCCTGGAGGACCGCAACCCGGGATCCAGCGCGACCCTGCGGCAGTCAGCAGGGGTCGTGGCTCACGATGGCGCACAATGGGCAACCCGAGAGGCAGGAAATGCATCGGGTGCACCTTCGCCGACAGCATCACGCGCAACAGCATTGAGTGGCACGACGTCGGCGACCAGGTAGTGGTCCCTGCCGCCGACGGGCCGCGGCAGTCAAAAGGACGCACTGCGAGCGCATTCGGTCTCCAGGCGCCACAGATGCAGGCTGCGCCCGCCCCCCCGCGGCAGGGCACCGCGCAAACGACGGGCGCTGCCTTCGCTGCTAGCGCGCCGAGCGACCGCGGAAAACTGCCGCGGTTCAAAGCATCCCCCATCGCTGTCCCCAATAGGAGCCTCACACCGACAGCGAACGGAAGCCGAGCATCGCCCAGGAGCACGAACACCCGCGACACTCACGCGGCTACATCGACGCCGCCGGCCATCTGATCGCCGCCACGGCAGCCAAGGCGCCGCCGCCAACGCGCGCCGAAGCCAACGTCGCGGTGGCCACGCAGAGCCACTCCAGCGGCCAGCTCCCCTCAGACGCGCATCCTGATGAAATCGCCAGCGGCAGCAAGGGCCGTGTCGACAAGCGGGAGGGGACCGCGCCCGCTGGCACTAACGCCGAGACCACCGAGAGCACCCCGGGCAACGACGGCGCATGCCCGAGCCAAGACGCCCATGGACATCCCAGTCGCGATCTTCTTCTGGGTGGCCATGGACCGCCCCGATGGCGACAACAACCATGTCGGCGATGCCCACGAAGACTGGCGCCCAGAGGACAAGTGCATGGACATCTGCCAGCCGATCATCCAAGGCGAGCACACCCGCATAGCGTGGGTAAACGCACCGCCCACGCCCGTGGCGTGGACACCGACGGGCCATTGGGTGCGGGGCGACCGAACCTGGGGCGACGCTACGCGCCAGGCGCGCGAACAGGGAGAGGACACCGCGTCACTGCGCCACAGAGCTGAGGGAATGGGCCCAGGCCGCATGGTCGAGTGGGAGGCCTACGCCACCAGCACTACTGACCGCCGCTGCCAAACTGCGCATCACCATGGACACGGAGGACCTGGGCGAGCACCGCGGGGCAGCACGCGCCGTCATGTACCGCCCCATATGCTGCGGGAGGACCAAGCCCCGTCGGACCTGCCAGAGCGAGTCCAGCGGCAGTCCAGCCGCGGACACGGGGTCCAGCGACGGCCACCGGGAGCGCCATCTCTCACTGATCCACTCCGGCGCAACCTGCCGACGCTGCCCCGTCCGCCGCACTCCCATAAAAAGGACGGGCGGCCGCGGAGCGCCGGGGAGAGCAGCACCTGCAGCGACGACCCCAGCAACAGCTCGGCCGTCCCGAACCTTGGCCTCAGGCTGCCTGCTGGACCCGTGGCACGGGCCACCCTCATCGTGCAAAGCGCAAGCATCAACACCTCATCTCCCGGCGTCAGACCTCTACAGCTGCAGCTGCCCACGCGGAGCGCCGCTTTCCCAGGCCTCCTCCAGGGTTGCTCCACGACGGCGCGACCGCTACTCAGCTGGCGCCTGCCTTCTCCTCGACTCTTGTTGCCACACCACATCCTGACTGCGCGCTCACTGCCGCCGCGGCAGCAGCAGCACCAGCACCGTACGACTCGGCAGCAGCACCCGCCCACCAGCTCCCTCTTGTCAGTTGCACAAAACGCAAGAGTTGCTTGCGGAGCTCCTGCCTCCCCTCCAACCACCTCTGCCATGCATGCGCCCGAACACCTACGACCTCACTCATGTCGCGACTCTCGGCGACTTTGGCCGGAACACCCATTCCAACGCATGAGAAGCATGAGCCCTTCATCCCAACGCCCTCCATTTCCACAGCGGCGGCTTCCTGGGCGACATGCACCTCCATTGTTTTTTTGTTCTGCAACTCCAAGTGCATCAGCAGCCCCCTCGCCATCCACCCCTAACGAAGCTCAGGCCCTCACCAACCGCCCCCTTCCTCGCCTCTTCTGCCTGCAGCCCCCCCCCCCACACACACCGTTCGCCCGCTAACCTTCGCCTTCCCTTACCCGAACAGCGCTGCACCAGGGGCGGGGGAAGGTAGGTGCTGAAAGGGAAGAGGCTCTAGTAGGAAAAATCATCACCCTGACCCGATAATTTGCGTTTACTAAACGGCCTCGGGCGTGTACTAAACGGGCGTCGAGCAGTGGGGGTGCGATAGGTGGTGGTGATGGCGCCAAGTCCTATGAACATGCTTTGGCTATCCACGGATTAATCGAAACCAATCACCCGTTGATACGTGAATTGACATGTTCATCATAAATGCGAGGGGGTTTTAAAGCACCGTTTTATTGGTGAAAATGCCTCTGACGAAAATCGTGGCTTAATTTGGGGGGGAATCTTCTGTGCCCCAAAAGGGCCCCCCTGGGCAGAGGGGGAGGGAGACGAACCCAAGAGCCTCTTCCCCTCTTCCCTCCCACCCCTCCTCTTGCTCCTCCTCCTCCTCCTCCTCCTCCTCCTCCTCCTCCTCCTCCTCCTCCTCCTCCCCCCTCCTCCTCCTCCTCCTCCTCGTCCTCCTCCTCCCCTTTCCTCCTCCTCCTCGTCCTCCTCCTCCTCCTCCTCCTCCTCCTCCTCCTCCCTCCTCCCCCTCCTCCTCCTCGTCCTCCTCCTCCCCCCCTCCTCCCCCTCCTCCTCCTCCTCCTCCTCCTCCTCCTCCTCCTCCTCCTCCTCCTCCTCCCCCTCCTCCTTCCACCCCGCCCACCCTCGAGGAGGAGTGCTGCTGGTCGGGCTACGCCGTGCTGGACCCGTACCCGCTCACGAGCGCGCCAGGCATCGCTTTCCCCGTCAACGGCAGCGATTGGGAGCAAGGCCACCGCGGCGACGACGAGGGCGACGACGTCGAGCAGTGGCGAAGCGTCTTGGCGTGCCTACAGGCCTACCAAACCATGTCCTAAGACCCTTCGGTGTTTTCCACGAAGTGTCCTTAGAACATGTCTGGCTGGGACTGTCTTGTTTAAGCGCATCGGGCTTATGTGATTAGAACATTGTTTTGTTCTTATAACATTCGTGGTAGGCCTATAGAAAGGCTGGGACGGTCGGCCCCTGCTCAACGGCGGCGACGACGACGATCACGACGACGGCGACGACACCTGTCTTCTCGTCGTGATGCAAGCGGGTCCTCGGGAATCCTGTTTGAGGCTATAGTGTTATTCAGGTTTGAGCGTTCTGGCCGCTGTACGGGTGGAGGACGGGTAGGCGTTGGACGGGCGCATTCGTCTTCAATGTTTGGAGGGTGGGTGGGTGGTTCTCAAAAGGTGGAGTTCGCCGTGCCGCAGCTCATATCAGTTTTTTCATCGTCCAACGTTAACGCGGGGGGAGGGCGAATCGATGTGTCAATGAGTCTTGACTAGGGCGACATGCACTTTCGATTGGTGATACCAGCAACTGCTCATCTGGTCCAGGAGTGCTTTTTCCAACATGTGTGCTTTGCGTGAGCGCAGCGCACATTCGTCGTAAACGTTCGCAGCAGTTGGACAGGTTTCGTCTGATCTGACACTTCTTCATGTAGTAAGGCCAGACACACGA
>CAUYUJ010012025.1:215185-252685 GCA_963575745.1 Prorocentrum cordatum | reverse complement strand
CTCCTTCGGGGAGACGTAAGACTCGAGTAAGCCAGAACTCGGGCTTGCCGAAACTTTCTGACGAGCGCGCCCTGGATTTTGACGGTCCGGTTTTCGTGGGATGTCTGCAGCGGGAGCTCACGTCAAATTCCAGATCGTGTCTCGTCACTTTCACTATGGCCCCGTCAGGCCAACCCGAGTCCCCCGTACCCGAGGCTTTCGTTTCCCCGATCATTGTTCGAGGTCCCTTGTTCTTGGGGCCCCCAATCCCTCAGGAGGGAAAAAGCGCACAGACACAATGAATCGACGATCCTCAGAAAGATCTGGGAAAAAAACGGGAAGAAGGGCGGGAGAGGAAGATCCAGAACATACACTTAAAAATATGGAGATCCTGGGATGTGTGTATGTTAGTTGTGTGTCCCTGGGCCCCATTTCATCCCTCAGGGCCCGACTCGCCGAGGCGCCGAAGCAGGGGCTTTGTGCAGTGCGGGGCCGTGCTTGCTCCTGCGCGGAAGGAGCAGGAGGAAGGATCTACGGCTCCGGCCCCCGGCTGCGCGTCCGTCTTGGAGAGTGTTTCCTTAATGATTGCTTGGGGCTTGACGGGCGTCGTCGCCTTTGATTCCCTCTTCCCCCTTCTCTGTGACGTAACGCCGCCCCCCCCCCCAATGACGTAACGCTCCGCCCCCCCCTAGGACGTAACGCCGATGGCGCACGAGAGTCGCACTGTAACGTTAATGGCCGTCCGTCGCCGCCGCCGCCGCCGCCGTCGCCGAGGGAGGGCAGGAAGGAACAGCAGGAGGAGGGACGGGGGAGGGAGAGCGGGAGAGAGGGAGGGGGAGAGTGGGAAGAGGGGGAAGAAGGGGGAGAGCAGAGGGGGGAAAGCGGGGGAGAGGGAGAGAGGGCGAGAGGGGGAGAGGGCAAGGGAGAAGGAGAGAGGGAGAGAGCAGGGGGAAATGGATGAGGAAGAGAGGGAAGGTCTGAGGAGGAGGGGAAAGGGGAGGAGGAGCAGGAGGATCAGGGATATTGCCCAGCTTGTTGTTGGGGGGTGTCCCCAGACAGGAGGCCCGCAAAGTGAGCGCCCCAACGGCTGCTGACGTAGGCACTCGCGCGCGAAGGGCCGGCGATTGGTGTGATTGCGCAGCAGGAGTTGTGCTTGTGCCCGCTATGGGCCGCAGAGAGAGATTAGCCCAGATGGCGTGGGCGCTGTCTTAGACAGGCACAAGAGAGCCCAACGAAAAGGTTGTTGGATGCGGGGGGGGGCAAGGGTACTATCTATGAGCCTCATGGTCGTTACGTCGTATGTACAACATGTGCCAACATTTACAAGTATAAACAGAGGGGAGAGCGAGAAGGAGACAGGGAGAGGGAGAACCAACACAACTCCTCTCCGCTGGATGTGGCCTGGCGACGTGGCTGTGAACTGAGCGTGGGGGCTTCACGCCTACAGGTAGACCTTGGCTTGTCCCTCGGGTCGAGCCCCAATGTTCTTTTAGCGCCAGGGATGGCGAGTCCGACTTGGCGATGTGCTCACTGGGGCAGGGTCATTATGCTACTAGATGGATTACCGCAAAGGTCACACATGCATCCACCTTTCCGCCATGCATGCACAAGAAATAACGAGTGCTGAAGCATCTGATAGGCGCAAGCGCCAATGCTGGCAGAAGGCCAGGGCGGCGAAAACCGCCACCACGGTTCAGCTGTGCTGCCGCATTGATAGCGGCGGTTCTCCACGAGAGGCCGCCGAACAGCTCTTCTCCAAGAGAGAGGGCGTGGGAGGCAAGACGGCCGGGCCGTACCCCGGGGGCAGGGCTGCGGAGAGAGCGAAGCCGACCAAGGCGGTTGGAGAGGAGCGCGACCGAGCGGAGCGGGGAGTTTCGGATCGGACTCACGCCTGTCTGCGTGTTTCGAAGCGTTGCGCGTGAGAGAGAGCTCCCCCCACACGGCGGAGATCACTGCATCACGGCGGGGCCGAGGGCACGACAAATTTGCAGCAGGCGTTGCCAGTGCAGCGGGCGTGGGGTAGGAACGACTCTGGCCAGCGGATCTGCCGAAGGCGAAAAGGTGGTTGGCATTGTAGGCATTGCCGCAGATCCGCGAGTAGAGGAGTCTCTGATGGCCAGCCAGGGCACTAAGCCTACCACCAGTCCGCCCACCGTCAGTCATACCTAGTATTGTGCGTCATAGCGCCGGTGATTGGGAGGGTACAGGCGGGGGAGGGAGGAGAGGGGATGAGGGGGAGGAGGGGAGGAGGAGAAGGAAGAGGACGAGGGAGGAAGGAGAAGGAGGAGCGAGGAGCAGGAGAAGGAGAAGGAACATCTGGAGGAGAAGGGGAGATAATGCAGCAGGAGCAGGGGAATGGGGGGAGGGGCACGAGGAGGAGGACGACGAGGCAAGCGCGATGCTGCCTCCTTCGATCCCGCCGCTCCTCTCGGCTCCCGCTCCCCGGCACGAGCTCCCCAGCGTCGCGACAGTGCGAGCACAGCATTTGGCCCCGCTGCTGGCCTCTGTGCAGGGTCAACGCAGGTGCCCCCCTCGAGCTGCGCGTCTACAAGGGCGACGCCACGCACGCGGGCCTCTACGGGCTCGACGAGGCGCTTGACGCGGGCGGCCGCGGCACCGGGGACGGAGCTCGGGGCGTGCCGTCCAGCGTGGTGGACCACCAGACTCAAGAAGAGGGGAGGAGGAGGAGGAGGAGGAGGAGGAGGAGGAGGAGGAGGAGGAGGAGGTGGAGGTGGAGGAGGAGGTGGAGGTGGTGGAGGAGGAAGAAGAGGTCAGTCCTTCCTGCTGAAGCCTTCGGCCGTCTGTAGCACTTCGGCCACATACTTCGACGCAGCGTCTTTAGAATGTCCCTCTCAGCGGCGGGAAGATTTAGTCCAGATTCCCTGAGCACTTAGCAAAACTGCAAGAGGGCTCCAACCAGTGGTGATGGTTCTAGTCGGTTCCAGAGGTTGTGGGGGCTCTAGCGGCTTCGAGGATTCAGCAAGACTGATGGCGGCGGGTGGACTGCACGGTCCGTAACATTTTGTGCGTCAGGTTATTGCCCGCGCGTTATGTGTGAAACTTTGACATTTAGCTGCTTGTTCGGACCGCTGGGGTACTCACACATCGCCTGTGTCTGTTTCATTTGCCGCCTCTACTCCTCGCTCCTCCTTCTCTACCCTCTCCACCCCTGGTGGCCGGTGTCTTATTACTTCTGGCATGGGCCATGGCTTTAAGCGACCAATGGGCATGGTACGCGTGTTTGGCAAACGCGTTGCCCGCGCTCCCTCCTCATATTCCGTTGCTCCCTCCTCTTCCTTGTCTTTGTTCTCCTCCGTGGCTGATGTTTCGAATGGTGGAGTCCCTCTTCCCTTAGTGGGGAAGCTGTCACCTTGTCATCATCCGCGCATTGGCTTCATAAAGAAGGGGAGCAGGTGAAGGATTTCCGAGGAGGAGGAAGAGGAGGAGGAGGGCGACGACGATCGAGGATGAGGACAGAACACTTGGAAGGAGGGAGGCGGGACGAGGGGCAATGTATGAGGGAGAGAGGGAGCGGGAACGGGAACGTGCTAGCCGACGTAGTCGTTACAGAAAAGCCAGGTGGCCCTCTGGATCTGCTCGGCTTTGCTAAGCAATTTCGGCCGCTTCCCCATATGCAGGCGACTCAGGTATTCTCGCCGATAGGGGGCGATGTGATTCGTGCATGATTTTGCCAGCTCGCGCATAGTTACACGGGCATATAGGAATAAACAACGAACGACACACACAGCACTCACATAGCCGAACATTGCAATGACGCTGCAACCTCATCTTTGTGACTCTCGTGCGCCCAGCCCCCCGCGAGGGTAAACCGCCCCCCCCGGGGGAAGGGTCGGGTCGAAAACAAATCGCTGCAATGCAGAGGGAGAGAAGCCCGGGGACGAGAGTCACTCATTCGTGGTGGCCAGAGCGGCCGACCCACAGCACCCCGGCCACTTGTTACAGCAGCAACTCAGAGCGTGAATTACCTACCCCGCTTTCGCTTCCAGGCAAAACCAAGCCATACCACGCGCCTCCTCGTCAAGCGGCCTGACCAGTACAGGCTGCAATTTGGCATCGTTTGGTGTCTCTTGCAAGCGAGGGTGGTCAAAAGCGAGGTAGATTTGTTTTCCCCCTAGCAGCAGCACCTTCACATCAGCAAAACGCCTCAGCCACCTCACGAGCTGAACATGCCAACAGCAGCATGGGACGGATGTCCCTGACCGACCGTACCCGCCTCCCTCCTCCCAGCGCGCTCCTCGGCCTGCACCGCGTCCAGGCTACAGTGGGGGCGCGTGCCAAGAAACCAGTTGGTTTTTGCCAGGGTGCCCCGGGTCTTTTGGATTCCGATGGGCCCCCAATAAGACCTTGACGATTTTCGGTCGACCACTTTGGATTTTCACAGGACAGATCGCGGATTTCACGGTTGGGTTTCTTGCGGAGTCTTCCTGTGGCCGAACCCCCACTGCAGAAGGACGCAGCCGAGGACGCACCCGCCGCGCACGCAGTTCCGAGCTCTGCACCCGATGGATGCCGCATGCGCTGACCTGTGCTCCGCGCGCCGCCTCCGGCGCGAGCGCCTCGGCCATTCGGCTCTCGCTCGTCCGCCAACTCGGAAGCCCCCTGGGAAACCACCTGCTGAGCAGTGAGGTGGGAATCGTCGAGCGCCATGCATGCCTGTCCCCTCCTGTCATCGACCAGAGCACCACGGATGCGGAGCCACAAATCGGCTCCAGGTCCTGTGGGCTCCAGAGGAGGAGGAGGAGGAGGAGCAGGAGGAGGAGGAGGAGGAAGAGGAGGGAGGAGGAGGAGGAGGAGGAGGAGGAGGAGGAGGAGGAGGAGGAGGAGGAGGAGGAAAACGACGACGATGACGGATTTTGGTCATTGGCGGAGATGGAGGAGGAGGAGGGAGAACTTGGAGGATGCAGGCGGAGGAAGAGGAGGAGGTTGACGAATTGGGCGGAGAGGGAGGGGAGCGAGAATGAGGGGAAAGTGGGAGGACGATTGAGGAACACGGGGGTCAGGAGGAGGGAAGTCGACGACGACGATGATGGAACATGAACTGGTGGTGCACCAGATTCTGCATCAGGGTGGAGGCGAAGGATGCTTCTGGACATATTTTTCCAGTCGATGCTTGCGCTGAAGGTGTCCCAGCGGAGACTGAAAGAGTAGGTAAGGGTATCGGTGGGCGGCCTGGTTCCCGGGTTCCCAGTCTAGGGGGTTGGAGTTCCCGGCGCGTAGGTAGATGAGATACTAGAGAAGAATGCACGTCCTAATAGAAAGAGCATGTCTCATGAGAGAGGGAGATATAGAGAGATAAGGCAAACCAGGCTAGAATACACATAGATATAGCATACATTGAAGAACAGAGACCAGAGCGAGTTGAGATGGTAGAAAGAGAGAGAGAGAGAGAGAGAGAGAGAGTGTGTGTGTGTGAGTTTGCAGTAGAGAGAAAGAGAGGGATAGAGAGGAATCGATAAAACACACATGCAAAGAAGAACAGAAGCGTTCTTTCGGTTTTTCCGCATGATTATCCTCCTCATCCTCCTCATCTTCCTCTCCCTCCTCCCTCATCCCCCTCCTCCTCCTCGTCCTCCTCCCCCTCCTCCTCCCCCATCCCCCTCCTCCTCGTCCTCCTCGTCCTCCTCCTCCTCCTCCTCGTCCTCCTCCCCCATCCCCCTCCTCCTCGTCCTCCTCCCCTTCTTCCCCCTCCTCATCCTCCTCTTCATTGGTTGCTGTTCTGGGCTTCTGGCCGCTCCAAGCGGCCTCAGGGGCTCGCCAGATCGGCCCACGACGGCCCACGGACCCTGCAGGGAGCCCCAGGAGAGCCCAAGGCGGTCCCAGGACGATCCCTGCTGGCGCTAGCAAGGC
Source organism: Prorocentrum cordatum (assembly GCA_963575745.1). Classification (NCBI taxonomy): domain Eukaryota; class Dinophyceae; order Prorocentrales; family Prorocentraceae; genus Prorocentrum; species Prorocentrum cordatum. The sequence goes on along the minus strand of CAUYUJ010012025.1, from coordinate 246,838 downwards.
CCCAGAGCAAAAAGGGAGAGGGGGGGAAGAAGGATAAGATGTGTAAACATTTATATATTTATGCACAAACATATATGAATGCGTATAGAGAGATAGAGAGACACCCGTACATTGAGGAAGACACGAGTGAGAGAGAGGGAAGGAGCGGGAGAGATATCATTCGAGAATGAAGCACAAGGGTAGCTGACGCAAACGGGCCAGGTTCAGGGAGAGAGAGAGAGAGAGAGAGAGAGAGAGAAAGAGAGAGAGAAAGAGAGAGAGAGAGAGAGAGAAAAAGAAAGAAAGAAAGAAATAAAGAAAAAAAAGAAATATAGAGGAGAGGGAGAGAGAGAGCCAGCGGGCGTATGTTTTCTTCTCCGGCATCGTTCAGCAGTGTTGGCACGTGTTGTGTGTGTGTGTGTGTTTGGGGGTCTGGAGTCTGGAGGTATGTACTCCAGGTGTTTCAAGGGTGGAATGGCAAATTGAAGGGGAGGGTGACAGTGCAGGGGGTGTGGGCTGTATGATGATGACCGACGAACGAGATGGTGGAGTAGAAGGAGGAGGAGGAGGGAGATGGATGGTGGTGATGGAGGATGAGGGAAGCAGAGGAAATTGTCAACGACGAAAGATGTATGAGGGGTGTGGAGGAGGATGGAGGAGGACTGTGATGATAGAGCTGACGAGGAGAAGGAGGACTGAGGAGGAAACGACGGATGAGGTGGAGGAGTGAGGAGGTCGCGTCGTCGATGAGGTGGACGTGGGCGGCAACTACGGCGGCACCACCATCGCTCTCGCGCGCCGTTTCCCTTCCGCCAAGGTCTTTGTGGCCTCCTCATCATGATCCCTCTTCTTCCGTGCGAGCAACTGCGTGCGACTCATACCTCGTCCTCCTCCTGGCCTCCTCCCTCCTCTGCCAGCGCGAAGATCTACATTGTGTCCCAGATGACCGCTGACAGCCTGCATGGAACTGGACACAGACCCACGGAGTGTTGCATGGAACTGCCCGGTCTTCTGGCACAGTTATAGTTACGCACGCATGTTCCCCAACCCTCTGTGGTTGAGTACAGAGCTCTGCAGACCCTCCACCCTCCTCCTGCCTCTTACCTCGTCTCCCTGGATGTTGCCAACTGCTGCGAACGGCGCAGATGTCCACGAGGGTGCGGCCCGACCCAGACCCGAACGAGACATCGCCCCCCTGCGCGCCGACACGTGCGTAGTTGGCGCCAGTTCGGCAAGCTGGTGGGAGGTCCAGTGGGGTGCGGTCTAACCCAGATCCAAAAGATAACCCGCCTTCTTGGTCGCTGTAAACTGCGTAGTTGTCGTTGCTTTGGTAATTTGGTGGGAGGTTCTGCGGAGCGCGTTCCTGCGCATACGCAAACAGGATTTCGCCTCCCTGGGCGTTACCTACTGCGCAATTGGCACCATTGTGAGCTCGTGAGACGTCTTGCGCAACGCGGTCCTCCCCACATCCAAGCGAGACATCGTCTCTGAGCGCTACTAGCTGCTGTCAATTTCATGAGCTCCTGGGAGGTCCAGCGGAGCTCAGTCCTACCCAGATCCAGGTGATCACTCGCCTTCCTGGGCGCTGCCAACCGCTCAACGGTCGCCACATTCGGGAGGCTCCGAGCGGTCCAGCGTAGTGTTGTCCTGCCCAGACCCAGGTGATGCCTCGCCCTCCCCGAGCGCTGCCAGCTGCGCAACCGGCGTCTGTTCCGCGAGTTCGCGGACCTCGCATCGCTGGGTGCTGCCAGCTGCGGGGCTGCCGTCCCTTTCGAGAGCTCTCGGCGGCTCCAGCGGTGGCAACCCAGGCGGCCAGAAAACCTTCCCTCCCTGTTGGCTCCACGGTCGTCCTTCGGAACCCCCAGGGGCACCACTGCGGAGTGGCAGGGTGGTACCTCGGACTCCCAGGTGCAGCCCAAGCGGCGCAGGCGTAGGGGCAAACGATTTCGCGATCCGCGGCCAGGCTTTATCCATCGAGGGCCTCCCCCGGGCCGAGGAGGAGGGGGAGGAGGAGGGGGAGGGGGAGGAGGGAGGGGAGGAGGAGGAGGAGGAGGAGGAGGAGGAGGAGGAGGAGGAGGAGGAGGAGGAGGCGGGAGAGGCGGAGGCGGAGGCGGAGGCGGAGGCGGAGGCGGAGGCGGAGGCGGAGGCGGAGGCGGAGGCGGGAGGCGGAGGCGGAGGAGGAGAAAGAGGAGGAGGAGGAGGAGGAGGAGGAGGAGGAGGAGGAGACTCTGGAGACTCTGCCTGATCGCGTAGCGATATGAATATGGAGGTCCGCTGGCACCTACTGAGGTGCCTGTTGCTTCCCCAGTCTCTGGATAGTCTCAGCTTTGCTGAGCGCTTTGGGCCATGACCCCATTGCAATACGACGCAAATACTCCCGCCCTGTGGCGGTGGGTGTGTCACATGCGACGGCTAACTTCCCGATCTGTCGGGAGGCGTACACCCCGCAGTGAAAACAAAACCACAATTTCAGCCCAGTGTGGAACCTTAAACGATGGGTTAAATGAGCGATTCCCCCTGCCACATGTACCTGCATCCCGAGGGGGGGTCTCATATAAGTGCCATCAACATTCACAAGGTCATAACAACTGGTGCGAAGCCATTCAGTCTTACGGGCCTGGGTGGAGGAGTTCTGACACCTACTGCACCTACTACCCGTACTGTCTAGGGTATGTTGTGATGCAAACATTGCACAAACAGCGGGGGCTGGCGGTTTGACTGGAGCCTTAGGCTTCGGCCTCCTACGACGCGGGCCCTCTTGGTGTGCTATTCTATCGGCCTCGAGAGCGTCTAAGTGGGCCCTAAGGATCCTCATCCTCACCGTGAACGCTTGCTGCTCAACTCTGGCATACTGCTGTCGGATGTGTTTGGGGATCCTGCATTCACGAGCCGCTCCCGCGGCTAGCTCATCCGCGACGGTGTTGCCGTAGGCTAGTGAGCTGCTGATTTTACCTGCACAGACGTCGGTCTCAGTCATATGGGACCGAATGCAAAGAACAACCACATCTGCTTGCCGCTCTCGAACAGCCTCACGAAGGCGGTACCACAGATCAGCATCGGCGCCTTCGGGCGCCTCCAAGTGGCCGTTGTAGTAGTTGAGATACACACCCTCACTGTCGGTGAAGTAGACCAGGTCGCCCACCGTGGTGGTAACAGCCATCAGTAGGGCCATGAGCTCACCACGAATGACGGTCTGTCGCCCTCCTGGCAGTGGCCCCCATGCTCCGCCCTGCAACTCCATGCCGTTCCTGTCCAGGTCGTGGAAAACGGCGATGGCCACGCCGACGCGGCGCATGGGAACACTGGAGGTGTCGCCGCCGCCACTGCCGTCACCGAAGACATAGATGGGCTCGCCTTGGCCGCGACCGAAACACCCTGGGCCATAGGCGTCGGCGCCGTCGACCTGCCAGCTCGCGTGATCGGCTGGTGGTGGTAGACGGGTCCAGCTGCGAGGTAAAAGCCCTCGCGTCCAGTAGCACTCGAACATGTGCTGCTGGGTCGTGGCCTGGGTGATGAGGCTGTCCGTGGCCTCGTAGATCGGGCACTCCTTTCTGCATGGACACTGCCATATCCGATGAAACTCCGTCTCTTCTGCTTCCCCGCATCGCTCGCAGTGGCCGTCGGTGTCGGCGCCCTTGACCTCGGCCTTGACGCGGGCCTTGGGCCACATGGCACCAGTAGCGATGGCCAGCATGAGCGTTGCGAGGCGCGGTCCATTTTCCATAGTCTCGAGGTAGCGCAGCAGCCGTCGGTAAGAATGATTATCAATTCCTTCTTCCATGCCGCCACCGCCTCGATGCTTGCTGGCTTGGTGCCAGTATCTGTCTTGAATACTGTTGTCCAGGTCGTCCAGCAGCGCCTCGGGGATGTCTACAGCGGGTATCCCTGACAGTGCCTCCGTCTTGAAATCCCATGTGTCGGTGCCGTCTGCCAGCGCCACTGGCAACCGCCACTCGTTGGGTGCTACAGGGTCCCAGCCATTCTCAAGCAGGTAGAGCACGAGAGCGGACTGAGGTCCTCGTACGTGTCGGACACGATGCTGAACTGGCATAGCGCGAAAGTTGTCGACAACCTTGCGCCACGTGAATTGTATTGTTTTCTGTAGCGGCCCAGCCTGCACCCAATGCTCCAACCATGCTTGTACGGCCTCTCGTGGGAATCGCCGAGCTGGGTCACGAGCTCCTGCCTTGAGGTCAAGGAGGGTGGTCAGACAACGTCCAGGGAGGCGCGGGCCGACGGCGTCGCCAAGTCGCCGTCGGAACAGCGTCAAGGATGTGCCGTACACGCCATGGAGTTGGTGGCCGTACGCTACCGCAGCCTGCCCGCCCTGTTGGGCAAGCCGGCTTGTGACACGGTATCTTCGGGTAGCCCGAGCCAACCGTGCGATCTTCCGATGCATGAGGCCATGCCGTGCTCGCCGCTGAGTGCGGTTAGCCCGAGCATGCCGTGTCCCTGCGCCGAGGTCCGTGCCCAGGTAGCTGGCCTGACTCTTGTACTGGATGGGGTAGCCACGTCTTTTCATGGCTCGAGCTATGTACTTCGCGCCATCCATCTCAGAGCAGATGATGACGCTCTTCTTGGCGATGGTGAGGCCCCTCTCGGCCAGCTCCTCGCACGTGTCGGTGAGGCACCTCACCATGTCCTTCCGTAAGGCGCGCCGCGAGCCCTGCATGCGCTGGGAGAGGTCGTCGATCCATATGCGGTGCGTGTGCCGCCAGTGAACCTCCGTGACCTTCTTGAGGGCCCTGAAGGTCATCACCTTGGCGAACCTGGTGCCTGACCTCAGGCCTTGCACCACAGAGCGACTGGGGAAGATGCCCAGCGCGCATGCACCGCTCTGCGTGAGGATGCGAGGCGCCGTGCACTGGAGAATCTCGAGGCCTAGGACCTCGGCAGGGAAGTCAACCTCCAGCGCCTCCTCCCCGAGTCGACACCAATCTATACTATCATAAAACTGCGCGACGTCCAGCAAGCCGTGGGCCTGGGAGACCTGGACGTACGCAGCGAGCTCCTCCTGCAAGGCGCGCTGGTACGCCTCGCGCAGGGCCGAATTCCCTTTGGCTGCGGCGTCCCAGTGGGCGAAGCAGTCCTTGTTCCACTCCTGGACTGCATCCTCGCGGCACATAGACCACAGCCTCGCCACCTCAGGTAAAAGTCCGATGATGCGATCGCCGCCATCCTTCTTGGCCCTCATGACTCCCAGCGTGAGCAGGAGTTGATGTGGCCATGCCTGGGTCTGCTCGGCCAGGTTGAGGATGGTGGCAAGCTCCTCCAGCGCAGCGTCTGGTAGCCGAAGAAGGTCGGTCGGCCTGAGCCGATCGGCTCCCATCGCAGTGGACGCTCGCTGCCGTCTGAGCCCACGGCGCACGTCGCGCGCCGTAAGCGGTGGCAGGCCACGTTCCTGGACGCGTCGCCGAATGGCCTCGAAGAGGTCAGCCAGGCCAGCCCTATCGGGGGCCCTCGGCGCCCACAGCGACGTCCAGGAGCTGACCTTCCGATCTATCAAGTCGCGTGGGTGGACGATGGTGCCCTGCTCGGTGGAGACGGACTCTGCAGGCTGCGGCTGTGGCCGCAGAGATCGATGCAGCGCTCCGATGGCAGGCTCCGTGACAGCCCACTCGCGGAAGTCGTGGAGTGACTTCCTGACTGCCCGCTGTTGTGCGCGACGCGCGACAGCAGCGGCCTTGCTGGTGTAGGAGACGACCTCGGTGTCGGCGGCGGTGCGGATACGGCCGAGGATGTCGACCCACTGTTCCCACCGTGCACCGTCCCGTGGTCGAAGGTGGCCTGGTACCTGACTGGGTACGTCGGCCGTGAGCTTGTCGACACACGCGTAGAGCTGGTCCAGCTGCCGCTGCCCGTTGCCCCGCGCCTTGTGACGGTAGATGTTCTGAAGGATGGTGTGCAATCTGGTCCACCACGAGCTGCTGAGATCTCGGAGTGCCGCACACCTCTTACTCTGCTGTTCACGAACGGGTACTACTCTGAACTCGGGCCCTGCTGCGCGCGAGCCGCCGAGGAAGACCTGACTATGGTGCGCGTGGACGGTGGCCTCAACAGTGGCCGCCCAGGAGCCGTAAAGCTGCCCGAGCTGACACGAGGCGTCAGGCTTGAGCGAAAAGGCAACGGACGAGGCAGCAGCAGCGGCAGGCCGAGTGGAGTGGGGGGGCAGAAGACCTATTTGAAAACGGTGTTCCGTCCACAATTCACTCGGGATATCGAAGCTAGGCTGCTGGGTGCTACCTGTGCTGGCCGACTCCGCCCCCTGGGATTCAGCAGGTCTGTGGGGGTTCTCACACTGGGCTGAGTGAGACGACGCGACGTCGATGCGGGCAGGCTCGGGAGGAGGGGAGGAGGCGAGGGCCGAAGGTTGGTCTTTCTCATCGCTCGGCGCCTGGACAGGGTCGGCCAGCGGCTCGCGACGACACTGAAAAACACTTTCGTCGATCCACGGGTCCTCCTCGGATTCGAAACCATCCTGGGACTCGCAGTCTGACGGATCATCAGCACAAGTGGACTGGCCATCGAGCTCAGGGTTAGCAGTGGCCGTCCACAAATCTCCGACTAAGGCAGAGTGAAGTTTATCTGTACGTTCGGCTGCCTTTGCAGCCTGCTCGGTCCTCTTGGCTCTCGCTATGCTAGACTTGGAGCCTGGGGTGGGAGCCTGAGCAGGACGAGTGACACTCGGGGGCCGCCTGGGAAGGTCTACAATGCGTGTGAGCAACTGTTCACCCTCAGCGACGAAACGAATTCTTAAAGCGAGATGTGGCTTCCACGGCACGTCGTGGACCGCCGTGACCTGAGAGACATATGCACGAGCAGCTGCGCAGTGCACAACGAAGTCCAAATGCGATGGCTTACGCCCTCCCCCAGGATCGCAAGTGTGCTCGACATCGGCACATCTGATCTCGCCCCCTACTTGCTGCAAAAACCCTGAGGCCGTGAGGGCCTGTGGCGAAATGTTCCAGTCCCCGACCACGGCCCAGGGAAGTTGGAGGGATCTCAAAAGACTGCCGAGCCGTCTAAATCTGACGAGGTTTGGGCCAGTGAGGCCTATACTACAAAACCCATAGAAACATATCACTACTATTGAGTAGCCACTAAAGTGCAGCACTACTGGCAGAAAGCCATCTACGCTGGTGGACGGCTTGGCCTGCAGCGCCGCGGATTGGATGCCCTCATGGAGCACGTGCGTCTGCAAGTGACCCTTGGCCAGAAACCACTCGCCGCCCTCGTTGGCATGTCCTGCGGACGATTCGGACGAATCACCAGTCCACCCATCAGGATGCCCATGCCGCGACGGCCGCGCTGGGTTGGCTATCAGCTTCATGCACTCCTTTCTCGCACGAGACCGCCAGCTGCCCACATCAGCTGCAGAGATGTGCGTCTCGACGAGCCCGATGTAGTCGTCCTGTCGACTACTGATGTACTCCCAGCACTTGTCGCCCATGCAGGTGACGTTGCCGTAGAGCAAGGTACTTGTACGGGTACTGTTGCTGCCAGCGACGGCAGCCTCGGGGCCGGGAGCCCCGTCTTGCCGAAGATCTCCATCTAGTCAATGCGAGGCGGCCCGAGCCTGGCTGCCGCCGCCCTTGCCGTCCTTGCCCTTGCCGAGCGCCGTCTGGGCCGCGAAGCGCGCCGCCGACAGCCGCGCCGCCTCGGTCTTCAGCGCCCCCTCATCGGCCGCGGCAGCGGCTGACGCCGCGGCGCCGCCGCCGTCGGCAGCTGCGGGGCCCGCTCCTGGGCTCGCACCGCCGCCCTCGGCGCCCGTGCGCTCGCCCTCGCCAGCAGCAGGGGGCGTGGCCTGGCCGTCGCCGCCCTTGCGCTTCTTCTTGAGCCGCTCCTCCTGCGCCTTGCGGACCGTGCGGGCCCGCTCGATCAGCGCCTTGACCTGCGGCTCCTTCGTGTCGAACTGCTTCTTCAGGTCCTCGAGGGCTGCCTTGACCCGCTCGAGCTCGGCCTTCTCGCCCTCGGCGAAGTCGAGGTCGGCAGCCTCGGCGAAGAGGTCCTGGTCCCAGGACACGGTGAAGGCGGCCTGGCTGTCGTGCTGCGCGACGCCACCGCCCTCGGGCCCTTGGACCCCCTCGGCCTTGGCCAGTGCCTCAGCCGCTTTCTTCTTCATCGCCTCCGTCTTGGCCACCTGCAGAGCGGCCTCGGCCTCCTTGGCCTCAGCCGCTGCCAAGCTGGCACGGAGCTTGATCACATTATTCACAATCTGCGTGTGCCGATTGACCGCAGCGCGCCAGGCGCCATCGGCCTGCCGCATGCTCTCGACGACCGATCCACGGGGTGGTCCCTCATCGGCGATGGCGTCGAGGCGCGCGAGCTGCGCCTGCAGAACGCCCTTAATCTGTGGGTCGTCAGCGGCGGCGACGGCCTGCCGCAAGTGTACGGCGAGAGGATCGTCACTGCCATGGTTGCCGCTGCGGTCGCCACGCGCGCGGGAGCCGCCTCGGCCGCCTCCGCGCTGGCTGGTGTTCCCGTCGATCGCGATGACCTCAGCGTGCTCGTTGATGCGCACCACACTGGGCGAGCGAGAGCGGCCTCGATGAAGGCGCATGGGCCGACTGCAGCGAGGGCATTGCGGCTGATCAGGGTCGAGCCGATCATTGTACTCGCATGCGTGGCAGGCCTTGCATCGGCTCCACAGCCTGGTCGAGCGACGGGCAGCAGGAACTGTCATGAGCCCCAGCTCTGGTTGACCCCAAGAGCGAAAGACTGGTCTCGCTGCGGGGAAATCCCTCAAGCACCACGTGAAGGTACTGGGGCAGCTCAGGTGGTGCAAAATGCGCCTGAGCCGAAATGGCTTGAGAGGAGGAGGAGGAGGAGGGAGGAGGAGGAGGAGGAGGAGGAGGAGGAGGAGGAGGAGGGAGGAGGAGGAGGAGGAGGAGGAGGGGAGGAGGGGAGGAGGAGGAGGGGGGAGGGGGAGGGGGGGGGGGGGGGGAGGGGGAGGGGGGAGGGGAGGGGGGAGGGGAGGGGAGGGGGGGAGGGGAGGAGGTGGAGGAGGAGGAGGAGGAGGGAGGAGGAGGAGGAGGAGCAGGGAGGAGGAGGAGGAGGAGGAGGAGGAGGGAGGAGGAGGAGGAGGGGGGAGGAGGAGGAGGAGGAGGAGGAGGAGGAGGAGGAGGATGGAGAAGGAGGAGGAGGAGGACGAGGAGGAGGAGGAGGAGAAGGAGGAGGAGGGGGAGGAGGAAGAAGAAGAAGAAGAAGAAGGCGTGGCGTCTTCCTGACGCGACTGAGGATGAACGAACACCGCTTCTTGTCGTCATCACATCTGCGTCCTCACGTGCTGCTTCCTCATCGCCTGCCGTTTCTCCTCGTCCCCTCCTCTTGCCCGCGATCATGTTCGCAAGCGTACCTGCGTGAGTATGGCACAGTGCGTGCCGCCGAGCATAAGGCCGCACTGCTTTCACGAACGTTGATGATCCCTCAGCATGTACTGTCGCACCAAGGGGGGGGGCATGTCGATAGGCGCCGCGTTCGTAGGCGGAGGGTTGGGTTCGTCTCTGGGCAGTCGTTGCACAGCCCTGTTCAATTGCTTTTTTTTTTTCCAAACCCACCGTTGATTGGACAGTCGTTTTGAACATTGGTATTCCTTCCCCATCTATTCATTCCACCTCTTCCCTCCTGCTGGCTGCCGCGTCTGACTCCTCTCTTCCTCTTTTTTGCGCTGTGTCGTTTAGTTTCTTTTCCCTCGCTCCCTCTGGGTGTAGCCAGTCGCGCAACGGTCGCCATGTGTTACTATTTTATCGTGCGTTCTTCAGAGGTCCAGCGGAGCGCGGGCCCACCCAGATTCAGAGGAAACCTCGCCTCCTTGGGCGCTCCCAATTGCGCAAGCATCGCCCATGTTATGGCGCCCATGGATGATGGTGGTCTAACCTACCTTGGCCTTGATCACCAGAAACAAGTTCGAGCACCACGAAAGTACCGAAACTTGAAGGTGTTCACGTGTCGGGTCCTGGGGGACGACACTCGTTCGACTCTGTTTCGCCTTTTCTTCTGGGTGCTCGACATTATTTCTGGGATGTGGTCCTGAAGTGCGATGGGAATAACATAAGCCTAGGAGGTCAAAAAACATGCGTCTTGCACTGATCCAGGTGAGGCCTCGCCGCATCGCTTTCCTGGGCGCTATCACCTGCTCAGCGGTCGCCATTTTGTCGGGCCCCTTCCGGGTGCAGACTAACTGGCAGGCCGTTAAACATATGGACTGATTGATCTGATTAGAATGTGAGCGTGAGAGCGTGAGGACGTAGTGTTGTGCGAGACTGCAAAGATGCGAGAATGCGCGTGCGAGAATGCGACCAGGCCCGCGGCAGCCAGCGCAGGGCGCGCCTCTGCGCCCGCCGCTCATGTCCTGTCCTGTCCTAAGCGGTCCACTGGAGTGCGGCCTTGCGCAGATTGAAATGAGATGTCGTCCCCGTGGCAAGAACCAAGATCGCAAGTGTAGCCGTCTTCGTCGGATCCTTGGAAGACCAGCGGGGTGCGGTGTTGGGCGGATCTAGGTGAGAAATCGTATCCGTGGGCGTTGCCAACTGCGCAAACTTCGCGACGCTCGTGACCTCGTGGGACCAAGGTACACATTCCGCAGTTTGCGTGAACGCCTGGGATGTCCAGCGGAGCGCGGTATTGCCCAGACTAAGACGAAGACCGTGCTTTGCTGGGCGTTACCAATCGCGTTGCCCTCGCCACTTTTCCTGATCTCCACGGTCGTGAGCTCCCAGGCTGCCCAACGGACTGCGGTCCTACCAAGATTATCTTAAGACTTCGCTTCGCCGGGCGTTGCCAATTGTGCAAGTGTTGCCAATTTCGTGAGCCCCCAGGGGTCCAGCGGAACGCGGTCCTACACAGACTCAGGCGAGACCTCGTTTCCGAAGGCGTTGCCAGCTGCGCAAGTCCCACCATTGTCGTGAGCCCCCCAGGAGGAGTTCCAACGGGGTGCGGCCCTAGCAAACCCAAACGAGATCTCGCCCTCCGTGGGTGCTGCCGACTGCGCGACGGTCGCCACTTTCGTGAGTTTTGGGCGGTCCAGCAAATTGAGGTCCTGCTCAGATGCAGCTGAGACCTCGCCCCTGGTGTCGGCCCATCGATCGTCCTGCCGGGCCAGCAAAAAAATCGTTCGGGCGACCGGAACAGTTTTTTCATTCTAGCGCAGCGGTCGTCCATCGAACCTCGGGAGGCACCGGCCAGGTGGCCAGAAAACGTCGCCCTGATTTCAGCCCAACTGGCGCCTTGCGGAACCACAAGAACGCAAGCGCGTATTGGCAGTGTGGTAATTCCGACCCGCAGGTGCAACCCAGGTGGCGCAGCCCTTTAACAGAAATGGTGGTAGGTTTTTTTCAGTTGCCGCGCGACGCTTATCCACACAGCGTTCCGATGCGGCGATCGGTCTGGTGCGTTCCGTGGTGTGGCATCTCCAAGGATGACATGCTCGTTGATCTCTCTTGCATTTACGAATCCCTTGTATCATCCTCCTTCTCGCTGCCGTCGCAATATACAAAACCACATTCGCGACACTGACACCAACGAAGCGACCAGCGCCGACGCACCAGACTCCCCCATCCACCACGACAGAGCCGACGGCAGAGAAGACGACGACGGGTTGGAACCATGGGAAGAATTCATACGAAGATCGACGCACGCAGCCCTAGAGCATGTTTGGCGCGCAGGCGTAGAGGACTGGCCTACGGTATACTTCACACGGAAGTGGCGGTGGGCATCGCGCGTCGCAACCTACGACTACGACAGATGGACGCGGCTCTCACTACAATGGACCCCGAACGCCCACGACGCACGCCAAACCCTACGACGCCACGGAGGACAACGAAAAAGATGGGATGCCGAAGTCACACAATTCGTACGCACAGTCACTACACACGAGGGAGACGACGACCACAAAAAGTGGATACACATTGCGACGGACAAGAAAGCATGGTCGGCGTTGGTGCCGAAATTTCTGGCTTATGTCAATTGTGGGGATTGTGTGCGAAACTCCCACTTCACGGTCTGGGTCCTTCCTCCTCCCTTTTTCCCCCTCGACTAAGGTTTTTCTCGGCGCTCCGGCGCCACCGCGGGGCTCTCGTAGGGCCGTCCCCGCCGGGACGACTGACTGGCGCCTCGCCTCGCCTCGCCTCGCCTCGCCTCCTCCTCGCTGCCGTCCTTTCGTCTACCACTCTAGTTTTTCTTATTTGTCGTCGCCTCATACACATCCCAATGCACTTCATCTGCGTAGCTCCTCTAACCGCATCAAGCAATGAAGGACCCCCCCTCTCCAGCGAAAGTATAACGCACCTGGCACCCCAGAAGCGTTACCTTGTCACCTCGCACCTTTATGTGAACGCTGACGAGTCTGCTCGCCGAAACAAGCAAACCGCCCGAGACATTCTCGCAATGTGGTCTCTCTGTGGTTCTGAAACAAGCGCCTCGCCTCAGACATCCTCAGAAACTGCTCTGGACGCAGACGAGTCTGCGTCAGGTGGTCGGTCTGGGCGAGAACTGGAGTGGCCGCGCGTGTTCCCAGCGCTCGGCCTTCCGAGCAGGGGTCCTCTTCCTCTTCCTCTTCGTCCTTCTCAGGGGTCCTCCTCCTCCTATTCCTCCTCATCAGGGGTCCTCATCCTCTTCCTCCTCCTCCTCCCCCCCGTAGCCACCTTGGCTCTTATTCGCCATTACGGATTAAGCCGAGGGCCAATGCCTCAGTCAAGAGATTTTGGCCCATCTAAACAAAATAAATCCTCCTCCTGCTCCTCCTCCTCAAGACTCCCTCACGGCACGGCACCAGCACGTACAACGACAATAAGACCAGCAATCATATTTATATCTAGAACAACAAGGCCAACAGCAGCAACATCAACAACAACAACAACAACATCAACATCAAAAACACCAACAACACCGCCAACACCAACAATGACAACATTAAGTTCCACGCAAGGGAGAGCCCAGCTTTGAAACGGAACCGTCCGTGCCTACGATGGGGGGGCGAATAATTTTGGCCGTGCGGGTGCTAGGATAACGCGCCGGGCGTGGCGGGGGCGATATCTTCGGATGCACACGACCCACACGACGGCCTGGAAAAGCAATGTTTCAATCGGGATGGTAATACGAATCGTATAGGACAAGGACGATGGAGAAAATGAGAAAAAGGAGGGGGGGAGGAAAGAAGCAGGGGAGCCCGTCTGCTTTCGCATTTTTACTCTTCTCAGTATCCTTTCTCTTATTCGCAGTATGGTTATGATGAGTATTACTAGTTGCATTTATATTTCCCATGGTATTATTATACTTGTTGTCTGTTTGGGCAAGCTGTCGTAATTAGCATGTGCGGGTGCGGTGCTAAGATAACGCGCCGTGCGTGGCGGGAGCGATTTCCTCGCATGCACTACCCCACACGACGGCCTGAAAAAAACAATGTTTCAACAGGGGTGGTAATTCAAATCGTATATGACAAGGATGAGGGATATCAGGAGAAACGTATGTTGGTTATTTTGTCGCATACTTCTGTTTAGTAGTAATTGCATTCTTGTTCTTAATATACTTATGATTATTGTTATTAGTATTGGTGTGTTTATTCGTATTATTAGTCGGATTTCGATTATGATTAGTATTCGTATGTTTGTTGTTATTCTTATTACTCGTACTCTTCTTGGTATGATTCGCATTCTTACTCGTAACAAAATTATTGTCAGTCGTAGTCTTATCACTATTATGAGCATTCGGATTCTGGTTCTTACCCTTATTCGTATGAATATTGTTACTCGCACTCTTACTCTCATTATTATTCGTAGTATTATTTATCGAACTCTTATCCTTACTATTATTCCAAGTATTCTTACTACTCGTATCTCGCTCTTATGCTTATTCCAATTTCAATTGGGGTGCCACCCGAGCCGGGGCGCGGGAATTATTTATGTTCGTTCCATTTGCGCGATGTTAACCTTATCGTTTGGTGAAAACCGCCCCCCATCATTATTGAATTACGGTGCTGTGCTAATGATAAGCCCGGAGGGGTCCTTAATGGCTCAATGGGGTTAATGTAGCCTTCACGCATAACAGTGCGCCCTTTCATTGTTCATTCGATTTGGATAGGCCTGTTAATATAGCCAAATGTTGCAGATTGGGTTGGTACGACCTTGGGCATCTACCAATCACAGCTTACACGGTCAGTGGTGGTATCCTATTCTTGCCTGTGGGCGCTACATGCTGCATTTTTGTCCTGCTAATCCAGCTGCGTGTGGCCACAGTCGTGCCAGCGCAGCATCAACATGCATACAGGACGACAGTACCGAGTTCTTTCGGGCATGGGTCGTATGGAAAGTAGCACTGCTATTATGTAGCGTGGCGTGACCGTAACATTGCATGGTCGTTGCGTAACCTTTTATGGGTTCCCAGAGTGCTTCGTAGTGGCTTCCATCTCGAGCCTCTTAGGCTTGTTGGACGGCGTTTCCGGGGCAATCGAGCCATCTCGGGCGCGTTGTTTCTACCAAGCTGTCCCGAAGAGGCTCGGTAAGACCGTCTGGTCTGGTTGGGGGCTGTCTTGGAGGCCTCTTGGGGCGGTCTTGGAGCGGCTTGGGAGGCAGATCGGGCTGTTGTGAAGCGATAGTGTAGCCGTCTTTGGGACTCTTTGCGGCCGTGCTCTCTGAAGTCCCCTTGAAGCCATTTCACGCAAGAATGCATGGGCAACTTTGAACAAACACTGGAAACCCAAAGTGGTTCAATGAGTTTGGCCTCCCATTGGCTTTGCTGGAGGGCTTCCCGGGCGCGCCTCTCACGGGCTTCCCCCGGCTTCCGGAGCATGTCGGAAACATTTTGGTGCTTCTCGGCGGTCGCCAGGATGTGTCAGGCAAGGCATTCTACATGCACGTGCATACGCATGGGGCGTTCCAAAAATGGCCTTGTCTTCGAGGATCGAAGGTGTTGCCATCTCTTCCGCTGCGGAATGTCGGCGGAGGTAAAACGAGGCTGCCTCCGCCAGCGGAAGCCGGCGGAAGGCCGGCGGAACGCGGAGGAAGTAAACAAAAACGCATCCAAGAGAAGAAAACGTTTTTGGGATTCAGGGCTTCCGACATCCACCACATATCTGCTTACAGTGCGAGGGAGTCGCAGGCGGAACGCCCGGCCCGCCCTACCGACACGTCTAGGGGTGCGACAGGGAGGACTTCATAAGGGCACTCGGACGGAGGAGGGAGAGGAGGAGGAGGTGGGTTGGTGCGTGACTCTCCATAACATTGCCCCTCCCCCCCGACGAACAACCATTTCGCTGGCAGTCGTTGCATTCACAAACTGCACGCTCGTCGTTCCATCCTCCACGTGGCAGTCGACGGGCGCTCTTTGGCACGCCGCGGCGAGCCGCGGGCCCCCGCCGTCCTTGAGGTCAGAGCGCCGTCCTTGCGCCAAGCCCTGGCCACTCTGGGCGGTCAAACCGCGCTCGCTCGAGCCATTCCGGAGCGGACCGCTTGCCCGTCGGTCGTCGGTCGTAGGTGTTTACAGTCAATGCGCCTAGTAAGGACGCGCGCCTTCATCTAGGGTTACCCTTGTGTCCTTGCCTCGGAGGCTCGTCCTCGCCATTGTCACTGGTCGCCCGCCGCCCTAGAAAACCCAACTTCGGCCTCCAAGGGTCCTGCGTCCTTATCACCCGTCCTTAATATACGTTTTGACTGTAGGAGTTCCCGGATTCCAACCCGCTGTCTGGGCGCCTGCCTGCGTCAGGGATCGGTTGGCTTTTTGCCACGACCGTCCTCCTCGGGGGGGCGGGCGGAGCCCCATCCGCTCTCAGCGCCCGCCTGCTTCGTGCTTCTGCCGACTTCCCCCGACCGATGGGCACTGTCGGGGTACGTAAGCTTGATGCCTGGGCTCCTGGGCAGGGCAAGAGGAATGGAGGAGCAGAGGCAATCACTGCGCGGGGGCGTATGGGCCGGCCCTTCAGAGGATTGACGCGTCCCACGTCACCCGGGCACTTGAGGCGGGAGCCATGGATTCAGATGCGAGGAATGTTTCAATTGCACACGCAAGAAGGCTGCACGCGAGCACTGCGAGACGCCGTGACGCGAGAGAACGCATCTGAAGCACGCCAGATTATATTCGAGAGGCTTCGCCATTCCGCCGACCTCCAGACGAGAGATGAAGTCAACGGGTGAGGCCATGAGGGGCCTCTTTGGTGGGGGCCCTCTGGGGGTCTCTTTAGGGCCTCTTTGGGCATCTTGGGAGTTTCTTGAGCGCCTGCTGGCGATCTCGGGGATCCTCTTTGGACGGAGGGCTCGGAATATGTGTTCGAGTGATCTCTCTTGGGCCCCTTTTGGGGCTCTGTTGGGACTCTCGTGGATCATCTTTGGCGCCTCTCGGACCGTCTTGGGACCCTCTCTGGCCGTCGAGACCAAACATGCGAATATGTTTACGCGTTCCCCCGAGGGATTTGGACGATTCGTGCTTCTTGGGGGCCTCTTGGGTGTCGTCTTGGAGTCCTCTTGGGGTATCTTCGAGGCCTTTTGGGCAGTCTTGAGCCCATCTTGGTCGTCTTCGAAGGCTCATGTGCGTGTTGGAGCCCTACTTGAGCAAGCGTATATCGATTCTTGGGCATCTTGGAGGCCACAGGGTGCAGAAATGGAGGCTCCGGAGGTCCCCGGGGGAGCGTTGGGTGCTTTTAGCGCCCATTTAGAGCAGGTGGAGTTCCCCCCATAATGGACGCACGGCTGCAAACAGTCGCACTAGGGCAGAGGTCGGGAGCCCTCCCCCCCCCCCCCCCCCCCCCCCCTTTTCCGCCCGATGTCGAGACGCCGAAGACGAACACGCTCAGAAGGTCGTGGTGGTGGAGCCCAACCCGCTCCTGTGCCGCTTCCTCCTCTGGAACGTGCGGGCGCACGGGCTCTGCGCGCGCGTCTGGCCCCTCTGCGCGGGCCTCGCCGCGGAGGAGGGCGCGCTGGCCATGGAGACCTGCAGCCAGCCGTGGGTGGGGCTGACCCGCGGTCGCCCGGCCGCCCTGCGGGCCACATAGGGGGCTCGCCGTAGATCGGGGGCGGAAAAGAGGGGGGGGATGACTATGGGGGGGTGGATATCATGGCGGGGGCCATGATACTTCCCCAGATTTCATGGCGCCTCTTCTTATTTCATTACGTCCCTGGCCCCCCCGCTGGGCCGCGCACATGCCGCCGGTCATGATCTGCACCCCCCCCTCTTGGACACCCCCCGTCTTGGCCGCTCCCGAGTAGAGCTCACAAACAAAAGCAAGCGTACCGATCCCGCGACCCCCGGCTCGCGGCAGACTTTTTGGGGCCTCCCGGGGGGCTCTCGTCGCCACGGGTGGGTTCGCTACGGCGTGCTGGGCAAAGCGCACCCCCCGCCGGAGGCTCGCCGCAAAGGAAGGGGGCCCTCGGGGATGGTAGCCCAGACATTATCGCGTCGTGAAAAAAACAGGACGGGCGGTGTTTGGCTAATCTTGGCCTCGGGGGGCCCTCGCTGGGCCTCGGGGCCCTTGAAACACGACTCGGGACGAAAAGCCGGCCCCGGGGAACGTGTCGGGACTTCCGGGGACGCCGCAATGAAAAAATCATGAAGTCGCATGGCTGAGAAGTCCTCGGGCGGCAGAGAGCCCCAACAGCTGGTCCCGGCTGGCCTCGACAGGCCCCCCGAGGAGCCCCCCACTGGCCTCAACAGGCCTCCTGAGGAGTCCAGGGCGGACTCGGCACCGAAGCCCTGGTGCGCGGAGTGCCCCGGGGGCGCCGCGGAAGGCGGTGCGAAGGGTGCTGAGGCCGCCCCAGACTACTCGGGGGCTGCTCGGGGGCCTGTTGAAGCCAGCTAGGACTGTTCCTCCTCCTCTTCCTCCTCCTCCTCCTCCTCCTCCGTAGCCATTTTGGCTCAAGCCATTTTGGCTCAAGGCCATATCGGGAACTCTACCCCCCGACTCAAGTGGCCGTGCCCGCCGCGCGCGAGTGAGACCCTGGAGAGTTGCCCCAGGACAAGGGTTTCCGCATTCGCTGCACATCACACTGTACAAGTATTTTGCCCCTGTGCTGTAACTTTGTGTCGGTCAGTCTACATCCGCGGGATGGCGCCAAAAGGAGTGAATAAGCAGACCCGTGCTGAACGCCGGAGTGGGCAGAGCCGATCACCTACCAGCCCGAGTGCCCAGCGGGTGTCATCTAGTCACAGCCCATCCTATGGGCGAAGGAGGCCCGTCAGCGAGACGCCTTCGAGGTATAGGATGAGTTCACCGAGTTCCAGCAGCAGGTCACACAGCCGCAGCCGTCGTGGCGGCGGTCGGACCAGCGAATCGCCACCTCCTTGGGCGCGTGAGTTGCTGGAAGGTGTAAAAGGCACCAACCAACGCTTATGTGTATTTGAACAGTCGTTTGGGACCGAGACCCAAGAGCTGAGGACCGCGCTCACGACGCACGATCGGAACGTCCAGTCCATCAACTCCAGGCTCCAGGCAGTGGAGAGCAATTACCCGAAGAGCATGAAGGACGCTGTGGCCGCCGCGGTGGACGTGAAATTCAGCGGGCTGAAGTCGCAGCTGGACGAGATGCGTGCCCAGTCGTGCTCGGCGCCTTCGTCTGCTGAGTCATCTTCCAGCAGATCGCCTGTCGAACCTGGACGCGGTCAGCAGGCTGCGACCAACCCGCTGGTGAGGTTCGTCGGTACGTTTCCTCGGCCTGTTCACAAGACGGCCCGAGAAGCTCATTATCTTCAGTTAACCCAAGCACATCCTCACCTACTGACAGATGCTGAAGGCATCTTCCATTCGGTGGCACAGAACTACAAGATCATTTTCCGCACGCTCGCGGCTGCCAGGCAGTTCGCGGAGAACGTCAACTCGACCGCGCTGCAGTGGAACGACCCGCGGAGCGAAGTTCATCAGCTCAGAGTTCGACAGGACCTGCCGATCGATGTTCGAGATCGACAGAGGACTATATCGCACGTGTACCAACCTATATTGGCACTCCTGCGTCGCCATGCCCAGTGGACTCTAGAGTGCCGCTTAGGGGCGAACGGGTTCAAGGGTGAGATGATGGTCGTCACCCCGTCAGACGTGTTCGTGATCGTTCGCCTCCACAAGAGGAGTGCAATGACCGAGGAGTTCCAGGCTGTCCAGGATGAGCTCAACCTGTGGAGCATCACGAGTTACGAGATCCAGCAGATCTTCGCGAGTGCACAGCAGCCAGCGCGCCAATCGGAATTTTCCCAACGGCACTTTCGTCGTGAAGGCAACCTTGAGAGCGACGTGACTACGCAGTGGGTGGACCATCAACGCGGTGGCGCTGTCGATCCGAGCGCGAGTCCGGTGCATGTTGCTTGCCGTATGCCGAGGGAGAGCTCTGCGCCTCATTTGAGTGATGTCCGTAGCTCGGGCAGCACGGTCGGCGAAGGCGGGGGCCGCTCTTGCTTGCCCCCCATCTGTGCAGCCTGTGCATGCATGTCTAGCTCCTCCTCCCCCCCCTCTGCTGCCTCTTCTGGTGGGGCACCTGTTCCACGAGGCGGACTTGAAGTCCCGCTCGTTCCTGATTGCCCGCTGGGGGTGTGTTCCTGGAACATTCAGACTGTCTTGGGTTCGGTCCATCCCAACCGAGCCAGCTTTCGACGTAAAATCGGCCATCTGCGTTCCCTGCTTCGTAAGTTCCAGGTCCTCGGCATCCAGGAATCTCACGGAGGGGGGGGGGGTGATATTGAGCACCCTCGGCGTGAATTTCGATCCCATCAAGCCTTCGGCTGTTTTTGCTCCTCTCCCTCAGCGGGCGGCAACCTCATCCTCATAGCTAAGCAGTACCTCCGCAGCTTCAGTCGCCACGAATTCAAGATCGTCGCACCGGGCAGGATCAGTTACTTGAGGCTCTTCTCAGAGAAGGGCTGCGTGCAGTTCGTGAAAGTCCATATAGACACAGAGTTAGGCGCCAATGAGGCCAAGGAGATTCTGGGGAAGTTGAGAAACAAGCTCGGGGACCCAGGTAATATCAGTACGCTTTTGTTTGGCGTTTTCAACTTTATGGCCGTGAGAGAATCTAGGGTTCAACAGGTTTAGAGGGTCCGATTACCAGCAGGCTTGCCTCAACGTTTACTTCTACATTTCCTTATCTAGCGGAGATATCGCAAGATGGAGATGCCCGCAGGCTGCAGAGGGACGGGGCCTGGTCGCATGGGAGGCTCGACAGGATCTATTGCTCGCTTCCGTCCCAGGACATCCTGGACCTGTGCCCGTCCTCTGGGGTTATGTGGCCTGCTTCGGACCAGTCCAAGCCCTCTGATCATGTTCCTGTTCTTCTTACTCTTAAGCCATGGAAGCCGTCAGGTCCCGCCCCCGTTCCAGCTTGGATCGCTCGCCACCAGGCGTTTCGCGACGCCGTGCAGGACCTTCTAGTTCCAACAGAACTAGGGGAATACCTCGACTCCCAGCTGCAGGGGGTCAAAGATGTTTTTTTTTTTTTGTTTGCCGCCGGTGCCGCTCGGCATCAGACATCGCGTTCTGGAGCCCATTCGCTTGAAGAACGAGTTGCCTGCTGCCTTAAACTCGCTCGGGGTCTTCGATCTGGGAGGGGCCACAGTGCCCGTGGCGCTATCCGTGGGCATTCGTTGCTGGAGCAGCTTGTGGACACCGAGATCTGGATCTGGAAAAGTCGTTCTGGCTTCGGTTCCCATCTTGGAAGGCCCATGCGGGAAGTTTGTTCTAAGCGAGAGGCTTCCCTCGAGCAGGTAGTTGAGCGCGCGAAGGCCGAGGTCGCAGAGGCCAAGTGTGCTGCTGATGTGCAGCGCATGCGAGGCATGGCGCTCGCTTGGCGGCTGCGCGGCCGTAAGATTAGCCTGCAACGAGTTACCGATGCTGATGGCAACCGCTATGCTGACGGGAGGGGCTGCGCTAATATCCTGGCGAAATATTGGGGGGGGGGGGGGGGTATTCCGTTGGGCCACGGCGCCAGTGGAGGCCATCAACAAGCCCTGTGAAGAGATAGAACCGCTGCCCCTGGACTCCTACCAATATAAAGCCAAAGACCAGTCGCTTTATCCTCGGTTTTTACCTGAAAGTACCTTCCAGGACATCCTCGCATGGAGAAAGGATACACCCCCTGGCCCCGACGGGACCCCATATGCAGCTTGGAAAGCAGCAGGAGATACAGGTCAGCATGTTCTTTACCAAGTGTATCAACGCCTGATGGATTCAGGCCGCCTGCCACCGCAGTTCAACATCTCGAGAGGGGTACTTCTACCCAAGGAGAGTCCAGGCGGCGCTGAAGATGCGCGCACCCCTGCATGTACGCGGCCCTTGTCCCTCAGCAGTGCCGACAATAAGATTGTCACCAGCTGCGTAGATTTCGCTCTGAATAAAGTTGTGGAGGACATTGCTGAAGTATGCCAACGAGGCTTTGTGAAAGGCCGCCAGATGTTGGATACAATTTTTGAGATTGGTGCAAAATCCGCTTGACATGTTCTGGTCTACCAATGGTCCCAGGAGCCTTCGCTGATGATTTTGGAGTAGCGTGCAGGAACATCCTCGAGAGCTTACCCGAGGTCTTGAGGATATGTGTTCAGGCAGGGAAGTGCACGGGCCTCATCTTGAACCTTACGAAGTGCGTCTTGATTATCCCCATCCCCGACTTCAGGAGCACGGTTGCCCAGGAATGTCGGGCCTTGGGGCTAAGTATCTCGCAATTCTCCGTAACCAAGAATGGTGAGTACCTGGGTGTATTCTTGGGCATCGACGGTCAAGGGCGTCTTGGAGGCAAGTGATGCACACCTTGAGCAAACGGTCCCTCCAGGTTAAGCAGGTTGGGGGTGGGCTGAGCTACAGCGTCTCGGCCTCCAATCTTTTTGGGGTCCCTGTTGTCAGTCACGTTGCTCAAATCTGGGAGCCCCCGAGGTGGACTGCCCTTGCGGAGAAAAATGTGTTTCAACGGTTGACGTGCGCTCCCAGGTCTTCGTTTCCTCCAGAGGCATTACGCCAGCTCAAGGACCTTGGGCACAAACCAGAAGCTCGGCGACTCACTACCTTTGCTCGTGCATGTCTGCTCCGTGCTGCCTCGAACTCCCCCAAATTCCATCGGCTCAAGGATGAGCTCGAGGTGTTTTCGCAGTCTGACGATGCCTGCATCGCCTTCCGTGCCAGCCCGTACGCCCGACACTGTTTTTTTCCTGCGAATGTGGGATCAGCACGACGCGTTCTACCGCGCGCACAGGCCGATGAAGTGCCAGAGGAAGTCCGGACAGGCAGCCATCACCAGGAAGCTTAACCAGGATTGGGGAATGAACCTCACCCCCACTGCTGAAGTGATCGCCCCTCGGTTGAAAAAATGGGACCCTTCGATTTCGGCTGCTGGTATTTTTCGACGCTTACCAGGATAGAAGTCGCGAGCCAATACCTACCCAGTTTCATTATGACTGCGCGTTTGAAGAGTATTTTCAACGGGTGGAATACCACACGCAGTATCGCCAAAGTATCCAGGTCTGTGGATTCAGCTGCTGCGCGATGGGCGGCGACGATCTCCTCCACTACTCCAACTGCCCCGTCCTTATCGAGTGTGCCCATCGTGTTCTCCCTTGGTTACCTGAAGGTTGGGGCGCTGAGCCTCTGAATGCCATCCTCCCTCACCTATTTAGCAATACGACTAGAGAAGCCCTCCTGTCCCAATTCGTTGACATTGACCTTCTACATAATACGTACCAAAAAATTTAGAGCCTCTCCCTCGGCATGCTTTCCCCCGAGTTTACCCTGGGCCTCATGAAAACCCGCCTCAGAATAGGAGCTCGACGCAGCAAGTGTGTACTAGCATTAGCACGGGGCGTTCAGACGACAGCCTCTGGACGGCCGAGCAGCCCGTGACGGACACGGTGCCGCCGCAGGACCGCCCCTGCCTAGGGGGACAGACGATCTCGTTTTTTCTCGTTCGTTTTTGCTCTTGGCCGCCCTCCCCTTTTCTGATCGGTGGTACTCCTCCTCCTCCTCCTCCTTCTCCTCCTCCTCCTCCTTCTCCTCTCCTCTCCTCCCCCTCACTCCCTCCTCTGTCCTTTCTCTACTCTAAGCCTCCTCCGACTCCTCCTCCTTCCCTCCCTCATCATACCTAACCATCCTCTCAATCCTCCTCCTCATCATCCACCTCCTCCCTCCCCATCCTACTCCTTCCTCCTCATCCTTCCTCCTCCTCCTACCCTACCTCCGAATACCTTCTCTCTACCTTCTCCTGCTCACTCATCCATCCTCCGCCTCCTCCTCTCCCTCCTCCTCCCTCCCTCCTCCTCCTCCTCCTCCTCCCTCCTCTCCTCCCCTCATCCTCACCCTAATACTACCTTCCTCTCATTCCTCCTCCTTCTCCTCCTTTTCCTCCTCCTCCTCCTCCTCCTCCTCCTCCTCCTCCTCCTCCTCCTCCTCCTCCTCTTCTCTCTCCTCCCTTGCTCGCGTAGTTAAACAAGTCATGACTGGAGGTATTTGGTAATTTTCGGCCTCGGGGGGCCCTCGCCGGGCCTCGGGACCGTCAGGGAACGACTCTGGATGAACAGCCAGTCCCGGGGAAAGGGTCGGGACTTCCAAGGATCTCGTACCGACCAAAATCAGGACGTCGCATGTCTGGGTACGGAACGCGTTGGGGTCATTCCACCAGTGCTGTCACAGGGTCCGCCGATAGCCGTTCGGTTTCCAGCCCCGAGGTTGGAGCAGGTCGGGAGGGCACACCAGCTGTGCTTTTGCAGGGCGTGCCCGAGGGGGGTATACGAGCGACGACGATGAAGAGTAAATGCGACGAGAGTGTAGGTGAGAATCAGGCCGGGAGTAGTCATGGTGCGAACGCAGATGAGGATGAGAGTGTACCTGAGAAGAAGTGGGAATGGCGACGGATGTGATTATGATTGATGATGACGACGAAGAGTGACGATGCTGAGAGTGCGGCTGGAGGTGGGGACGAAGGGGATGACGGGCGAGGCTGCGAGGGTGCAGGCCGCCATGCTCGCTTGTGCATCAGCGGCAAGGGGAAAACTAGAGCCCAGCTTGTGTGTGTGTGTGTTTGCGTCTGTGTGTGTGTGTCCAACGGACTCGGCCGTCTAGATGCGCGTGCGGGCCCGCTTCTGTGACCTTTCTACGCCCTGTCGCTGCGCGCGGGGCCGCGAAGCCAACTAGTGCGTGTGCGTGTGCGTGTGTGTGTGCGTGTGTGTGTGTGTGCGTGCGTGCGTGTGTGTGTGTGTGCGCGTGTGTGTGGGTGTCTGTGTGTCTGTGTTGCTGTGTGTCTGTGTGTCTGTATGTCTGTGTGAGCGTGTGTGTGTGAGTGTGTCTGTGTGTGTGAGCGCGCGCGCGTGTGTGTTTGTGTGCGTGTGTGGTTGCGGAAGGTGTGTGTGGATGTGTGTGTATGTGTGTGTGTGGTGGTGGTGGGGGGGGCGGGGAACAAACAAAAGCCATCGCACAGTCAACATAGGCCCCCTGGGTGAGTCCGTCGGTGTCGGATAGGCTCGCCATGCCTTCTGCTTCCTCGGTCCATGGGCACCTCTGATTTGGCGCGATCTCGGTGCATTGTATCCTTGGCTGTTTTCGATTCTGCATGCGTCACGCACGCCACATAGTGATCGTTGTTTTATGCATTGCTTTGCCGATCGGCGCGGGTATCCCCCCCCCCCGGAGTAGATCTTGGCTGTGGTCTGGCGCCTGCTTCGAGCGGGTGGGGTCTCCCCCAGAGGCCGCACTCTTTGCAAACAGGGGCACCATGCAGAGGTCTCGAGCCAGACCCCCCCCCCTTGCCGCCCAGTGTCGAAACGCCGAATCAGCAAGCGCTCGCATGGCTGTTTTCGATTCTGCACGCGCCGTGCACGCCACACATGGAACCAAGCCTGGCCAGCAGGCGCCCCACAGAAAGCCCCCCCCTTTTCCCCGCGCGCCCCCGTGCGACCAGCGCGCTCCGAGTGGATGGGCCCCTCGCGAGGTCCGAGGTGGGCCGAAGTGATCACCGGAGGGGGGCCACGCTGAGGCCACGGGCGCTCTCCCGCCTGGCCGAAGATTGAGCAACATCGGATCCTGACCTTCGGATGTTCCAACCTGCTTGTAGCT
Source organism: Prorocentrum cordatum (assembly GCA_963575745.1). Classification (NCBI taxonomy): domain Eukaryota; class Dinophyceae; order Prorocentrales; family Prorocentraceae; genus Prorocentrum; species Prorocentrum cordatum. The sequence continues at coordinate 221,865 of CAUYUJ010012025.1, read as the reverse complement.
TTGACCACGAGAGAGTTTCGAGCACCAGTGAGGTGCCGAGACCGGAGGGCTTTCACGTGCCCGGTCCTGGGAGGCGATGCTCGTTCGATGATGTCTCGATATTCTTTCTGGGTGCTCGAAGTTTCTTGGACGTGGTCCTCAAGTGCGATCTGAGCAGCATAACCCTAGCCCTCTCCAAGGGTCCACCCTGACACGAGAGGCCCAGCACAAAAAGACGGAAAAGGCCGCCGCCGCCGTGGTCTCGGCCGGCCCCTTGGGGGGGCGCTCTCTCGGGCCTCTGGCGGCCGTTCGGGACGATTCCTGCATCCCGAGAACGCCCGTGGCACCATCCCGGGTCACAGAAGCCTCTGAAAATGTTCGTGGGCCTTTTGAGGAGGGCTGGACCACCTCCGACACAAGTCGGGGGCAGGAGCATGACCATGGAGTTGTGTTCGCAGTCGCCGCCGTGCACAGTGTAGTAGACATTCCTCGGGGTAGGTGTGCGATGTGTGCTTATGCTTGGACGATGGTCTGCGTGTCCTAGTGCGTATATCTTATATACACATATATATATATATATAGATGCACCTATGTATATATGTATACATGTATGTGTATATATGTATGTATTTATATGCGTGTGAGGCGTTCCAGAAAAGGCCTCACCTTCGACAGTCGCAGGGGTTGCCCTCTCTTCCTCGGCGGAGGGCGGCGGAAGGGCGGCGGAAGCTCGCAGAAGTCAAACGAAGCTACCTCCGCCGGCGGAAGGCGGCGGCAATGAAAGATGTGCCCAAAGATGGATCCAGGGTTCCCGGAGCCCGCCATGTGTGAATACGTGTGTGCGGTGGCCGAACTGTCGATCTGTTCAAACCAAGTCGAAACGCCGCGGTCGACATGCCGGCGGGGCGCGTCGAATGCGACCAGATCCGCGGCCCCAGAGGCGCCCCGCCTAACAGCGCCGACGTCGAGAGTTGAGGCCTGCGCGCACCTGTGCGGCTCTCACGTAAGCTATTGGTCGACGGCGAGCGAGGGGGGGGAGTGAGAAGGAGAAGGCCTTCTCAGAAGGTTCGGAAGTCCTCCAAGCCCTCCCCGAAGACAGAACAAAACTCCTCGGAAGGTGCGAGGGCATCTGAGAAGTCCCGCCGCTTTCTGAGAAGGCCTTCTCCTTCTCACTTCCCCCCCCCTCTCGCCGCCGAGTGGAGTGCCGAGCCTCCTCTTCTTCTCCTCCCTCCTCCTCCTACCCTCCTCTCCTCCTCCTCCTCCTCCTCCTCCTCCTCGTCCCCAATCTCCTCGTCCCCCACTCCTCCTCCTCCTCCTCCTCCTCCTCCTCCTCCTCCTCCTCCTCCTCCTCCTCCTCCTCCTCCTCCTCCTCCTCCTCCTCCTACGTGAGCTGTGGAGTGCCGTGCGTGCCGGCTCTGCCTGGCCTCGGGGGGGAGGGCATTTTGCTGCGCCCCCCGCCCAACCGTTTCTGGCCCCCTGGGGTGCGGCGGGGGCCGACCGCGGGTGCCGACGGTCAACACCTGCATGAACATGGCCCAGCGCACCGTCAGGAACCACGGGCGGGTGGAGGGGGAGGAGGAGGAGGAGGAGGAGGAGGAGGAGGAGGAGGAGGAGGAGGAGGAGGAGGTGGAGCCACGCCTCAAGGACGCGAGGAGGAGGAGTCAAGGAGGAGGAGCGAGGAGCGAGGAGCGAGGAGCGAGGGAGGAGGAGGAGGAGGAGGAGGAGGAGAGAGGGACGCGAGGAAGATGAGAGTGGAGCGGAGGAAGAGAGGATGCGAGGTGGAGGAGGAGGAGGAGGTGACAGGGGAGGACGGGGAGGAGCGAGGTAGTGAGGAGCGAGGAAAGAGGAGGAGCGAGAGGAGGAGGAGGAGGAGGAGGCGGAGGAGGCGGAGGAGGATGAGGAGGAGGAGGAGGGGAGAAAAGCGAGGCGCGAGGAGGAGGAGCGAGGAGCGAGAAGTCGGGAGGAGGAGGAGGAGCGAGGAGCGAGGAGTGGGGTCGCTCCACGGATCGAACCCCCAGGGGTCCATCCGGATCCGTCTCTCGAGGTACGCCAGACCATGGAGGCGCCATGGACCGAAGAAAACACGGCGTAAGGATAGACTCTTGGATCTGCGCTGGGCCCCCTCGGCGGCGCCGCCCCCGGCGCGACCCGCGCGCCAAGAGGAGGGGTCCAGCGCCGATCCAAGAAGAAAGCCGCGCGGAGCTCTGGAAGTTTGAGTTTATGTTTATCCTTCAGTTTCGAGTGGAACAGACGGGTCCTGCGGGGGAGCGGGCCCCTGCGGTCTTGCACCGTGGCTTCCCTCCCTCGGCCCTCCACGGGCTCCGGGACTGCCTCGGGCTTGGCATCGCTCGGACGTGTGCGTTTTTTTCCTCGGCGAGGACCATCGAGGAGCATCCTTGATCATTTGACGAAAAAAACCACGCACGAAACCGAAAAAAACACAGGGAATGGACGTCCGAGCGATGGCGAGCGGGAGGACTCAGGCGAGGAGCTGGTCTGGGGGGGGAGGCCCAGTGGGTCCAGGCCCCGCCTCTCGCTCTCAGTGCCCGTTGCTGTCATGCCAAGGGGGGCGGCCCAGGCCTCCTGGAGGAGGGGCAGAGGGAGGAGGGATCGAGCCTCGGGCGTCTGGGCGTTTCTCTCAGTTCCCCGGAGGCCTCTGGCATGAGTTCCAGCAGCTGCGCCCTCCTCCTGCAGTTCAGCATCGGAGGGTTTCGGTGGTTCCCCACGTCCAAAGCGGGGTTTTCGTTTTTTCTGGACACCCCGCCCAGGAACAGGATAGAAGGAACACCCCCCTCTCTTCCCACTCGCACACTTACACACTCACTTCATCACCACAGCATTACCACAACATCACTTACACACGCACTCACGCTCATTCGACCACTCTCATTCCCCACATCCTGAGTGGGGTTCTTGTTTTCCCAGAACACCCTCTCCTTCCCACCCACCACCCGCTCCATCTTCACCTACAGCCACAATATTATTCTACCACACACCATACCATAAATATAGTTTCCTTAACCACACATACCATACCATACCATACCTTAACACACCTTACGTACCCATACGTATCCATACCATACCATGGCCGGACCATAGCATACCATACATGTCACACCAATGCCCCACAGACCGTACCATACATACTCATAACATACCATATCTTACCATACCGTACCATTACCATACCTACCATACCATTCCATACCATCTCCATACGAAAACCATACTATTTACATGGTTTCGTGCCCTTCCCACCTCTCCAGGCACGCCCCGCCTGAGCGAGGAGGGTATCGGAAAACCATACTATTTACATTGTTTCGTGCCCCTCCCACCCCTCCACGGGAGGCCCGCTCTGAGCGAGGAGCGTATCGGGAAAACATATATTTAAATAGTTTCGTGCCCCTCCCACCCCTGCAGGAAGGCCCAGCAGTCTGAGACGAGGAGCGGTGGTACCTGTGAAGGGAAAACATATATTTACAGTACATTCGTTGCCCCTCCCACTCCTACAGGGAGCGCCGCCTGGCGAGAGGGTTCCGGAAAACCATTACTATTTACATAGTTTGTGCCCCTCCCACCACTCAGGAGGCCCCCGCCTCTCTGAGCGAGGAGAGGGCTATCGGAAAAAACCATACTATTTACATCGTTTTTCGTGCCCTTCCCACCCTTCCAGGGAGGCCCCGCCGCGAGGAGTGTATCGGAAAACCATATTATTTACATGGTTTCGTGCCCATCCCACACCTCCAGGAAGGCCCCGCCTGAGCGAGGAGGGTATCGGAAAACCATACTATTTACATGGTTTCGTGCCCCTCCCACCTCTCCAGGGAGGCCCCGCCTGAGCGAGGAGGGTATCCGAAAACCATACTATTTACATGGTTTCGTGCCCCTCCCACCTCACCAGGGAGGCCCCGCCTGAGCGAGGAGGGTATCCGAAAAACATACTATTTTTCATGGTTCGTGACCCTCCCATCCCTCCTGGGAGGCCCCGCCTTGAGCGTAGGAGGGTAATCGGACAAACATACTATTTATATGGTTTCGTGCCCCTCCCACACCTCCAGGGGGGCCCCGCCTGAGCGAGGAGGGTATCCGAAAACCATACTATTTACATGGTTTCGTGCCCCTCCCACACCTCCAGGGAGGCCCCGCCTGAGCGAGGAGGGTATGGGAAAACCATACTATTTACCTGGTTTCGTGCCCCTCCCACCTCTCCAGGGAGGCCCCGCCTGAGCGAGGAGGGTATCCGAAAACCATACTATTTACGTGGTTTCGTGCCCCTCCCACACCTGCAGGGAGGCCCCGCCTGAGCGAGGAGGGTGTCCGAAAACAATACTATTTACATGGTTTCGTGCCCCATCCCACTTCTCCAGGGAGGCAAAACCATACTATTTACATGGTTTCGTGCCCCTCCCACACCTCCAGGGAGGCCCCGCCTTCAGCAACACCGCGTGCCCTTTCGCGAAGTGCGCCTCCGTGACCTTCGACCCAGACCTGGGCTTCGCTGTCGTGGACGGCTCGACGGTCACCTCCGTCCGCGTCCTCGTCACCTTCCAGGACCCGGATGAGGACGAGGAGACAACGGTGCCCGACACCGCGCAGGGCTTGCGCGTCACGCGGGTGGCCACGTGCGCCCTCGAGCCCGCGGGCCAGGAGGCGCCAGCGAAGTTCCAGTTCACTGCTGGCGGCCTCTCCAGCGCCGTGCAATGGCTGGTCCGCGCCGACGGGACGTTCTTCCTGAGTGTTACAAAACGGAAGAAAGACAACACTTTCGTTGTTCAGACACACCACAAGGTGACCCCGCCCGACGCAGCGTTGTGGGCGCAGTTCATGAACAAGACTTTGGCGATCGCGAAGGGCCCGCCGCTTAACTTCGGCCACTCCATCAATCCAATGAAGCGCAAGCGCGCTGGATGAGGCCGCTGGCCCCTCCGCGGCTGCGGACATGACAGTCCGCAGCCGCGGGCTGGTCGAGGGGTGAGCTGCGTCCGCCCACCGCTGGTCGCCCCCGCTGCTTCGGTCTGCTGGTGTAGCGGCGCTTGCGTTGCAGCAGGTGGAGGTGACTTGGAATCGTACTACCATCGGTCTTCACTGCAGTGGCTGCGATTAAATAGCACTCCGCGTGGGCTTAAGAGAAGTCCCCCCGCGCGTCGGCCCGAGTACAGTCAGGCTAGTAGGTTAACGCCGCGTGCACAACACCATAATGCAGCGATACATTGTTTGGGAGATTATTGACAGTCTTTTAAACCGCTCTTGGCCGATCAGTGTCTGCGTTCGAATTGTAGTTACCAGACACCTCGGCAAGTGCTTTCGTCTAGCGAACTCGCGTCGCCCACCCTCTTGTATAACCTCGACTGGGCGAGGGAAATGAGACCACTCAGACCAACCTCGCGAATCGGACCTCACGAGGAAAATGAGACCACTCAAACCAACCTCCCGCTGCTGCTCCTGCTGCGGTTCCTGCTGCTGCTCTTCGCCATCGTCCATCTTATCCTCTTCCTCCTCCTCCTCCTCCTCCTCCTCCCCCTCCTCCCCCTCCTCCTCTTCCTGGAGGGTATCGGAAAACATGCTGTTTACACGGTTTCGTGCCCCCCCTCCACTCCTCCAGAGAGGCCGCGCTTGAACGAGGGGGGTCGCGGAAAGCATTACTCTTCGCCAGGTTTCGTAGCCCTCCCCCCTTCCAGCGGGGCCCCGCCAAAGCGAGGAGGGCATCAAGAAAATGGGCCCCACGAAACCGTTAATCTCTTTATGTGGGGAACTCCGCTAGCGTAATTCATTTTCTCTGGACACCCCGCGCAGTCCTGTCACCTCACCCCCCCTCCTCTTCTGCCATCGCACGTTCACTCGCTCACTCACTCACGCACCATCATCATCATAACACCTCCAGCTCCCTCTCCCTTCGCACACTCACTCACTGGCCTCATCATCATCTCAATTGTCATCATCATTCACATCATCATGATCATCACTCGCCTGTGTGTCGTCTCGGGCGGGAGCCTCGTCCGTGAGTGAATTGCGAGGGAGTTTCAGGCGGGGGCCCCCTCCCTATGGAACCCGCAATCAATGCTTTTAATCCGAGCGGGTCATCGGTCTCCTGTAACTGTCGTCACTTTTGGGCTCCTGAGGGAGGCCTGAATATGGAGGAAGTATCAGGCGGGAGCATCGTCTGTGAGTGAATTGCGGGGAAGTCTCAGGCGGGAGCCCCCTCCCCATGGGGCCCGCTGTCCATGTTTTTTAATCCGATCGGGTCATCGTTCTCCTGTAACTGTCGTCACTTTTGGGTTCCTCAGGTTTGAATTTGGAAAAAGTATTTGGCGGGAGCCTCGTCTGTGAGTGAATTGCGGGGAAGTCTCAGGCGGGAGCCCCCTCCCTATGGGGCCCGTTGATTTTAATCAGAGCGGGTCATCGGCCTCCTGTAACCGTCAGCACTTCAGGGCTCCTGAGGCTTGATGATGGAGGAAGTATACGGCGGGAGCCTGGTCTGTGAGTGAATTACGAGGAATCTCAGGCGGAGTCCCCTCCCTAAGGGGCCCGCACCTCACGTGCTTTCACAGTATCGTCCTCCGGCGCTCGCTTCCTTTGGGTTGTCCTCCAGCGCGTAGCCGCTGGGACGCACGTCGTGCGTTTCCTCTATGTCGTGTTCTGCACGAGGAAGAGGGGGAGGAGAAGGAGAAGAGGAGGAGGAGGAGGAGGAGGAGGAGGAG
>CAUYUJ010012025.1:198355-215085 GCA_963575745.1 Prorocentrum cordatum | reverse complement strand
CAAGAAAGCCGCGCAGACCATCAATCAGGGGCGGCAGAGCGGGGGGTGATGATTAGGGGGAGTGATATCATGGCGGGGGCCATGGTATCTCCCCGGGTGTCATGGCGCGTCTTCTTCTTGCAATGCGTCCCCGGGCCCCCCCCTGGGCCGCGCGCGTGCCGCCGGCCATGATCTGCCCCCCCGTCCTCCTCTTGCACGCCTCCCACCCCCCCCTGGCCGCCCCCGAGTCCGCAGTCTGTGCTTCTGCAGCGCTTTTCCTCCTCCCCGCGAGGAGCCCCGGGCCGCCCGAGGCGCTGCAGGCGGCGGCCCCCGCGGGGCGGGTGCGCGTGCGCGCGCTGCGCATGGAGCGGCTGCTGGCGGGCGTGGGCTGGCGGAGCCCCGTCGGCCTGCTGAAGATGGACTGCGAGGCCTGCCGCCTGCCTCCGGCAGCGCGCCGCCTCGCGCGGCCTCCTGCTCCTCCTCCTCCTCCTCCTCCTCCTCCTCCTCCTCCTCCTCCTGCTCCTCCTCCTGCTCCTCCTCCTGCTCCTCCCTGCTCCACCTCCTCCTCCTCCTCCTCCTCCTCCTTCTCTGTCCTCGCGCTGGCCGCGAGAGAGAGAGAGAGAGAAAAGCACGGCGGAGAGCTCGGGCCTCGGGACCGCCCCAGAGAGGTCCGAGGGTCTCATTTTTCCTCCGGTCCGGCGATGTCTTTCCTGCATGTGGGCCTCGCGTGGGCCCGTTGTCGAGCCTGGGGGCCATCAAGCATGGAGCCAGGACGGACAACCACCCCGGGGGAAAGGGGTCGGGACCTTTGTGGCCGCGAATTTCGAACATCATATCGGCGGGTGTCTGGGCCGGGGGAACGGTCCGGCCCGCAGGATGGACCCGCCCTCCGGGGGCCCGCCCTGCAGCGCAGCGCAGCTGCGGAGGCTTCGCTACGCTTTTCGCCCGAGGAGGACGGGAGCTGATATGGAGCTGTTGGGCAGAGGAGGGCGTGGGGGGACCTCCCAAAGGGATGTGTTCGGCGGTGTCAGTTTGTCCTGGTGGCTTCCCAGACGTTTCCAGAGGGCAGGTCTTGTCTGATGCCTCTTCAAGGTTCCGCTGGCTTCTTGGGGAGGGAGGACGGGAGGATCAGGATCGGGGGGCGCCTGTCCCTACTGATCCTCTTCCTGATCCTCTTCCTCCTTATTGCAAGGGCCTTCCAGCCAGTGCCGCCGACCCTGAGTGGTGACGACGACGGCGACGACGACGATGACCACGGCGACGACGACGACGACGACGACGACGACGACGACGACGACGACGACGACGGCGGCGGCGGCGACGGCGACGACGACGACGACTACGACGATGGCTACGCATTCTACGACGACTACGAGTTCTACGTCGACAACTATGACTTCTACGACGACTGCGACGACTACGACGACTACGACGACTACGTCGACTACGTCGACTACGACGGCGACGGCGACCGCGACGACGACGACGACGACAACGACGACTACGACGATGACGGCGACGGCGACGATGACGACGACGGCGACGGCGACGGCGACGACGACGGCGGCGGCGGCGGCGGCGGCGACGACGACGACGCCGCTCTGGAGCGGGAAGCTTTTCCCAGAGGGGGGGGCTGGCTCTCCTGGTCCTCCTCCCGATCCTCTTCCTGCTTGCTTGTCGCGCAAGCGTCAGGAGGGAAAGAAACACACAGACACAATTAGTCGTCGACTCCCGGGAACATATGGGACAATATGGGAATTGGGGAGGTGAAGACAAAAACCCAGAAAATATCAAAACAAAACATTGGGATCATTTTATTACATAGTGTGTATTTATTTGTGTTTCCTTGGGCCCCTTGAAAGCGTCCTTCCCAGGCGCCGCGCGCAGGCCCCCCCCGCGCCCCCGGCGGGACCGCACCCCGGGAGCGCGCGACGATTTCCCCCCCCCCGCGTCCCCCGAGGCTGTGTGTCGTATACCCGGCCGTCGTGGGTTGTCTGCGGTGCCCCAGTTCTTCGTGGCATGCGGCATAAGCATAAAAAACTCGAGTCCCCGCGGATTTTCTCGATCGGCGCTGGGGCCCCCCCAGGCGGCTGCCGTCCCGGCCGCCGCCCCTGGCGCGCTCCGCGCGCCAGGGAGGGGGGTCCAGCGCCGATCCGAGAAATCCGCGCGGACCTCCGAGTTTTTATGTTTACGTCACTTGTTGTTCCCCTAGTTCTGGCTCGGGCGAGCAGGAAGGGCGGGCAGGGCAGGCTCGAGCGGCCAGGTTGGAATCGGGCCTGTCCCTCTGCAGGAGGAAGATCCCAACATCATCAAAAATTATCCTGGCGAAAGACCCAACCATAAGCAATTGTTGGTAACGCGTTGTGGGTGCCGCTTTCGGTGGGGCTCCATATGGGGCCACGAAGCGCTGCCTTGGATGGGGGAACCGCAAGCGGACTGCGCCACCGGGGCGGGCCTTCGGTGGAGCTCCCTATGGGGCTACGAAACGCTGCCCTGGGTGGGGAACCGCATGCGAACTGCGCCACTGGGGCCTTCGGTGGAGCTCCCTATGGTGCCACGAAACGCTGCCCTGGGTGGGGGAAGCGCATGCGAACTGCGCCACGGGGGCTTTCGGTGGAGCTCCCCATGGGGCCACGAAGCGCGGCCCTGGGTGGGGGAACCGCATGCGAGAGCAGCCACTGGGGCCTCCGGTGGAGCTCCCTATGGGGCCACGAAGCGCTGCCCTGGGTGGGGGAACCGCATGCGAACACCCCCACTGGGGCCTTCGGTGGAGCTCCCTATGGGGCCACGAAACGCTGCCCTGGGTGGGGGAACCGCATGCGAACACCCCCACTGGGGCCTTCGGTGGAGCTCCCTATGGGGCCACGAAACGCTGCCCTGGGTGGGGGAACCGCGTGCGAACACCCCCACTGGGGCCTTCGGTGGAGCTCCCTATGGGGCCACGAAACGCTGCCCTGGGTGGGGGACCGCATGCGAACACCCCCACTGGGGCCTTCGGTGGAGCTCCCTATGGGGCTACGAAACGCTGCCCTGGGTGGGGGAACCGCATGCGAACACCCCCACTGGGGCCTTCGGTGGAGCTCCCTATGGGGCCACGAAACGCTGCCCTGGGTGGGGGAACCGCATGCGAACACCCCCACTGGGGCCTTCGGTGGAGCTCCCTATGGGGCTACGAAACGCTGCCCTGGGTGGGGGAACCGCATGCGAACACCCCCACTGGGGCCTTCGGTGGAGCTCCCTATGGGGCCACGAAACGCTGCCCTGGGTGGGGGAACCGCATGCGAACACCCCCACTGGGGCCTTCGGTGGAGCTCCCTATGGGGCCACGAAACGCTGCCCTGGGTGGGGGAACCGCATGCGAACACCCCCACTGGGGCCTTCGGTGGAGCTCCCTATGGGGCTACAAACGCTGCCCTGGGTGGGGGAACCGCACGAACACCCCCACTGGGGCCTTCGGTGGAGCTCCCTATGGGGCCACGAACCGCTGTGGGTGGGGGAACCGCATGCGAACACCCCCACTGGGGCCTTCGGTGGAGCTCCCTATGGGGCCACGAAACGCTGCCCTGGGTGGGGGAACCGCATGCGAACACCCCCACTGGGGCCTTCGGTGGAGCTCCCTATGGGGCTACGAAACGCTGCCCTGGGTGGGGGAACCGCATGCGAACACCCCCACTGGGGCCTTCGGTGGAGCTCCCTATGGGGCCACGAAACGCTGCCCTGGGTGGGGGAACCGCATGCGAACACCCCCACTGGGGCCTTCGGTGGAGCTCCCTATGGGGCCACGAAACGCTGCCCTGGGTGGGGAACCGCATGCGAACACCCCCACTGGGGCCTTCGGTGGAGCTCCCTATGGGGCCACGAAACGCTGCCCTGGGTGGGGGAACCGCATGCGAACACCCCCACTGGGGCCTTCGGTGGAGCTCCCTATGGGGCCACGAAACGCTGCCCTGGGTGGGGGAACCGCATGCGAACACCCCCACTGGGGCCTTCGGTGGAGCTCCCTATGGGGCCACGAAACGCTGCCCTGGGTGGGGGAACCGCATGCGAACACCCCCACTGGGGCCTTCGGTGGAGCTCCCTATGGGGCTACGAAGCGCTGCCCTGGGTGGGGGAACCGCATGCGAACACCCCCACTGGGGCCTTCGGTGGAGCTCCCTATGGGGCCACGAAACGCTGCCCTGGGTGGGGGAACCGCATGCGAACACCCCCACTGGGGCCTTCGGTGGAGCTCCCTATGGGGCTACGAAACGCTGCCCTGGGTGGGGGAACCGCATGCGAACACCCCCACTGGGGCCTTCGGTGGAGCTCCCTATGGGGCCACGAAACGCTGCCCTGGGTGGGGGAACCGCATGCGAACACCCCCACTGGGGCCTTCGGTGGAGCTCCCTATGGGGCCACGAAACGCTGCCCTGGGTGGGGGAACCGCATGCGAACACCCCCACTGGGGCCTTCGGTGGAGCTCCCTATGGGGCCACGAAACGCTGCCCTGGGTGGGGGAACCGCATGCGAACACCCCCACTGGGGCCTTCGGTGGAGCTCCCTATGGGGCTACGAAACGCTGCCCTGGGTGGGGGAACCGCATGCGAACACCCCCACTGGGGCCTTCGGTGGAGCTCCCTATGGGGCCACGAAACGCTGCCCTGGGTGGGGGAACCGCATGCGAACACCCCCACTGGGGCCTTCGGTGGAGCTCCCTATGGGGCTACGAAACGCTGCCCTGGGTGGGGGAACCGCATGCGAACACCCCCACTGGGGCCTTCGGTGGAGCTCCCTATGGGGCCACGAAACGCTGCCCTGGGTGGGGGAACCGCATGCGAACACCCCCACTGGGGCCTTCGGTGGAGCTCCCTATGGGGCTACGAAGCGCGTGAGAGGTGTGCCGAGAGCAGAGGCAAGGAGGGGGAGGAGGGAGGAGGGGGAAGAGGAGGAGGAGGAGAGGACGCGGGGCACCGTCTCTTCAAAACGAGGACCCAACACCACAGGATGGTTGGGAACAATAGTCTCGGGCTGACGTTTCCTCTTTTCTGCTGGAGTCTGTGTTGGGTATTTTTGTTTTCCGTCCAACATCCGCCTGCAGGAGGACACGACCGACCCAGCGCCAGGTTCGGGAAGGTGTTCTGCACTTTTTGGGCCGTCGGGCCCTGGGACCGTCGGGCGTGTCCCACTACAGGAATATACAACAGATAGTAACATCTTAACCAACTAGCAGCACAATCGTAACACCATAGTAACAACATAGTAACTACAAATATCGAATGATATAACACAACATAGTAACAACATAGTAACGACATAGTATGACATATAACAAAATAGCAACACAATAGTAACAAACCATATCGTTTAAACATTTCTGGTTATGTCTAATGTTCGTCAACATCTGCCTGTAGGGCGACACGCCCGACCTTAACCTGGGGTGAACAATTGCGCCAGATGGACCCCTGGAGGGGTTCGGGGACGATCCTGAGCCGATTGGACCGCATCCCTCCCTCCTGATCGGCTTTCTGGGTCCCAGCCAGTTCAGACCCCCCGGCCGCCTCCACTGCGAACACCTGTCCCGGAGAAGGTAGGGAGGGGGAGGCCATCAAATGCTATAAGAGACGGTGAGACAAGAGATACGGCGGGGGCGTTCGTTAAGGAATGTGCCCAGGAGGCTTCAGACCCTGGGGGTTTCCTTCTCTGATGAGGGCGGCGGTGATATCCATGGCCAAGCCTCAATTGGTGTTCCAAATGTTTCCAGACCCACGATTCCTTGTCCAATGGTTCCTTACCCACGGCGTTCACCGTAGGGTCAGCGGTCGGGCCACCCAGTACTTCTTCATCTCCATGGAAAGCGTGGCGTTCCCACGCCCCAGGGTTGGGTTTCTTGTGGGAGGCGTCCTGTGGTCGGGCCCCTACTGTATCGTTCGGAGGCGTGTTCGTGGTCCTGGTGCTTTCTGGCGGCGGCTGGTCTGCTTTGGCCTATAGCCTTAGGTCGGGCCTGTCCCGCTACAGGCGGATTTTTTGACGAAGATAGGAAATACCCCAAACATATTCCCAAATTGTCGAAACATATATCAATAATTGGTCCCCATATTATGTTTCACTCTTCTTGTTCCATTCTTCTTCTTCCCCATTTGCACCATCATCCTCATTCCATTCCTCTCCTTATCCTTATTGGTCGTACTCATCCGCACAATGCTCGTCCTCTTCCTATCCGCGTTGTCGTTATCGCCCCCGTCTTCTCATCATCGTTCTCAGTCGCGCACTCCCCCCGCACTCTGCGTCCCTGCCGTTCACCGTGGCCTTGAAAGTTCAGGCTGAGGTTACCTTATCAGCAACCCCTATTTTGCACGTACCGCAGATCCTCGGGTTGCAACCCTCGACGTGCCAGGTGCTCGCCAGCAGGCTGTAGTTCTCCTGGTAGTTGTGGCCGTCGTTGCAACTTCTGCTCTGCTTCCGGCTGCGGCAGTTGTGGCTTGCGCAGTCTGGTAGACCGCAGAACCCCTTCAGGCTGTAGCTATTATCGTGGCAGTTGCGTTGCCTATGGCTGTGGCTGTCCTTCGGGTTGTGGCCCTCGTTGTGGCAAGTGCTCTCCAGCCGGATGTAGCTGTCCTTCTAGCTGCGGCTCGATTCGTCGCCGCCAAGAATAGCCCTACGACTTGTAATGTTGTGTTGAAAGGAGGTGGCTGCATCATGTGGAACGAAGTGCCACGCTCTACGTGGCGTGGGAAAGAAACGATGTCACATAGTGCTAGGATGTAGTGCAGAGGTCTTCAATCGCTACAGGCTCGGAAAGGCTTTCTCCTAACGCCGCCACGCGCGCCCATGCCGATCCACAGCGCGTCGGGCGTGTGTACACCCCAATTCCGCCCGCCATTTTCTAGCGCAGCCATCCTATACTTGGACCACAATGGGTCCTCATTGCACAAAGTGCCACTACTTCGATGTGTACACGCCCGCCACGATCTGTGTTCCTTATCCTTCCTGTGTCGAAGAAAGCGCGACACGTCCCAACGAGTCTTGCGATGATGTCTTTTGTGCGGTATGCCAGCTCGAACCGCCACCGCAATTCGTGAGGACGTCTCGAGCGGAACGGATCCAACACCATGCCAAACCAAGGCCAAACAAGGCGAACTCCGAGGACGTCTCAAACGGAACCTGGCCCGAACCAAGCCAAACCAAGGTTAAGTCAATGTGTGAGGACTTCGCAGGCGGAATTGTACCCAAACCATGCCAAAACAAGACCACATCAGGCAAAGCAGCGGGCCAAAGCGGGCCAAACCAGGGGCCAGACCATACATATTCTAAGGCAGAGTCTCACATACCAGGCTCCAGCAATTGTCCTCAATGAACAAAGTTCTGATCAAAAACATGGATCACCCCAGGGGCCCCCTCGCAGGCGGAAGCCCGTTTAGAATTGTTTTGGAGTGGGGGGCGTTTGGACCGATCGTCCGCTGATGTTGAAGGGTTGGGCGCAGAAGTTTTCAGTTGGCTTTCGGGCGCTGGTGGGGCTTTGGTGTGGCGTTCGGAGAGATCCTTCTGAGCGTGTAGAAGAAGGACCACTGGCCGCCGTTCATGCAAAGTGGTGTGACATAGGATTGGAAGAGGGGCGGGTTGAGAAGGTGGTTTATGAATGCTGTGGAGATGGGCTAAGAAGGTTCGGGCCGCCGCACCGCAGGACGAGGAGGAAGAGGAGAAGGAGGAGGGCGAGGAGGAGGAGGCGGAGGAGGAGGGGAGGAGGAGGAGGAGGAGGAGGAGGAGGAGGGGGCAGCACTCCTCCTCGAGGGTGGGCGGGGTGGAAGGAGGAGGAGGGGGAGGAGGAGGAGGAGGAGGAGGAGGAGGAGGCTGAGGAAGAGGAGGAGGGAGAGGAGGAGGAGGAGGAGGATGAGGAGGAGGAGCAGTAAGGAGGCGGGAGAGGAGGAGTAAGGGGAAGGAGAGGGAGGCGGAGGAGGTTTGAGGAGAGACGAGCCAAAGAGGTCGGCGCTCTCCTCCGCGTCACGTCGCGCCCTTCCCGGGCCGCACCGCCGTGGCCCGCCCCGTCTTCGGCTTGCCTCCATGGCACCGCGGCGGGCGGCACGTCGTGCGAGGTGTGCCCCCGTCGGGCCGCGGAGCTGGCCTGCGCCAGTCGGAGCGGGCGCGCACGTCTGCGCGGGCCTCCGGCGGCGGGGTGGTGCTGCTCATCTCGTCGTCCACCCCCTCCCCCTCGATGACGCGGCACGGCAGAGGGAAACAATCATCCAGGCCTCCTAGATGGGGTCGGAGTAGATGGGGTCGGAGGATCGCGCCGCATCGCCGATGCATCGATGATGCGGCTCGATGCGGAGCCCGATCTTCTCCACGCCGGCGTCGCCGATACACCGCCGACGTCGGCGATGCATCGGGGATACATCGCCGATCCATCGCCGATGTATCGGCGATGCGGCGCGATCCTCCGACCCCATCTACTCCGACCCTATCTAGGAGGCCTCTAAATTAGTGGACATGTCCCCCGCCCCCAAAAACTCCAAGTTGGCACGCGCGGGGAAGATTGCCGTCGAAGCGCGGCTCTCGTTCAGCCCAACGCCAGCGTTGATCATTGGGGGGCATGGACAGATGCTCGTGGCAGGAGTGTTCGTCAATTTCTTCTGAGGCCTGTACACATTGCTCATTTCTAAGTATTCGAGGGTTCTCTGGTTTCTTGGGGGGCCAAGATCCGTTCCTTTCTGATTCTTCTACCCTGGGCCTCTTCCTGGCCACTTGGGGGGGCCAGCAACAGTTAGAGACGAGCACAACTAGAAAGGAGCACGATGAGCAATGAACGACGTGTAGTGCCGGCGTCGTGTGTGGAGGACGGCCGGCGTCGCGTTTGCAGTCTCGCGCGCCCCGGCTGCGCGTGCGCGCGCGAGCCTCCGAGGCCGACGACGGGCGCGGGCGTGAGACAGAGCGCCGATGGCAGCCACCCTATGCTCAGGAGGGGAAAAACACACACAGACACAATGAATCGTCGATCCCTCAGAAAATATTGGAAAACATGGGCAGTTGGGGGGAAGACAAAAGCCCAGAAAATATGGGAACAGATAGGGCATATTTTTATTTGTGTGTATTTATTTGTGCGTCCTGGGGCCCCTTCATGTGTGTGTGTGTGTGTGTGTGTGTGCAGTGGCCCAATGTGTTTTGCTCTTCCGGTCGTCTCGCTGATGCTGTTGTGCTTCGCTCTCCGTGCTCCTCTTCCGCATCCTCTCGGTGCTCGTGCATTGCGTCCTGCTCTTGGTGCTATTCGACTGTCCTGGCCTCAGCTTTCCTTCTGGCCCCCCTTCTCCTGGCCCTGCTGAGCTTCCTGGCGGCCTCCCTGGCGGCGTTGGCCGTCGTGGACTCCTGCGCCTTGGTGGTCTCCTGGGAATGCCGGACCTTACCGCAGGGATTCGGGTGGTAACCTTCCTAGTACAAGAGTCCGTCCAAGAGTCCGCAACTTTCCGTACCCTCAGTTCTTTCGTACAGGAGTCCGTCCAAGAGTCTTAGTCGGGGTGTACTCCTCAGTTGCTGTCCAAGGGTCCGCAACTTCCCGTACACCCTCGTCACTTTTCAAGTATTTCTTAATGACTGGTCGTTGACGGTGCCGAGCTTCGTGTTATCCGTAGACGTCTGGAAGTCGTCCTCAAGAGGGAGGGCCGTCGTTCTCAGCTTCGGAGAGCTTGGCATGTGTCTTGAGCGTGTGCCTCTTCTGCCTTCTCCGACCTATTAGCCTTCTTGTCCTCCATAGCCTTCTCTGCCTTGGCCGACCTCTTAACCTCCTCCTGTTCGTCCTCGGGTGTCACGGTCGCCGTGGCTTGATTGGTCCGATCGGAAACCCGAAAGGGCGACAACGCCAACAAAAGTTTGAAATCGCCTTGGTCAACTCAATTATGTTATCGTTTTTGTATTCATTGTTTTGCCCATCGGCGCGGGCTCTCGCCCCCCCCCTCCCCCCCCCCTCCATGGAGTAGATCTCGGCTGTTTTGGGCGCCTGCTTCAGGCAGGTGGAGTCTCTCCAATAGGACGCACGGTCCCAAACAGTCGCACTAAGCAGAGGTCCGGAGCCAGACCCCCCCCTCCCCCACTTCCGCCTAATGTCGAAATGCCGAATTATAAAACACTCACTATGTTGGCTTCTTTGGGCTTGTTGGAGGGGCCTCTTGGAGCCCTCTTAGGGTGTCTAGGGGGCATCTAGGGCTGTCTTGCGCCACCTTTGGGTATCTTGGAGCGCTCGTGTGCCGACTAGGGGCCCCCTTGGACAGTCGATACGCATATACCAGAATCAACTCTTGACGCTGCGCGTGCCCCCCCCACAGCCCATCCATACACAGATCGACAGGCGAGTTGTTTTGATCACGGAAGTGCAGGAGCATGCAGTGCAACCGCCGTCTTGGCGTTTGTTTGTCGGAGGTCTCCCGGAGCCATCTTGGGTCTCTCTTTGGGTCCTCGCGGGGCCACTTGGGGCACTCGTGGGGCCCTCTTGGGGCTCTTCTGGGGGGTCTCGGGACCCTCTTGGAGCTCTCTGGGGGGGCCTGGATTCAGGATTCATGCCCCCCCCCCTTCGGAGGCTCAACGATATCGCTTTGAGGCCCTCTGGATCCGTTCTCGGAGCGCTCTAGGGCGCTCTTGGTGCCCTTCTGGAGCCTTCTTGGATTCCTCTTGGGGCTCCCTTGCACAATCTTCGGGCAGTTTGGGGGCCTCCGAGGCCCGTCGGACGCGATAAGGCGAAAAGACACAACTCATCCATTTTCCGTCTGTTTTGGAGCCATTGTGGCCTCTTGGTGGGGTCCTTGGAGGGCTCGGGGGGCACTTGAAACCATCTCGGGGCCGTCTCGAGGCCTCTCGAATGTGCGTCGGCGGCTATCTTGAGTCTTCTTGAGCTATATTGTGCCATCTTGGAGGACATCTCGGGAACTCTGAGACCCTCTTGGAGCCATCTTGGGCGATTTTGGGAGCTTTAACGCCTCGCGCCTACCCCCCCACCTCACAGGCCCAGGGGAGGGTGTAGGGGGGAGGGGTCAAGACACCCTCCTAGATGGCAAGCCGTCTAACTTACTCCCACCCGCACCCTCAACACATAAGAATACCCGAGCCTCAGCATGTTCAGCGGTCGTCTTTGGACGGACAGCTACTGGGAACCATCACCGACCCCATGTGCGCGACGCTGGGGCGAGGTGCGCCACGCGTGCCAGGCGCGACACGCGCGCCAGGCACCCCTGGGGCCCGAGCGTGCCAGGCACGCCTGGTGCGCCAGATGCGCTACGTGCTCCACGTGCGCCAGGTGTGCCGCATACTCCAGCCGCGGCAGGTGTACCACGTGCGAGGCACGTGCAGAGTGTGTCAGGTGCGCCTGCGCACGTGACAGCACACATCGGGAAACATGTCGGCCTCCACCATCCTTGTCGAAAACCAATGACCATCATGTTTTCTGGCGGGCCTGCGCAACGCAGGCCATGCGCCACCGCCCCCGCCGTCCCTGTCCAAAACCACTTGGCAGTGATCGCGCGGTGGCCGCGCATGATCTAGATTTAGCCGCGAGGTGCATTGTGTATTGTTTTTGTGACATGGATTGTGGCCCCGCACACAGCAGGCAATATGCTGACACCCCGGCCGCCGCGGTCAAAAACAATACAGCGTGCCCGCGGGCCTCACGAAGGTGTCTCAAGACTTTGCCCCAAACTGTACTTCGCATTTTTTGACAGGGATGGTGGGGGGGACCCGCATCGGGTTGGTTGCCACGGTTCCGAATTTGGAAGCAGAGCGTGATGTTCCCAACCAGCCTGTGGTGTTGGGTCCTCGTCTTGAAGAGACAGTCCCCGTTTTCTTGCCTTCCTTCCTCATCCCCCCCTCCTCCCATTCCTCCCTCCTCCATCACCTCCCAAGCGCTTCGTGGCCCCATAAGGAGCTCCACCGAAGACTTCGGTGGCGGTGTTCGCATGCGTCCCCGCCCCCCATTCCGGCACACCCTTCGCACGCTTCGTGGCCCCATAGGGAGCTACTACAGAAGGCCTCAGTGGCGATGTTCGCATTCGTCCCCGCCACCCATTTCGGCACACACCCCATTCGGTTCGTGGCCCCATAGGGAGCTCCACCGAAGGCTTTCAGTGGCGGTGTTCGCATACGTCCCTGCCACCCATTCCTGCACACCCCTCACACATTTCATTGCCCTATAGGGAGCTCTACAGAAGGCCTCAGTGGCGCTGTTCGCATTTGTCCCCGTCACTTATTTCGGCGCACACACACACCGCGCTTCGTGGCCCCATAGGAGCTTTACAGAAGGCCTCAGTGGCTGTGTTCGCATGCATCCCCGCCGCCCATTTCGGCACACCCTCAAACGCTTCGTGGTCCCATACGGAACTCCACCGAAGGCGTTCAGTGGCGGTGTTCGCATGCGTTCCCGCCACCCATTCCAGCACACCCCTCACACATTTCGCTGCCCCATAGGGAGCTACTACAGAAGGCCTCAGTGGCGGTGTTCGCATTCGTCCACGCAACCCATGTCGGCACACACCCCACGCGTTTCGTGGCCCCATCGGGGGTTCCACCGAAGGCTTTCAGTGGCGGTGTTCGCATACGTCCCCGCCACCCATTCCAGCACACCCCTCAAAGATTTCATTGCCCAGTGAGAAGTTCTACATGAGGCTTCAGTGGCGGTGTTCGCATTCGCCCCCGCCACCCATGTCGGCACACATCCCACGCGCTTCGTGGCCCCATAGGGGCTCCACCGAAGGCTCCAGTGGCGGTGCTCGCATGCGTCCCCGCCACCCAAATCGGCACACCCATCACACGCTTCGTGGCTCCATAGGGAGCTCCACAGAAGGCCCCAGTGGCGGTGCTCGCATGCGTCCCCGCCACCTATTCCGGCACACCTCACGCGCTTCGTGGCCCCGTAGGGAGCTCCACCGATGGTTTTCAGTGGCGGTGTTCGCATGCGTCCCCGCCACCCATTTCGGCACACACCCCATACGAAGTTTTACAGAAGGCCTCAGTGGCGGTGTTCGCATTCGCCCCCGCCACCTGTTTCGGCACACGCCCCGCGCGGTTCGTGGCCCCATATGGACCTCCACCGAAGGCTTTCAATGACGGTGTTCGCATGCGCCCCCGCCACCTACTCAGGCACACCCCTCACACATTTCGTGACCCCATATGCTCCACAGAAGGTCCCAATGGCGGTGTTCGCGTGCGTCCCCGCGACCCATGTCAGAACAGCCCTTCACCGTTTCGTTGCCCCGCAGGGAGCTCCTCCAGTGGCCCCAGTGGCGGTGTTCGCATGCGTCCCCGCCACCCATTTCGGCACACCCCTCACACGCTGTGTGGCCCCATAGGGAACTCCACCGACTCCACCGAAGGCGTTCAGTGGCGGTGTTCGCGTGCGTCCCCGCCACCGATCTCGGCAAACCCCCCACACGCTTCGTGGCCCCATAGGGAACTCCACCGGAAGCCCCAGTGGCGGTGTTCGCATGCGTCTCCGCCACCCATTCTGGCACACCCGTCGCACGTTTCGTTGCCCCATGGGGGGCCCACCGGAAACCCCAGTGGCGGTGTTCGCATGCGTCCCCGCCACCCATTCCGGCACACCCCTCAAACATTTCGTTGACCCATAGGGAGCTCAACCGAAGACAGTACCCACAACTGTGTTAAACACAACTGCGTATGGTTGGGTCCTTCGCCAGGCTAATGTATTGCTTTTGACAGGGATTGTTGGGGGGTGGGATCATTGGGTCGGCACTGTTCCTGGTTGGCTGCGGGTTGCCTGGGGGAGGGGGTGTATATTGACAGGGAACAATGATAAACCCCTCCCCAGAGCAGGGGAAGGAAGGATATTTGCAGAGAGAAGACAAAACTCGTTCAACCACCTACGCCCAGAGGGCTGGTGGGACTCGTGTTGTGTGTCTCTTGATGCCCTCTTGTGGGTGCTCCTGAGGCTCTCTCGACGCGTGTTGGAGGTTTGTTGGGCCGTCTTGAGGCCAGCTTGAGTTTTATTGCGGCCTCCATGGCGTGTCGGATCCCTTCTTGAGCCATCGTCGAGGGCATCATGGCAGTTTTTTTTGGGGGGGGACCGTGGAGAGTTGATGTGGAGTTTCCAGGGGGCCGTGAGGTGCGCTGGTGAGTTGCAGGGGGCATCCCATTAGAGGCGAGAGGAGCTCATCTCGGCTCTAATGGGATTTCGGACCCTATCCTCCTCCTCCTCCTCCTCCTCCTCCTCCTCCTCCTCCTCCTCCTACTCTTATCCTTATTCCTTATTCGAATATACTCCTACTCCCCCCTCAGGCCGGCAGATAGCGGGCGCATCCGGATGGTCCCATCCTAACCTGTAAAAAACAATACAAAATCAACATTTGTCTTATTTTTTCCTCTCGACATGGACGTCCTGTCGTCCACGGCGATAATCCATTGCAAAAAATACCACAAAGAGCACACGCGCGCGTTCATGTCAGAATCCTACCGAACACCGTGTGTTTGCAAGCATTTCAACATAAAAACATCAAAAACCCAATGCTTTTTCACAAAAATTGTACAAATTTCCCGCCCGGGCTCTCTTGCTGAAATCATAGGAAAACCATAGGAATCTTAAGAATTCGGTCAAATCCAGCGATTTCACGTCATCGCGCGGTGCACTCGCGATGCTCTGTCATGCACCCAGGCCGCGAATCCTGTGCAAAAAATACCACAAAGAGCACACTCGCGCGTTCATGTCAGAATCCTACCGAACACCGTGTTTTTGCAAGCATTTCAACATAAAAACATCAAAAACCCAATGCTTTTTCACAAAAATGCTTTGGGGTGTCCTGTCAGACCGTCGGGCTTCCTCCGGCCACCTCTGGCTTCCTGCGGTGTACCGGGCCATTCTCGACTCGTCTGGCAATGCGTGCGCGGCATTCAACACGCGCTCGCCAGTTCCCGTCGGCAACCGCCATCGCGGCCGCATCAGCTGTACCAAACCGGCTGGCCGGTGTGACTTCGGCCCCCAGTTGTGCCAGCTTTGCTTCTTATGTTGTGGGAGGGCGGGTGGGACTGGGCATGCCATGCTTGACTCGCTCGAGCTGGCTAGCTTGACTCCTCTCTCCTCTCCTCTCCTCCTCCTCTCCTCCTCCTCCTCCTCCTCCTCCTCCTCCTCCTCCTCCTCCTCCTCCTCCTCCTCCTCCTAGGTCACTCCCAGCGAGAGGGGGTCGGCAGACTCTGGCCTTTCTCCTCCTCCCCCTTTCCTCCCTCCTCGCTGCCAGGGCTGCGAATGGGACACGCTGCTGCAGCCCGCGCGGACGTGGGATGCAGACCACGTGGTGGGCGAGGTGCTCCTCCTCATCCTGCTCCTGGTCTTTCTCCGTCGATGCATTCCCCCTTAGTTATCCGCATCTTCGTCCTCCTCTGGCGCACCTTCCCTCCTGCTGTTGCTCCTCCAGCTCATCCTCGTGCCTCCTCCCTCCATTATCCCTCCTACTGCTCCATGCTCATCGCTCCCTCCCTTTGGACCCTCCTAGGTTCGAGCAAGCCCCACCCTCTACTCCTTCACTCTTCTCATCGCTTCGCGTACCCTTACCAGCCCATCCAGGAACGATGCCTAGGGGGAGCTGCAAATCACCGGGGAGCGTGGCACCGTGTGGATACCTCGCTTCGGTGAACTAGAGGCCCCCTAGATAATGTTCGGAATCTCCTGGGGGGGGGGGCTCTTGGTGGCTTCTCAGAGCGTCATGGGGCTGCTTAGGGCCTCTTGGGGCGTATTCTTGGGGACCTCTTAGGGGGGCATTCATGGGCCCTCTTGGGGGCCCTGGAAGCCTTCTTGGGACCATTGTGGAGGACATCGATCAAAGAAGGGTGTTCCTCAATCTGCGTTGCACCTCTTAAGCTCCCAACATCTTATCTTGGCACCCTGTCGGAGACGTTTTGGGGCTCTCTTGGGCGGTCGTGGAGTCATCGTGAGGCCTCGGAAGGCAATTTGAAGCGAAAAGGCGAGAAGACAAAACCACATTATTTTTCCGTTCGGTTGATAAAAGGATTGTGTGGTTTCTTGGAAGCCTGCTGGGGAGGCTCAGAGGACACTTTGACCCGTCTTGGAGCGGTCTTGGGGTCTCTCGGAGCGTGTCGCAAGCCATCTTGAGCGAGTTGGGGCTATCTTGATCCATATTGGAGGTCATGTTGGCCGCTCTCAGGCCCTCTTGGAAAGACCTTTGACACTAACTACCCGCGACCCCCCCCTCCAGACCCAGGGAGAGGGGGTAGGGGAGAGGTAACGCCTCCCCGAGGGGGAATGAGGTTGCAAGAAGAAGCGCTCTGAACCAATCACGCCATAACGAGCTGGTAGGATTCCTGCCCTTTCGGGTGCAGGCCACCTTCCCAGTCCATTTGCCGGTTCCCCTCCCTCCCTCTCCCTCCCACGGCGTCGGAGCGGCCGGAGAATGTATCGATCTAGTGGGCGGCATGGAATGGTGAGGCGTCGGGCTGTGCACAGACAGCCCCCCCCCCAGGTAGTCCCCGCTGGCCCCAACAGGCCTCCCGCACAGTCCAGGGCGGTCTCAGCACCCCCAACCCCGGGGGCACGGAGCACCCCTCAAGGTGCTGAGACCGCCCGGGAGAGACTACCTGGGGGGGGGGGCTGTCTGTATCTCGCGCCGTCGTGATCTGAACCGACCCCCCACCATCTCGTGGAGTTCCCCTGGGCTTCTAGGGCCCAGAAAATGCCAAGCACACCTAAACACCGTGATCCTCGAACCTCGATCCTCGCACCCACAAGCCTTGCTCCGAAGGTGGTAGAGGAGGAGGAGGAGGAGGAGGAGGAGAAG
>CAUYUJ010012025.1:180855-193355 GCA_963575745.1 Prorocentrum cordatum | reverse complement strand
ACAAGACGCAAGAGGTAAATCGTACAAAAGCCCACATGGATTTCGCCCTGAGCCCTCCACCCAAAGAAAATGCTCAGATGACACACTATGAATACGATTCTCCTCTCTCACCTGATGACTTCCGGAAGATGTCCAGCCCCCCTCCGCATACTGCTTTATGAACAGAATTCCCAGGTATTCCCCCTCTACAAGGACACGATCTGAATACTGCTCGCCTCTCTCCCCTCATGACGTCCGGAAGATATCCAGCCCCCCTCCGCGCTTGGGTTGTTGTTCAGTCCCGCTGATGCGCTGACCTCATTTTCGGGACTCCGCTCGTTCCGAGTCGTGCTCCAGCTGCAGCGCTGGCCTCATCTCTGCGCCTCCGCTCGTTCCTAGTCGTGTTCCCGCTGAAGCGCTGGCCTTCCTTCCAAAGAGGCCCCAAATTTAGAGAGTGGCCCCCCATAAGAAGTGATTCCACCCTTCGGTGTCGATCCTTTTTTTCCGGGCCGCGGACCTCCCTCCCCACCCACCTGGGGCGTCGAGCGGGAGCCCCGTTGCTGTTTCGAGGAGGCGATGCTGAAAGCAAGGACAGCGGGTACTCTCCAACAGCCCAAACAGGGCGTTTCCGGTCGTTCCAAATAGGGCCCAAAATCTAGAAAATGGCTTCCCGAAAGAACCATCGGAAGTGATTCCACGTTCGATGTCGATAATTTGATTTTCTAGGCCGCGGCCCCCCCCACCCACTGGTGCGTCGTCGTTTTCAGGAAGTATCAAGCGGGAGCCCCGTTTCTGCTTGGAGAACGCGATGTTCGAAGACAGGACAGCGGGTTCGTTCCATCTACCCCACCTTGTGTGGAGCTGTTCGGGGAGCCCAAGGCACTAGACATGGAGCAACGACTCCAGACCGGCCCAGCCCTTTACGAAGCCGATGCACTTACCCTCCAAAGAACCTGGCGCCATGCCATGACATGCTGTGCGGTGTTGTGTTCTGCGCCGCTGTGCGATGCCACGCTTTGTGTCGCAATTCTTTGTGATGCAATGTTTCACTGCGCAATGTCACGCCATGCCATGGCATGCTACGCTCTGCCGTGCTCTTCTACGCCATGCCATGCCGTGCTCTACCATGCATCGCGTACCCTCTCGCGATCATTGCCCTGCTCGACATCCGACTGTGCGAATAGAGAGGAGATCTACGCCATGGCAAAAGGGATGGGAGGGAGGGGTAGGACGTCAGATACGACGCGAGCGCAGTTCGCTTGCCCTCCCCACCTCCCCCTACCCCCCTCTCGCCCGCCGCCTCCCCCCCACCCCCCTCCCCCGCGACTCCTGAGAGCCGCGCGCCAAGCTCTGCCACTCTGGCGAGAGGGGGCCTTCCGTCGAGAGGGGGCCTGGCTTTCGGGGCATGATTCCGGGCTCCCGCGGCTGTTCAGGACGGTTCGGGCACCCCAGGCGCAGCTGCCAGAAACATCCCGAGGCGCGGTACCGACGAACGCGCCCGGAGATCCTTGAGAGGACCGCGAGGAGGCTCACCCCTGCCTGGGCCACCTCTTGGGTGCAGCTGGTCTTCGGGCAACTGCACGTCGGCGGAGTTCACGTCGGCCGCCGAGCTGGGCGCCCTGCTGCGCGAATGCCGGGCCTTCCCGCCGCGGTCGGCTAGCAAGCCCTGCCTCGGGCTTCTGGCCCTTCACCTCGGGCGGACGGGGGCGGAGAGGGCTGACGAGGAGGGGAAGGAAGAGAGGGGCCTTGAGCAGTCACATTTGCGGCTTCTCGCCCTGATTATTCGGCCGCCAGGTGCCCTCGCGGGGCCCCGGGGGCCGTCAAGGGGCGTCTCGGGGTGCCAGAGCGGTGCCCGGCGAAAGAGGCAGACTTCCAGCGGTCCACGTCGGGACGAAAATCACGACGTCGTAGCGTTTGGGCCCAGCGTCTTGCGAAAGCCAGGGCGGCGGATCTTCGTCGCTTCTGGCCTGCGGGGCCTGGCTTCGGCCCGCGGGGCCGTCGAGAGACGGCACGAGCTGAGGTCTTCCGGGGGGCCACGCGTCGAGGGCAGCCGAGGCGCCTGATGTCTGGGGCACCCATGGCGGACGGATCGGGCCGCGCGGGTGGACCTTCGCGCCTCGTCCTGCACAGTCCGCACCTTCCGCGCGGCGTGTGCCGCGCTGCCGCGGCCGCCGCCGCGGCCGCAGCGGCGGCCACCGTCGAGGCCACCGTCGAGGCCGCAGCGGCGGCTGCGGCGGCAGTCGAGGCCGCGTCGTGGCGGCACGCCTTTTGATTGTGCAGCCCCCCCCCCCGGGGCCCCGGGCAGGGCCCCTGGAGCCCGCACGCGGCGAGAGGCCCCGAGGAGGACATCTTGCCCCCAAGACCCCCTTGTGCCCGAACGTGGAGGAGGAGGAGGCGGAGGAGGAAGAGGAGGAGGAGGAGGAGGAGGAGGAGGAGGAGGAGGAGGAGGAGGAGGACGAGATGAGGGAGGAGGAGGAGGAGGAGGAGGAGGAGGGGAGGAGGAGGAGGAGGAGGAGGAGGATTGAGGAGGAGGAGGAGGATTGAGGAGGAGGAGGAGGAGGAGGAGGAGGGGAAAGAGGAGGAGGAGGAGGAGGAGGAGAAGGAGGAGGAATTGAGGAGGTCGAGGAGGAGAATCGAGGAGGTCGAGGAGGAGGAGGGCCCAGAAGGTGCAGGTCGAGGGATCCTCGGGCGGGCGCGGCCCAGGGGGCCCAGACGCAGCCCGTGAGCAGCCCAGGGATCTCCAGGGGCCGTAGGCCCCGCAGCACTGGGAACGGCCTGCGCCCCGGCTCCGCCTTGGCGGCGGCCTCCGCGGGGCCGTCCTCGCCCCCCCCCCCCCCCCAGGGGGGCGTCAAAGAGCGGTGGGGAAAAAAACACACACGTGGGGAAACACACACACACATGTGGGAAAACACACACACCACACTGTGTGTGTGTGTGTGTGTGTGTGTGTGTGTGTGTGTGTGTGTGTGTGTGTGTGTGTGTGTGTGTGTGTGTGTGTGTGTGTGTGTGTGTGTGTGTGTGTGTGTGTGTGTGTGTGTGTGTGTGTGTGTGTGTGTGTTTTTCCCCCCACACACTGTGTGTTTTCCCCACAGTGTGTGTGCGTGTGTGTGAGTGAGTGAGTGAGTGTGTGTGTGTTGTTTTTCCCCACAGGGGGGCGTCAAGGAGCGGCCCGCCGCGCGAGGCCGGACCTGCTGTGGGCGGGGTCGGTCGCCAGGGCTCCGAGGGCTTCGGCTGGGCGCAAGAGTGGCCTTTCGCCGGAGTGACCTTTGGTGCGGGCCCACGGGGGGTCCCGCAGTGGCGTCTGGCGCACCTGCTGCTGGCCCCCCCGCGGCCCCCAAGAAGCCGCGCACCAAAGGTCACCCTTACCCAGGGTCACTCTTGCGTATAGCCGAGGGCAGGACCAGGAGGTCCCCATGGCAGCCAGACATGTCCGCTTAAGCAGTGGAGAGGCGTCCTGGCACGCCCATCGGCCCACCAAACAATGTTCCGAGAACCTTTTGTGGCGTGCGCGAAATGCTCTTGGAACAGTTCTGACCGGGCCTGTCTTGTTTTAACGTGTCGGGTTTATGTTCTGAGAACATTGCTTTGTTGCTAGAACATGTCTAGGAACATGTCGTGGTAGGCCTACAGGAATGCCAGGACGGTCGGTCCCTGCTCAGCTCGCGTCGCGACAAAGTGTCGGCATATGCTTTTGGCAGCGTTCGGCCTCCGAGGGCCCTCGCCGGGCCCAGCCGTCAACAAATGGCTCGGGATGAGAAACGGGCCCTGGGGAAAGGGTCGGGCCTTGTGGGGGGCCCGTCGTGGAAAGACGGGCGGTAGCTCTTGGGACCCTGTTCACCGCCGGACAGGTTTTGGTCGTCAGATCTTAAGAACAGGCCGGCCATCTCGCGCCTCCCTGCATGCCGCGGCCGCCAGATCCCCGGGTCCCCCGAGTATCCCCGAGAGTCCCGCCTTGCGCCACTTTGCATTCCGCGGCCGCCAGATCCCGCGGTCCCCCCAGGGTCCCCGAGAGTCCCGCCTCGCGCCACTCTGCAACCCGCGGCCGCCAGATCCCCAGGTTCTCCGAGAGTCCCTGAATGTCCCACCTCGCGCGGACAATTCATAACATGACAGAGCGGCATCAGAATATACCATAACATAGTACAGCACAATGTTATCAGCAATGACAGAACATACCATAACATCACACCACCTGAGAGAACATATCCGAGCATACCAAACCACACCATGGCATAACTTATCGTAACAGTTCATACCAAGACAGAGCAGTGCATACCATAGCACAGCACCGCGGCATATAACATTCCATACCACGACAAAGCAAGCATACCATAATAACACATCGCAGAACTGAACATCCCAAAGCAGAACATGTCGCAGCCTCACATAACATGGCATATCATATCGTAGCACAACACACAATAACGCATGACAGGGCATTCTGCCTCAAACATAACATTACAGAACATGCAATATCATACAACAGCATGACATCACACCACAACATACCATGTCATACCACACTACAGCCGAATCAAGCATATCAGCATAAACAGTGTGACATGTTATATCGCAGCACAGATGGCAGCTCATAACATGACAGAGCGCGGTATAACGTTACACCGTAGCAGACCTTAACACAGCACAGCACAATGAGTTTTGATGGAAGCTATCATACATAAAGGATCAGCCCACCACATCTCATAACATAACCTAATCGAGCATACCCTAGCATGCCATGACATCACATACCATCGCATCACACACCATGGCAGAACATAGCACACCGTAGCACTGCATTAGTTCACATCGTATTCCATGAATCCAAACCATACCATGACAGACCGCGGCATAACACCGAACATCATAACACAGCATAACATTCCATGGCGCCATAACATAACGACGCATACGAGGCCATAGCCACGTGGCCCTCGGAAGGGTCTTCTGTCCTCTCGCGTGTCCTCTCCAATCAGGTCCGACTGGATTACTTTCTGATTGTTTTGAGGTATTGCTTGACTCTTTTAACTTCTCCTCCAAAGGCTGCCTGTAGGAGGACACGCCCGACCGGCCCCCCAGTCGTGGCGGCCCGAAGGCCCACGGGCGGAGGCGCACGCGACAGGGGGGGGGGCGGCGGCCGGAGGAGGACCGGGCGTGGCTATAGACAGCCCTGGAGAAGTGAAGCAGTGGCGAAGCGTCCTGGCGTGCCTATAGGCCTACCAAACAATGTTCTAAGAACCTGTGGTGCTTTCCTCGAGATGTTCTTGGACCATTTCTGGCCGGGGCTGTCTTATATTAACACATCGGGTTTATGGTAGTCCAAGAGTATTGTTTTAATTCTTAGAAAATTGTGGGGCTCCAAGAACATTTCGTGGTAGGCCTATAGGAATGCCGGGACGGGCGGTCCTTGCCCAAGAATAGCGATCGTTTTCTTTTCTCTTTTCATTGTTTTGCCGATCGGCGCGGGCCCCCCAAACTCCCCCGCCCTTTCCTCCCCCATGGCCCCATGGAGTAGATCTTGGCTGTTTTTGGCGCCTCTTTCGAGCAGGTGGAGCCTCCCCCATAGGACCCAATGCTGCAAACAGTCACACTCAGCAGAGGTCCTGAGCCAGACCCCCCCCCCTCCCCCCTCCCTTTCTGCCCAATGTCGAAACGCCGAATAAAAAACGCTCACCTGACCCTCTACAGGAGGAGAACTCAAAGATAGTCCAACATTGCCTGGGGATTTGTTTTGGTGTACTTCCGCATTGTTGTATATTTGTGGACCTTTTTTATCTTTCGTCCTCCGCCTGTAGGAGGACATGCCCGACCTAAGAACAGCCCCCTCGCTCGGGCGAAGAGGCCTGTGCACATGCGCCGATCCTGGCCAGGCCCAGCCTCGGCCCGGGAGCTGTGCACATGCCCTCCTGGCCAGTAGGCAGGAGGGCGTACATCGTCCTCGTCCTCGTCCTCATCCTCCTCCTCATCTTCCTCGTCCTCGTCCTCCTCCTCCTCCTTCTCCTCCTCCTCCTCCTCCTTCTCCTCCTCCTCCTCCTCCTTCTCCTCCCCCTCCTCTTCTGGGCCTTCGGCGCAAGACTCGCAAGGGTCTGAGGTGCAGGGTTCTCTTCTCCCCCCCCCATCCCAGCAGGGCTGCCAGCCGACCGCGGCCCCTCCACCGAGGAGTGGTCGACCCGCGGCTGCTTCGTCGGAAGAAAAAAGGCGCACGCGAGAGCCCCGCCCCCCAACCATACTTATATATATATATATATACACATACATACACACACACACACACACACACACACATCTATATACATATACACACAAGACTGCATTGGCGCTTCGCGCCATGCACCTCGGTCCTTGAAGTTCGGCATGCAGGGGGAATGGCAGGAAGATCGAGCCGACCATTCAGCGATAGCTCCTTTCTGCCTTGTCCGGCATCGCCGTTAGAATACTGTTATTCGTTATCTTTCCTCCATGTTTCTTCCTCCGCATTTTCGCCATACCCTGCGTATTCTCCTTATCCTCCTCAGCACTTTTGGCGGAGGCTCCTCCTTGGAGATCTTTTGGGGGTCTCACAAAAGTTGTTCAGGCTTTCTTAATCCCTTCTGGAGGCCTCCCGGGCGTCTTCTGGGGGCCTCTGGGGGCTTCCTTGGGCAACCCTGCCTCCAACCGCGGTCTCCCTGAACGACCGGGTCACGATTTGGAGCCCTTCCGAGGGCGTCTTGGGCCATCTTGGGCCGTCATGGGGCTCTCTTAGGCCATCTTGGAATTTTGTTGCGCCGTTCTGGGGCTCTCTTGGACTGCCTGGAAGCCCTTTCGGATGGTTCTAGGGCGATTTTCGAGCCTCCCAGGCGGCTTCGGACGCCCAGAAGACTGCCGTCTTGGAGCGTCGGGAAGCCGAAAAGAGGATAACCCCCTAAATTCACCGACAACCAATAGAAAAGCAATGAAGTTTGCCTCTTGGGGCCTTCTTGGGAGTGCTTTTGGAGGCCTCTTGGAATGTTGGAGCGATCTTTGGGGGTATGGCTTGGGGCTCTCTGGGGTGGTTTCGGAAGCGAGCCGGAACGCTTGGAGCCCCCTTCGGGACCTACCTCATTATGCCTTTTCTTGTTCACCTCGTGGTGTATTCCTCGTTCGTCTCCTCTCCCAGATGCACGCGTAGATGCACATGTATACGCGGATGCATGTGCAGATGTAGACGCAAAGAGGAGGAGGAGGAGGAGGAGGAGGAGCAGGAGGAGGAGGAGGAGGAGGAGGAGGAGCAGGAGGAGGAGGAGGGGGAGGAGTATGAGGTGGAGGAGGATGAAGTGACACAAGGGTGGCATGAGGAGGACAATCCCATCCGAGAAGGAAGGCCGAGGAAGGAGGAGGAGGAGGAGGAGCCTGCTCCCGCCGTGGAGGTCCCGCGCGAACTCTCTGTGGAGGAGGCTTCCGCCTGAGAGGCCCCCCCAAAGCCCAAACGGGATGAGGCTCCCGCCTGAGACAGCGCCGATTCAGCGTCGGCGAACGTCGATCAGCGTCGATTAGCGTCGATGTGGTTTCGATGTAGCGTCGGTCAGCGTCGATTTAGCGTCGGGATGGCGCCGTTTTAGCGTCGGCTAGCGTCGATTTGGCGTCGGTTAGCGTCGACTCGCAAGAGCCGACAAGGTGGTACGGGAGGCTCCCGTGAGTTGCCACCGAGCACTCGAGGGGCCTTCTGGGGCCCGGGGGGAGAACGAAGGGTGCACGTGTCTTCGCTCCCCCGTGTATCGCATCTTTCTGTACCCTCCGAGGAACTTCAGAATTCCTCTCCAGCAGTGGCAACGGGTTCTCTCTTCGTCGCCTTTATTGACGGTCTGGGGTCCCACCAACGTGTATTCGCCCCCCTCCCCATTGATCGCATCCCCTCAAACCTGCGAGGAACTTTATCCCCCCCCCTCAGGTAGTGGAAACGAATTCTCTCTTCGACACTCTTATTGACGGATTGGGGTCCAACCAACAGTGGGGAGAATTGTTTTCTCCGCGGCACCCGCCGCGCAACAACGACGACGACGACGACGACTACGACTACGTTGTTACGATTACGACCACGATACGATTACGGCTGCGGCTCTACGACTGCGAGTATTTAGCCACCACAGGTAGGCGGAGGCGGGGCGACGACTTCTGTTCACCGCCGAGAGAAACAGGGGGGAGGGCAAAACGAAAAACTTTCAGAGGTTAGGCAACGCCCAACTACGTCGCACCGGCCTCATCCCGATCCCTCTGATTGGTACCACCTTGTCTCGACGGCGATCGGAAGGATCCCCGTCGTTTCTGAGGGCGCACCCCTAATAGTGACATCGCCTTCGGGCCTTACAATCTCAGGGATGGGCGATAAGCTTCGAGCTGGTTATTGCGTTAGCCGAAGGATGCAACAATCAGCATATCAGCCAGCGTTGACTCCAAACATAGATAGGAGGACAGAAGGAGGACGAGAGGAGGATGGGAGGAGGACGGGAGGAGGACGGGGGGAGCAAAATCAAGCAAGCGCAAGCAAGCAAGCGGAAGCAAGCAAGCGCAAGCGAGCAATAACAAGCAAGCAAGAGCCAGCGATCAAGTGCAAGCAAGCAAGGGCAAGCAAGAGCAAGCAAGCAAGAGCAAGCAAGCAATAGCAATAGCAAGCAAGCGAGAGCCAGCGACCAAGTGCAAGCAAACACGAGCAAGCATAGGACTCGCCATTGGAGATAGCTGGGGGGCGCCATTGGAAATAAGGGGGGGTCCATTGGAAAAAGGGGGGGAGGCATGGGGTGCCATGGGAAATAAGGGGGGGGCCATTGGAACAAAAGGGGGGCCCTAGAGACCAATTGCTTATGATGAGCTAGGACTCCTATAGGGCAAGATGCACGTAAACTGCCTGGGATCTGCGGGGATGTGTGGGGTCGTCGCGGGGCCCAGTTGGCGGCACCTCACCTAGCGCGCTCCGCGAGTCCACTTTTACGTTGTGCGTGTGTGTGTGTGTGTGTGAGTGAATGTATGTGTGTGTGCTAGCTTTGTGATTGTGTCTATCTTGAGTTGTCTCATGCTACCTTAGTCTCTTGAAGGGTTCATCGCGTGCGCGTCAGATCCATGCGCGGCCCACCGACACCCGTCAGCGCCGAGTCTCGCCCGCGATCCCGCCGCGCGCCATCGCGGAAAAGGGGGAGAAGTAGAGGGCGAACGTGGGAGCCAATCGGGCGCCAAGATCATTACAGCGATACTCCGCAGACGCTCGCTTGACCACCTCTTCTGCCCCCACGGCTCCGCTTCACGAAGGGGCAGATGCAGACGCAGCAGGGCCAGATGGTCATGCAGCCGATGCCGCAGATGCCGATGCAGGACGGCGCCTGGCGGCCGGAAGAGCAATGAGAAGGAGGAGCAGGAGCCATACGTCTAGCAGCGCGGAAGGCTCACGACTGGCATTGTTGTCCGCGGGGAGGAGGAGGAGGAGGAGGAGGAGGAGGAGGGAGGAGGAAGGAGGAGGAGGAGGAGGAGGAGGAGGAGGGAGGAGGAGGGAGAGGAGGAGGAGGAGGAGGGGGAGGAGGAGGAGGAGGTACACGCCAGTCGCTGAAGGCAGCAGGTATGAGAAAGGCCTCACGGCCCCGGTGCCGCCGACCCCGAAGCAAGGGGGCAGTGTTGGGGGCTTTTGGGAGAGCATCCTTCCAGACAGGCGCCGTCGTGACTTTCCACGCGCGGTCCCCGGAAGTCCCCACTCTCTCCCCGGGGCCAGTTTTTCGCCCTGGGTCGTTTTCGACCGGCCCCGAGGCCCCGCGAGGGCCCCCGAGGCCGAAATTTGCCCCAAACCTAGCTTCTTTCAGCGTTCTTCTCTAGCGTCAGTTCGCGTCGCTCGCAAGAGCCAGGAGGATGAAATTGGCCAAAGGCCTCCCGCCCCGACTTTTGTTGTACGACGCGAGCGTGCATGGGCTCAGGAGCGAAAGAAGGACGTACACGTACATGAATCCACGGCCAGTCTCGCGGATCGAGGGGCCGTGTTCATGTCCATAGCTGGGCGCGTACGCCCTTTTGGCGATCCCTATGGGTTGGGGGCCTCGCACCCCCCCTCCCGCTCCGAGGGCCGCCCCTGGGGCCGGGCCGCCGCTCCCCTGCCACGGCGCCGCCCTCGCCCTGCTCGCGCCTCTGGGCGCCCCCTCCTCCTCGATCCTCCTCCTCCTCCTCCTCCTCCTCCTCCTCCTCCTCCTCCTCCTCCGCCTCCTCCTCCTCCTCCTTCTCCTCCTCCTCCTCCTCCTTCTCATCCGCCTCCTCCTCCTCCTCATCCTCCTCCGCCTCCTCCTCCTCCTCCGCCTCCTCCTCCTCCGCCTCCTCCTCCTCCTTCCTCCTCCTCCTCCTCCTCCTCCTCCTCCTCCTCCCCCTCCTCCTCCTCCCCCCTCCTCCTCCTCCGCCTCCTCCTCCTCCTCCTCCGCCTCCTCCTCCTCCTCTTCCTCCTCCGCCTCCTCCTTCCTCCTCCGCCTCCTCCTCCTCTTCCTCCTCCTCTCCTTCCTCCTTCTCCTCCTCCTTCTCCGCCTCCTCCTCCTCCGCCTCCTCCGCCTCCTCCTCCTCTTCCTCCTCCTCAGCCTCCTCCTCCTCCCGCCACCTCCTCCGCCTCCCTCTCCTCTCCTCGGCCTCCTCCTCCTCCTCCTCCTCCCCCTCCTCCTCCTCCTCCGCCTCCTCCATCCTCCCCTTCATCCTCTCCTCCTCTTCCTCCTCTTCATCCTCTTCCTCTTCCTTCTCCTCCTCTGCATCCGCATCATCTTCCTCCTCCGCCTCCTCCTCCTTCTTCGCCTCCTCCTCCTCATCCGCCGCCTCCTCCTCCTCCGCCTCCTCCTAGGTATTCTGGGAGATCCAGCTCCCAATCTACTTCAGGCGCCGTCCTACTTCCAGAGTCGATCGGTTGGGTCTGTTGTTCGTTGCTCGCTGGGCGGCCCCAAGCTCGATCTGATGTGTCCTCTTTCCTCTTTCGTGGCTCCACCTACTTCTTCTGCCTGGCGGGTACCGAGGCCGCTGGATTCCCCTCGAAGAGCGGACCCGAGTCCCCCCAGGGGCGGCGGCCGCGGGGCCGAAGTGCGAGGAGAGGGGCGGCTCGAGCCGAGACATCCGTGCGCCCCAGCTTCCTCTCCGCCGCCCCTTGCCCGCTTCCCTCGCGCTCTTCCCCTCGGTGGCCCCGCTCCTCCATGTCCTCTTCCCCTCTCGCTCCCCCTTCCTTTCTCCCGTCCCCATCCCTGACCCCCTTCCCCCCATCCATCTCTGCTCCCCTTCCCTCTCCCGCCTGCCCCCCCCCATATCCCCGTTTCCCTCCCCACTGCGCACCGACACCATCCGAGTTCAGTATTACTCCCCTCTCTCCCCCCCGACGACGGCCGGAAAGCAGCGCGCCCCCCCCTCCGCGCATGGTTTCGGTGCACCACATTGGTGCGAGCTGTGTTTCTGATGTCCTTCCCTCCCCGAAGGTTTTCGGTCCTTCAAAAACGGCGCTCCCGCTGGTTCCGTCGTTCCGAGTGGCGATCTCGCCTCACCGCGGGGCACGCTTCTAGATCCGAGTCCCTCGTCGTTGTCGCCCACCCCCCACCTTGCCCCTCCTCGGCCCTCCCCTGGTCCTGCGCCTCCCTATCCGTCCACTCCAGTTTCTGTTGCTGCTGCTGCTGCTGTTCGTCCTCGTCCTCCTTCCTCATCTTCTCCCATGGCCTCCTGCTCATCCTACTGCTCACTTGCCTCCTTCTCCAATGCACACAGCTCCCTTTTTCTGACTTTGCATGCGTAATACGATGGGTTTTTTGTTGGAGTTCCAAGTCCGCTACGACATGCGTCGGCGGAGACAGAAACAACAACGCAGTGGGAAGGGGTGGGCGGGAGGGCCGCATACCTCGGAGGAGTTGCCGACAAGGTTTGCCCAGCGTTGTCCAGAGGCAGCCAGTGAGTTCCAGGATTATGTGTGGTTGTGTTTTTTTTCGCTGATGCGATCTAGAAGCACTCACCCTCAATTCTGCTCGTCTCTCCGTCTCTCGCCTGCCTGCTTCCCGAGACACGCCCGTCCCCCCCCCTGCCCCCCCCCCCACACACACACACAAGCACCACGCAGCCCCGCTCGAGGCTGTACAATCTGCGGCTGGGCTCCTGGGCTCCGACTGGCTTCGGGTAGGAGCGGAGGGAGAGAAGGGGGGCAGGAGGAGGCTAGAAGCAGGACGATATCCGATGGAGAAGGTGAGGGGGAGGGAGGAGGCGCCCCTCTTGACCACGCTCCCGTTCTCCGCCTCCCGGCTGGCCAGATGATGCCGCAGCAGATGCAGCAGATGCAGCAGCCGCAGATGCAGATGCTGCAGATGCAGCAGATGCAGCAGATGCAGCAGATGCAGATGCAGATGCAGCAGCCGCAGACGCAGCTGCAGCAGCCGCAGACGCAGATGCAGCAGATGCAGACGCAGATGCAGCAGCCTCAGACGCAGATGCAGCAGCCGCCGATGCAGCAGATGCAGCCGCAGATGTTCGCGCAGATGCAGCCGCAGCAGCCGCAGCAGCAGCAGCAAGCGTCGACCCCCTTGCAGCAG
>CAUYUJ010012025.1:153355-175855 GCA_963575745.1 Prorocentrum cordatum | reverse complement strand
GTTTCGCCGACGGCTGGTTTCGCCCGGCTGGTTTCGCCCAGTTGGTTTCGCCCGGCTGGTTTCGCCGCCCGGCGAAGCCAAGTCCGTCGGCGAAACCAGCTCCGACGGCGAAACCAGCTCCTGTCGGCGAAACCAGCAGCCGTCGGAGAAACCAGCTGGCGTCGACGAAACTGCCCGACCCGATGCGCCCGCCAGGGTCCGCCCGCCCGACCTGACCGGCCCGTTCGAGTTCGCGCGGGCTCGGTCGAGCGCGCCCCACACTTTAATGTCCCGCCCGCCCGACCCGACCCGCCCGTCAGGGTGCGTCCGTCCGACCCGACCCGACCCGCCCGCTGGGGTCCGCCCGCCCGACCCGACCCGCCCATTAGGGTTCGCGCGTGCTCGGTCGAGCGCGCCCCACATTTTAGTGTCCCGCCCGCCCGCTCTCCCGATCCGCCCCGACCCGCCCGCTAGGGTCCGCCCGCCCGACCCGACCCGCCCGTTAGGGTTCGGGTCCGCCCGCCCGACCCCACCCGACCCGCCCGCTGGGGTCCGCCCGCCCGACCCGACCCGCCCGTTAGGGTTCGCGCGTGCTCAGTTGAGCGTGCCCCACATTAATGTCTCGCCCGCCCGACCCGACCCGCCCGACAGGGTCCGCCCGCAACACCCGACCCAACCCGCCCGCTAGGGTCCGCCCGCCCGCTAGGTCCGCCCGCCCGACCCGACCCGTCCGTTAGGGTTCGCGCGTCCTGACCCGCCCGCTAGGGTTCGCCCGCCTGACCCGACCCGCCCGTTACGGCTCGCGTCGGCGAAACCAGCGCCAGCGAAACCAGCGCCGGCCAAGCCAGCCGCCGGCGAAACCAGCCGCCGGCGAAACCAGCGGGGCGAAACCAGCGCCTGCGAAACCAGCGCCGGCGACACGAGCCGTCGGCGAAACCAGCGGGGCGAAACCAGCGCCAGCGAAACCAGCGCCAGCGAAACCAGCGAGGTCGGCGTCGCTGGGAGCGACGCCGAAACTTTCGTCGACGGTACGCTCCCCCGCCGTCGTCCAGAGGCGGGCAAGGCGGGCAGGTCGGTCGAGCATATTGACGGCGGGGGGATGCGTCTGGACCGCGGCAGCATCGGTGTCCTGGAGATTAGTGTCCATGCGCCTGCTGTCCTGGTCAGCTTCTCAGCGCTGCTTAGTTTGATGGGATCGAGGGCGAGACCTCGGCTTTGGACTGGTTGGTAGACGGCCCCGTCCACGTGGTTCGGCTGGGGCCGCGAGTCCGTGGCCTGACGTTGTATGACAGAGATGGCTATCGCCTAGCGTGGGCAGGTCGGGAAGCTTGGGCACAGCACACACACACACACACATTGCGAGCCAGGCATTCTGCTTCTTGCTCCGTCGTCTGCGCGATGGGAGAGAAGATGGACGCGCTGTTGAGCGCCATGCGTGCAGCAACCTCGGCCGTTCTCGGCCCGTTGGCGGGTGAGGCGGCCTCCGTGTGGCCTGTCGCACGCTCGTGATGAGTACTGGCCCAACTGGCGTCGACAGTGACGCGCACCTTGGCGGCGGCCTCATGGAGCTCTGCGTAGGAGCCTGTGCGCGACTGGAGGATCGCCCCGGGAGCCGCGAGAAGCGGCACCTGCGACGGCGGCCTCCGTGCACGTGGCGGTGCCACGACCAGGCCTAGGGCCTGGAGCGGGTGGCGCTGGGAGCGCGGCGCTGCGGGAGGGCCGACGCGGAGCAGCCCGAGTGAGGAGAGACCGCCCCGACCGCCATGGCTGGCGTTTACGAAGCGGCCTTGGGCGTGGACTGAACAGCCCTGCCCGGCTCGGTTCCTTCTTTGGGTGCGCTTACTGGGCGGCTTCGCTCGTCTGGGGCGCCTCTTGCGAGGGTGGTCATGCTGCTCTCTAGGGCGGCGCTGCGCATGCGCGGCTTCCTGGGGGCCGTGGTTCCGCGGCGCGGCGCGGGGGACGAAGAGGGGGGCTGCTTTGGGTGCCGCACACGGTTGGATGCGGGAGCGGTGTGACCACTCCTCGCAGGGGCGGCATGCGGACAGCAGCGGCCGTGCTCGCTTTGTGCTCACCATGGGCAGCCAACACTGGAAGGGGAGAGGGGAAGGAGGAAGAGGAGGAGGAGGAGGAGGAGGAGGAGGAGGATGCAGAGGAGGAGGAGGAGAAGCAGGAGGAGGAGGAGGAGGAGGAGGAGGAGAAGCAGGAGGAGCAGGAGGAGCACGAGGGATGAGGGGGCGCGAGGATGGAAGTGGAAGGGAGGGGATGAGGATGAGAAGGGGAGAGAAGGAGCAGGTCGAGAAAGATGAGGAGGAGGACGAGGAGGAGGAGGAGGAGGCGGAGCGGTAGCAGCAGGTCGAGAAGGAAGGGGAGGGGAAGGACAAGGAGGAGAGGGAGCACAAGAGGACACGCGCA
The DNA here is from genome assembly GCA_963575745.1 of Prorocentrum cordatum. Taxonomy (NCBI): domain Eukaryota; class Dinophyceae; order Prorocentrales; family Prorocentraceae; genus Prorocentrum; species Prorocentrum cordatum. Next base: position 173,464 of record CAUYUJ010012025.1, on the reverse strand, counting down.
CGCATCCCACCCCCTCGTCAAGATTGTGTGCGGGGCGGGGTGCTCCAGTGCGCACTCGCGCTGCGCGGGCCCTGTAGCCTCGCCAAACACCTGCTTCGCCTGCGCCCGAGGGGAAATGCCCCTCCTCGCCTCTACCCTTGTGGAGGACGGTCAGTCGAGAGGAAGCATGTTGCCAAATAATTTCCAGATGTCTAGAACATGTGTTAAACCTGCTTAAACAGTGTAAACGATGCTTCAAATATCTTTCAGGCAGGACATGTTTCACACATTTGTTATTCAAAACTTGTTTATTCGATGATAGGACTGTTAGGGTGTCCATTGTCGTGGCATCCACAATTCTACCCCCACGCGATCCCCATGCAAAGAGGGCAGGCGCCATGCGATGCAAACGCGGGAGTCTCGCTCCGCGGCTGGTTGCTGAGAGTCCTCGCTCCGCGACTGAGGTGGCGCCTCGCCGCGCCGGGGGTCTCGCTCTGCGATGGGTGGAGGGTGTCGCTGGGCGACGGGTGTGATGTCTCACTGCGCCTCCGTGAAAGCGCGCGCGCGGGCGGGGGCGGCGTGTGGGGGCCTCCAGGGCAAGGCCTCGCTCGCGCTCTGCAAGTCAGGGCAGCTTGCGCACCTCGTGTGCCTTCGCGTGGGCGGCCTCGTCGGTGGAGTTGACCAATTGGCGGGTGCCGACCTGATTGAGCAGATCCGCCACCGCTCCACTTCTGGCAAGGGCTGGGGCAATGAGTTGACATGTTGCGGCAAGCATGCCTGTGAACAAATCGCCGCCAACATCTTCGTCAACCAGAACGGGTTCTCGGCACGACGCGCCGCAGCATCTCTCCCACCATGGAGACTGACTACACCAGACGCAGCTTTGACGGCCGAGGAGAAGACTAACTTTTCCAGCGGAGCCGGATCGTGTCAATGGCTAGTTGGACAGTCTCGACCAGATATGGCGGCAGCTGGATCACTTCGACAAGGATCGACTTTCACCAACACAAACCTCATGGCTATCAGCCGTATACTGGTAGAAGGTTTGGAGTTCGCTCGATCTGCCTTGTGACCTTCGCGGATGCATCTTGGGCGAACGCTCGAGAGCATTTGAGTCAGGCTGGCTTCATGACTTTCTGTGCAAGCCTTAATTGTCTTGCAGTGGACCGCGGTGCCCCAGCAGCCAAAGCGACGGCGATGGACGCAGGCGTTGTCCTATCCGGAGAGCTTCCCGCGGTACTCATGTCTTTCAGGTGGCCATTGATTGCAAGTCGTTGTATGATGTTGTTACCGAGGAGGGGGCCCTTTCCACCACCTTGGAGCGCCGCCTCAGCATTGACATTGCAGCATCCGTACACACCACAACGGAATCCCACGATGAGAACACAAAGCAGACAGCATTCTGGGTTCCGACCGACAGACAGATTGTCGACCATCTGAAGCTCAAGTCACCTCGCCAGGTGCGCGAGCTCATTCCCCAGAGCTGGCTGAGCCTGCGTACCGACGAGACTATGCCGACCTGAACTTATCGTTTTCTATGTTGATTCCGATGAAGGGTCATGGATGAAATTAACAATCCCACCTCCATAATATATATATATACATGTATATATATATTTATATATATATATGTATGTATGTATATGTATGTGTATATATATATATATATATATATGTATATCATAGTGGCCTCTGGCCAGTGCCGCCGATCCAGGGCGCTTCCGTTGCTGCTGGAAGCACGCGATGGCGGTCATGACCGGCGACGGCGGCGAGCGGTGAGGATGATGATGATGAGGATTGGGAATGGAGGCGACGGAGTAGGATGAGGAGGAGGAGGAGGATCATGATGAGGTGGAGGGGGGCGGGGAGGGGGAGGGGCAGGAAGCGGGAGGTGGAAGAGGGGGAGGGGGAGAAGGAGGAGCATGAGGAGGATGAGGATCTGTCCGGCGGTTGTTGGAGGTGTCTGGCGATTGTTGGAAAGCCTCTTTGGGGCCAGGTGTTGGCCCTCTTTGGGTTGACACTTCACCGATTTGGCGCGGTCTCTAAAAAGCTTTGTGCTAGAGCTGTCTGCGTGCGTCTTGGATGCATTTTTTGAAACTCGCAGGGGGCCTTCGGGGTGCTTCAGGGGCCCCTTCGCAGTAGGAGGCGTCTTGGGGCCTCTTCAGGCCTCTTGGGGGCCTCTTGGGGCCTGCTGGGGGCGTCCTGGGCCGTCTTCGGCATTTCTTCCACCGTTTAGGCGCCCTCTCAAGCGCCTCTTTGGCCCGTCCTGGGGCCCTCTCGGGCCTTTTCAGGGGCCCTCCTGGGCCATTTTGGGCCCTTCCTGGGCCGTCTTGGAGCCCTGTTGGCGTCTTTTGGGGCCGTTGTGGGGCTCTCTTGTGGCGTCTGCGATGCTTTGAAAACACAAAAAGGGAATACGTTAATCATGTACGTTTTTCCGCAGTGATCGGGGCAGTTTTGGCTTCTTTGGGCCTTCTTTGGGAGGCCTTTTTTTTTCAGGGCTTCTGAGGGCATCCTGGAGGTTTCTGGAGCCGTCTTGGGGACATATTGGGCGTCTTGTAGCGATCGTTCGGCGACTCGGGGCCCTCTTGGCCCATGTTGGGGCCCTCCTGGGCGAGGGGGCCGTCCCACAGTGAGCTGGAGCTCCGATTTTGCCCGAGAAAGTACATCGAACCACCACAACCCCTCCCCCTACCCTGGCAGAGCCACCCCGGCACCTAACCCCCAGTAGAGCTGAAGCTCAGGAATTGATGCTCAGGCTGTTCCGAGGATTTTTGGACGTCGCGCCGGATCTATCTATCTATTTATCTATCTATTTATCTATCTATATATCTACCTATCTATCTATCTATCTATCTATCTATAGGTGTGTTTGTGCACACACACATATATATATACACATATTTATATATAGCTATAACTATGTCCTCCTTCGGCTTGCCATGCGTCCGAAAACGCCGGCGAGGCACCGAACATGTGTTCCGGCTTCACAACAGCCGTACGGGGGCCCAAGACGGCTTCGAAACTGTCCACTGGCGGCCCCATGACCGCCCCAAACTGACCCCAAGGCGGCCGGCATGCCCGAGTAGATCCCTGAGTTCTCGCCCGCTCAAATGGTATTTCATTATGGAAAGCCGCAGTTTGCCCACATCCCCTGGTTCGCAACCACTTTTCTGTAAATTTTGTTGCGCACTCAGGACTGCAGCTGTTTCCATGTACGCCATTCCGTACGCCCGTGGTCTCCGACACACCGTCTTCGCCCGTCCCAAATTGACTGTTTCCTTCTGCCCTTCCCCCGCTTCTCCGTGATACGAGAGAGCGAGCACGTCTCAACGGGAAAAGAAAACGCGTGATAGGCCAACCGCTTCAAAGCTTCACGGAGCAAGGTGCATGGCGCGAAACGCCAATGCAGCCTTGAATGCATATATATATATGTGTATATATATATATATGAATATGTATCGTTATGATTCTATGTGTTTATATCTATATATATACATATACATATATATATATACATATATTTATGTATGTACATGTGTGTGCGTGTTTGTGTGTGTTTGTGTGTGTTCGTGTGTGTGTGCGTGTGTGTGTGTCTGTGTGTGTGTGTCAGTGTGTGTGTGTCTATGTGTGTGTGTGTTCGGTTTCCGTGCGCGGGTGCAACCGTGAGCACGTCTTAGCTTTGTTGTTGCCTGTGAAGCTCCAGGTCTGAGGTCTGAGGCAAAAGGAGCGATACGGAGTTCAATACTGCTACGTGTGTAGTGTCTTATCTCTCCTCTATTCGGTCCTCCTCCGTCCCTGCCTCTGCCCAGTGCTGCCCTGACCCATCTCTACATTCGCCGTTCCAGGGCACTCGAGCTTGCGGCGCGAAGACGCCCACCGTGTGCATCCGGTGACATGAAACGATCAGATCCTGCTTGTGGATCGGCACCAGCTCCAGTCCATCTTAGTTAGACTTCATCTTCTCGAGCTCCCCCCCTCCTCCTGCAGAGCGCGGAGGGCCGCGGGGATGCGATGGCTCCAAGAGCCGCCGAGAGGCCCCACGCCAAGCCCCCTCCCTATACTCATCCTCAGGGGGAGCTCGTCCCCGTCCCGCCCGGCTCCTCCGTCCTCCTCCTCCTCGTCCTCCTCTTCCTCCTCCGTTTCCTCCTCCTCCTCCTCCTCCTCCTGCCCAGGGGCAGCCTTCCCAGCAGTTCGCGTTCATGTCGCAGCAGCAGGCGCAGGCGCTGCAGCAGCAGCAGTCGCAGGCCCCCCGCCCTGTCCCCTGCGTGGCATGCTCGGCGGTCTTGTCGGCCCCCATTCGCGCCGCCATCCGCGTCGAGCCCGCGCTGGGTGTCACAGGAATGCCTCGAGTTTTAGGACAGGCAGGGCCCCCGCTCGTGCAACGCAGCGTCCCCTCCCCCAGAAGGAGGGAGCGAAGCCGGTCGGACGCCGGCCGGGGCGCTCGGCCGTGCTCAGTCGTCTGGATGTGTGGTGTTGCAGGGCTGGGTGAGGAAGGGTGCCCTCTTTGTCCTTCTCTCTTTGTCCTCCCCTCTTCCGCGCCTCGCACCAGTCCATGCTCCATCCAGGGATACGCGCGAAGCAGAGTGACGAGAGGATCGGCAGTCTAGCTGCGGCGCCATCTCCACACACACACACACACCGCACAAACAAACATACAACAAACTAATCGGCAAGGGGAGTGGGCGACCAAGCGTTGGGCGCAAGGCCCGTAAGCACCTCGGGTCGCAGGCGCGAGGAGGGATGATGAAATGGGACTTGTATTCGAGGATGTTGGCGTCGGGGGCAGTTCTCTGGACCCCCTTGAACGTTCTCGTCGCCACGGCTGGTTTCGCCTGGAATTCCTGGTCATCATGTGTTGTGGGAGAGGTCCAGAGAGAGGGCAGGGCGGCATGACCCCCCCCCCCGCCACAGAGCGGCCCAACATCGACGACGGATGGTTTAAATTGCCGAGTATGGTTGAGCGCGAGGGGAACGTGTTTGGCCCAAGTATGCCCCGCATACCCCATACTGTGGAGGCCCATGCCAAAAAAACATCCTGCTCGCCTCCAGGGTGCCCTGGGTTTCTTGGGTTTCGATGGTTTGGCGATGGAAAGCGCGACTTCCCCACACCAAGAATCAGTGGACGTCCTGGGGTCTCAGGGTTGGGTTTCTTTTAGAAGGTGTCCTGTGGACTAGCCTCCACTATGTTGCTGATTGTTGTGGAGCGCGAGGGGAACGTCTTTGGCCCCAGTGTGCCCCGCATACCGCACATACTTCCTTCCTCAGCGGCGAGGCAGAGGAGCCGCAACCAGCGGTGAGCGATCGGGGCGACCGAAGCGCGAGTTGGGAGGCATGCAGGCGGAGGGGGGAGAAGACAGACAGCGCGGCCGCGGAGGACGGGAGGAGGCGGAGGGCACTTATCACCGAGCGCGTTCCACGACTCGCCAAGTGCCTCCTCGCAAACGCCCGAAAAACACGTGTCTGCCTCGATGTGATGTATCGTAGATCCCCCGCGGCGCAGGCCAGGCCATTTGCGAGCAGGCACTCTGCGAGCAGTGGGACGCGCTCGTCTGGAGGCGGAGGGCACTCAGACGCGGAGGAGCTCCACACTGAGCGCGCCGGCGCGGACACCGCAGATACGCACGTGCCCCCCGCCCCGGGAGGCGGCCTCTCTGCTGGACCCTGGGAGGCGGGTGGCCGTTGGCACAGATGTGTTTGGGGGTTCTCGGGGGGCCCCCAGCGGCATCCACGTCAACCTTCTCCTGGGGTCCTGGGATCTCGCTTCCCCAGGCGGCAGACATGTACGAACTCCAGCCTCGCACCAGCCGACCACCATCCTCGTCGTCGTCGTCGTCCTTCTCCTCCTCCTCCTCCTCCTCCTCCTCCTCCTCCTCCTCCTCCTCCTCCTCCTCCTCCGCTTCCTCCTCCTCCTCCTCCTGCTCCTCCTCCTCCCCCATCTCCTTTCCTAATTGTCCTCCCTCCGTCTGTCCCTGTCTCAGTACTCCGTCGTCCTGGTGCTCCCCCCTCCTCATCGTCCTTCCTGCTGGTGATGTCTGCCGCCACTTCTTCGCCCAGGAGGCCATCAAACCTCCCCTTGGGTCTTTCTCTCCCCACCCCTCGCCTCGCCAATAGAGGTTCGGCCAGTGGCGCAGACTGCTTGGAATGACATCGAACGATCCGCACTACCAGAAAACCGCGATCGCTCAACTTTGAACGACCCACGCAGTGTCAGGAACCAACTCGCAAGACTTCCCAGCATTGACCGGCCGTACCCGTAGTGGCCGAGAATCTCTTGACACCAAACGATCCGGAGGGCCCCCAAACTGCACAGAAGCTCCCCAGAAAAGCCCCGAGACGGCCTAAGGAGGCCCCGAGACGACCAACGACAGCCCCGAGATGACCGCGAACACGCCAAAAACATAAGTGTTCCAATTGGGACTCGACGATGTTTGCTTATTTGGGGCTCTATTGGTGTGCCTCTTGGGAGCCTCCTGGGGGTCTCTTGGGGGTCTCTTGGGGCCTCTGGGGGGCCTGTTGGGGCCTCCTGGGGACCTCTTGGGGCCTCCTGGGAGCCTCCAGGGCCGACAGCTCGGAATTTGAATATGGTTGTGCACCTCTGGCACCCCTCTGGGGAACGGGCTCTGGACCGACGACGTCTCAGATCACGGGTCAAATGGCGGCCCGGGGGCGCCAGCAGGGCCAGTTCGACACCCACACATGTTTTTTGGTGTTCCTCCTGGCGGAGTGAGTGGAGGAGACGGCGCCATGCAGGTCATCCTCCGCCATCCCCTCTCATCCTCCTCCTCCTTTTCCACCTTCTCTTTCTCCATATCCTCCTCCTCATCCTCATCTTCCTCCTCCTCCTCCTCCTCCTCCTCCTCCTCCTCCTCCTCCTCCTCCTCATCATCATCATCATCATCATCGTCATCATCATCGTCGTCGTCATCGTCATCGCCATCGTCATCGTCGTCATCATCATCAGCATCACCAGCATCATCTTCATCATCAGAAGTATCAGTGTCATCGTCAGTATCATTACCATTATCATCGCCATCGTCATCATCACCACACTTTACTATAGTACTAATACTATCTTCAAGCTCATCATCAGACTCATCATCCTCAGAATCATCATCATAATCAGCATCATCACCATCACCAGCAATACCATCATCAGCATCATCATAATAATCATCACCATCATTATCGTCATCACCGTCATCAGTATCGTCAGCAGTATCATCATCATTGTTATTCCAGTGGCTTGCGCCATTCCGCCGCCCCCCAGAAGAGACGAAGAGTAATGCACGGTCGCGGAAGTCATTCGGAGCAATGCACGGGTTCTGAACCCATTGCACCGTATCTCGATTATCTTAGGGGCCTGGCGGGCTCTCTTGGGACCTTCTGAGCCGGGCGGTCTATGTCGGAAGTCTGGGCCGGCTTGGAGGACACGATGTCAGGTTCGTCGCCCGTTTTCTCGAGCAGGATTTTGGGGCTCTGGGAGACTGGAGTTCGATGTGGACGGCTGGGGCCGATCATGTCGTGCGCGGTCTGACCCCTTGTGAATGTGGGTAGGCGGTCTCCGCGGCTATGCCTGCGGGAGTCTGTGGGCAAGGCTCAGGGAAGATTGAGAGGCAATCGTAAAGCGTTCTGGAAATCGCTTCGGGGCGTTGTCAGGGTCTCGTGACGGCCACTGGGGGGCGTCCACGGAATGTTGAGATGCAGTGAGAGTTTGCAGCGCTCGTGGAAGGAATGAAGTGGGTCAAGAGGCGCGTGGATGCATTTGAGGGGCTCTTGGGATGCTTCTCAGGGGCATCTTGGAGTGCTCATTGTGGTGTCTGGGGGGCTTGTTTGAACTTCTCGGGGGCCTCTCGGGACCCTCGTGGGGGCTTCTTGGAGGCCTCTTGGCGCCTCTGAGGGGCGCCTTGGATCCTCTAGAGGGCTTGGGGTCATCTTGGGGGAAAGGCTCGAATTCACAGCTCGTATTCGCCCTCTTGAGCTCCTCTTGGGGCCCAAGAGGGCCTCTCTTGGGCCGTCTTGGGGGTCCCTGGGGCCGTCTTCGGACTATCTTGAGCCGTCTTGGGGTTCTCTTGGGGGCCTCATGGCTCGTCCTGCGACGGTGTTGGGGGCCAGATGACGCTGCCAAAGCGAAAAAGGCGAGTAAGCTAAAAATGAACGTTTTCCTACAGGAATGGGGCACTTTCTGCTTGTAGGGCTTCTCTCGGCGGTTGCCTGGAAGCACTCTTGGGCCGTCTTGGGGGCCTCTTGCGCCGTCTCGAAGCCACATAGGACCGTCGTGGGGCTACCCTGGGCCGTCTCGACGCTCTCTGGGACAGTCTTAGCGCTCTGTGTGGACCCTTTTGGGCTGTCTGGGGGCTCGTTGGAGGCTCTGGTGACCCCATGGGGGGCGTTGGGGAGCCCGGAGACCCCCCCCCTCTCTAATCGGATGTTGGACCGTGGAGGAGGGGGAAAGGAAGTGGGAGACGGCCAAATGTCTCACACGCCTTCTCCACCCCGGGCAAGCGGGGGTCGACGGATCATCATCACCACCACCAATCATCATCATCATCATCATCATCATCATCATCATCATCATCATCATCATCATCATCATCACCACCACCACCACCACCACCACCACCACCACCAATCATCATCATCATCATCATCATCATCATCATCATCATCATCATCATCATCATCATCATCATCATCATCATCATAATCAGCAGCATCATCAGCAGCATCATCATCAGCATCATAATCACCATCGTCATCATCAGCATCATCATCATCAACAACATCAGCATCATCATCATTAGGATCATATTCATCATCAGCTTTGCCATCATCATCATCATCAGCATCATCATCATCATCATCATTTCCATCGCTTCCATCATCATCATAGTCGTCGTCATCATCCGTAGCCATTGTGGCCCAAGGCAATCTCGAGCGAAACGCTCCCGTGCCATCCGACCGCTCCGCGGCGCCCCATTGTAGCCACCGCAGCCTTCTCAACCATGCGCGCCGGTCTGCTCGTACTGGTCCTCGCCGCCGCAGCGGGTGAGCTGGACGCCGCGGCGACCCGCGCCAATCCGGTCCGCAAGGTCGTCCAGATGCTCCAGGCCATGCAGAAGAAGGTGACTCAAGAAGGAGAGACCGAGTCAGAATTGTTCTCGAAGTTTATGTGTTACTGCAAGACTGGGTCTGGCGACCTCTCCAAGAGCATCAGCGACGCGGAGACGAAGCTCCCCCAGCTCGCCAGCGAGCTGAAGGACTCCGAGGCCACGCTCGCGGAAACGAAGGAGGGCCTGAAGCAGGACCAGGAGGACCGCTCTGCCGCCAAGGCTGCGATCGCGGAGGCGACGGGGATTCGCAAGAAGGAGAACGCTGCCTTCGTCGCCGCTAAGGATGAGTACGTCGCCAACATCAACGCGATCGTGAAGGCCACCACGGCTCTACAGAAAGGAATGGCGGGTTCCTTCCTGCAGACTCAGTCGGTCAGCGTCCTGAAGAGAATCCTGCGCTCACAGGCTACGCAGGACATGCTCGAGGAGGACAGGCAGACGCTGTTGTCCTTCTTGTCCGGCAACCCGTTCTCGCAGGGCTACGCCCCGCAGAGCGGGCAGATCGTTGGTTTGCTGAAGCAGCTTGGGGACAGCATGGCCACCAGCCTGGCAGAGAGCATGATCGCTGAGGAGAAGGCGGTCTTCACGTACCGCGAGCTCCTGAAAGCCAAGACGGCGGAGGTGAATTCCCTGACGGAGGCGATCGAGGCCAAGACGACGAAGATCGGCGACCTCGGCGTTGCCATCGTGCAGATCAAGGACGACATGGGTGACACGTCCGACAGCCTCGCCGAGGATAAGACTTTCCTGACGGAGCTGGAGAAAGGATGCGACACGAAGGCTGCGGAGTGGGAGGAGCGCAAGAAGACCCGCGCGGCCGAGCTCCTGGCCCTCGCGGAGACCATCAAGATATTGAACGATGACGATGCTCTTGAGCTCTTTAAGAAAACATTACCAGCTCCAGGTGTTGGCCTTATGCAGGTGGATGTGACCTCGGCTACCATGCGCAAGGAGGCGTTGGCATCAGTGCGGTCAGCTCGCCGCTCGGACCAGCAAGGCCACACGAAGTTGGACCTCATCATGCTGTCTCTCTCTGGTCGCCAGGTGTCCTTCGCAAAAGTTGTTACCATGATCGATGACATGGTGGCTATGCTGAAGCAAGAACAGCTCGATGATGAGCATAAGAAGGAGTATTGCGAACTCCAGTTTGATGACTCCGACGACAAGAAGAAGTCTCTCGAGTTTATGTTGGAGAAGACTACCAATTCCATCGACAAGACGGAGAACGGGATCGCACAGGCCTCGGAGGACATTGCGACCCTGATTGCCACGATCAAAGACCTTGATGCATCTGTCGCAGAGGCTACGGCCCAACGCAAAAGCGAGAACGAGGAGTTCAAGGCACTGATGGCCTCAGACTCTGCTGCCAAGGAGCTGTTGGAGATAGCCAAAAACCGCCTCAATCAGTTCTACAATCCATCCCTCTACACGCCTCCGGCCAAGACGGAGTTGTCGGCCGAGAGCAGGATCGTTGTGAGCATGGGCAACCCGGACGACATCGTTACGACCACGCAGCCTGGCGGCATTGCCAACACTGGTGTCACCGTCTTCGCGCAGGTATCCGCGCACCGCCAGGCTGTGGGCGTCGCACCTGCACCGCCGCCGGAGACTTGGGACGCGTACGCGAAAAAGGGCGGAGAGTCTACGGGCGTGATAGCAATGATTGACTTACTCGTCAAAGACCTTGACACTGAGATGACCGAGGCCGAGACTGACGAGAAGGAGTCGCAGAAGGACTACGAAAGCATGATGGCCGAGTCTGCGAAGAAGCGCGCCGAGGATTCCAAGACACTGGCAGATAAGGAGAAATTGAAGGCGGACCTCGAGATGGACCTCACCGAGTTCAAGCGGACCAAGCTCGCGACCTTCAAGGAGCTCCAGGCCACCATGAAGTATATCGCGGCTATGCATGCTGAGTGCGACTGGCTCGTGCAATTTTTTGAGACACGCAAAGAGGCGCGCAATGGCGAGATCAAGTCGTTGACGGACGCGAAGGCTGTGCTGAGCGGGGCAAGCTACTCCTTGATTGAGCGGGATGCCCGCCATGGCTCCCTCCGTGGAGCATGAGCTATAGCAGCGCTCACCGTCTTGTGACGAAGACTGGATCCCGTGCGAGAATAAAAAATCATAGTCGTCGTCATCATCAGTTCCGTCATCATCATCATCATCATCATCATCATCATCATCATCATCATCATCATCATCATCATCATCATACTCATCATCATCAGCATCATCATTATCAGCATCATCATCATCAGCATCATCATAATCATCGTAAGTTTCATCGTCCTCGTCATCGTCATCGTCATCAGCATCATCATCATTAACTAGCAGCACCCATCATCATCATCCTAATCTTCAGTATCACCATCATCATCATCATCATCATCATCATCATCAGCATCATCATCATAATACAGATCATCATCCATCTCATCATCAACATCAGCATCATCATCATGTGGATTCACCCATTTTGGACGGAGAGGCGCCCGCCCGCATGGTTCACGCTGCGCGGTGGTGGTGCCGGCGGGCATTCCTTCCGCTAGCGCGAGCCCCGCCGCCGCAGATGTGCAGTGTCGGGCCACACCCCAGTAACAGCTCCTCCTCCTCCTCGCCCTCGCCCAGACGTGCACGGCAGGTCGCACATGTTCGAGGCTCGGGTCTCCAGGTGAGCCTGTGGGTCTCGGTGCCGCTCGCTTCTCGGCCCGACACCGCTCTGCCGCCGCGAGCCGCGCCTCCTCCCCCCCTCGCCCGGCCGTGGACCCTCCGCGCCCCCCGAGGCGAGACGGCCCTTCGCGCCCTCCTCTCCCCCCCCCCTCCTCTGGGCCGTGGAGCTTTCGCGCCTCCCCCGCGGCGAGACCCTCGGCGCCTCCCGAGGCGAGATAGCCCTGCGGCGGCACCCTCCGGCTGGAGCGGACGGTGCCCATCGAGCGGCGGCGAGCGAGAGGTCCCGCCGGCCGGGGTGCCGCAGAGAGCCGCCGCTGTGTCGACTGGCCCGCGTCGAGGCAGACGACGACGCCGACGACGACGACGACGACGCCGCCCGCGACGACGGCGACGGTGACGGCGACGGCGACGACGACGACGACGCCGACGACGACGACGGTGCCGACGACGACGACGACGCCGACGACGACGACGCCGACGCCGACGACGACGCCGACGACGACGACGCCGACGACGCCAAACACCTGCCTCTGCGGGGCAGGGGCCCTTTCCAGGCCGTGGGACCGCCAACGGCTCGGGATGAAAAACACGAGACCCATTGGTGAGCGTTTGTTTTTATTCCGTGTTTTGCCGATCGGCGCGGGCCCTCGCACCCCTCCTCCCCGATCGGCGTGGGCCCTCGCACCCCCCCCCTACCCCCCCCCCCCGTGGAGTAGATCTTGGCTGTTCGGGCGCCTGCTTCGAGCAGGTGGAGTTTCCCCCATGAGATGCACGGCTGCAAGCAGTCGCATGAAGCAGAGGCCTGGAGCGAGGCCTCCCCCCCTCCCCCCCTGCCGCCCGATGCCGAAACGCCGAACAAAAGAAAATGCTCACTTGCCGATCAGAATATTTGAAAGTATGGGGAATCCTGCTATTTCTGTGTATTCATTTGTGTGTCCTTGGGCCCCTTGGTTTCTGCACTGCAGAAACTGCATGGTTTCTGGGTTTCTGCAGCGGTCATGAGCATGAGCAGAAACTGCATGGTTTCTGGAGTTCTGCACCTTGGTTTCTCGGCATGAGCAGAAACTGCATGGTGTCTGGGTCGGCGATGAGCCTCCCTGGGCGAAGCTTCTGGCGCCGGGGAAGAGGGGGGCAGCGCTGGTCCCAGAAATCTGCCCTGGCCCCCGAAAGTGTACGCTCGTGCAGCATCATGCAGCGTGCTGTTCCCTTCTGTCCACGGCGCTCCAGAGCCTCTGGTTCAGCCGGGCAGGTGCCTCTGCAGGAGAAGTATGCAGACATGGTCCAGGCATGGTCCGGGGACGATGTGTTTCGTTTTTGTTGCTAATTCTGACCATGTTTGCCCATGTTTTTGTTTCTCGTCCAGGACCCGCCTGTAGGAGGACATGCCCGACCTCAGCGCTGACCCCCGAGAGAGCATGCTCATGCCGCGTCGCCTGCTCCCCGGCGAACTAGGCGGAGGGGCCGCGGCGCCTGGCGCGCCCGCTGGGCCTGCCGGCTCCCGGAGAAGTCCCCGAGCTGTTCGCGCGCCCGAGGTGTCGCAGCCCAGCCTTCGCCGTGCGCCTGGGGGTCACGGTGAGATCTGCACGCACGAAATAGGTACTGGAAGAGCGGGTACAATGCCCAACAGCGGATCTTGTTCCTTCTTAACAGGGCTCGCTGTCCACGCCGCCGCGGCCTGTGTGCATTCGAGACAGGAGGCCGCCTGCCCAACAGCGGCCGCTGTTGGTTTGGGGCAACATTTGATGTTGGGCATTGTACCCATTTTTTCGGTACCCATTTCGGGCGTCCAAATCAGACGTTCCCACTGGGTGCTGGCGCGTAGACCACGGTCATCGAAGAAGAAAAACGCCAGAAGCATAAGCTGTTGGCGCTCCGCGCGGACTTCTTGGATCCGCGCTGGGCCCCCCCTGGGGGCGCCTCCGGCGCCGCCCCTGGCGCGCTCCGCGCGCCAGGAAGGGTAGTCCAGCGCAGATCCAAGAAATCCGCACGGAGAGCCAACAAAAATATGTGTATGGCGTTTTTTTCCGGTGCAGACCCATGTCAAGAAACACCTTGCTTGCCTCCAGGGTGCCATGGGTGTCTTGGGTTTCGCTGATTTTTTCGATGGCAAGGCGTGACGTTCACGCACCAAGAGTCGATGGGCGCCCTGGGGTCTCAGGGTTGGGCTTATTGTGGAAGGTTTCTTGTGGACTTGCCTCCACTGTACGTCTGAGGTCATGGCCAGAAGCTTCCACTGTACTGGCGTGTAAGACACGATCAGTGACGATCCGAGCACCTTCCCAGAACCAGAGCGCGGGGTCAGGCTGGAGCGGGGTCGAACCAGCGAGATTCCCCGATTCGAGAGGCAGGTCTCGTATGATGGTCCACGGGGCACAGTGGAGAGGCTGTTCGTGGTGAGAACTGAAGACCTGGCTCTGGCCGCGTCGCGGATTCGCCGCAGTGTTTTTTTTCATAGTGGGTCATCGAGTGCGCTTTGTCAGGGAACGTGAAGGGGGAGAGTTACGTAAGTCACGAAGGAGGAGGAGGAGGAGGAGGAGGAGGAGAAGGAGAAGGAGGAGGAGGAGTAGGGAGAGAGAGTGGGGAGACTGTAGGGAAGGCGACGGGATTTGTTCATGCGGGATCTGTCCCAGAGTGAACGTCCGTTATGAGGTTATGAATTGTCCATCCAATGTTCACAGTGTTGCTCTTTCACTTGTGATATGGGAAGAGACGGAGGGGAAGAATCACAATACGCATAATACTAAAAAGTCTAGTGTCCATCGTGTTGCTCACGCACCCCTTCCCACCTTTCACTGCAGCTCTTGGTTGGCTTTACGCACGGGGTGGCGCGAGTCAGTGTGTTCGACGCTTCTTGGGGCGAGTCTGCCTGCGATCTACAAGTGTTGTTTTGCGAACATTCGCGAGATTGAAACTGTTGTTCTCGCCATCCGCTTGCGAGGTCAAGATTACGAAGAAGCAGTTTGCGCATGCGCAGGTCCAGCCACAATGGCATGCGCTCCGACACATGTTGACAATTCCCTTCCCATCCTCCTCCACATAGGGCACATAGGGTCTCTCATCTTCATGTTCTTCTATCTCTCCCTACCATTCCTACTCCTCCCCCTACCCAGCCTCCTCCTCCTCCTTCCTCTTCTCCCTCTTCCTTCCGTCCGTATTATCTCTACTATCTCTCAATGGTTCAACATCTCCAGCTGCCTGTGGCAAGCCCCCCCCAGCGCGCCTGTGCAACAGCGCAGCAGGAACCAGGCTGCGTTTAGGAACAGCGCAATTCCGACGAGTAATCTGCATTGGGGCGGGTCGTGATCCCGATTTCGTCTTCGTCCACGCGGTAGGGAGGAGGAGGAGAAGGATGAGGAGGAGGAGGAGGAGGAGGAGGAGGAGGAGACGGAGGAGGAGGAGGAGGAGGAGAAGGAGCAGCGACAGCAGGAGGAGAAGCAGGAGGAGGAGAGGGAGAGGGAGAGGGAGAGTGAGAACATGAGGGCCTCCAGGGAGCTTCCCGAAAGCTTCTTGGAGGCCTCGTGGGAGCCTCATGGGGTCTCTTGGGGGTCTCTTGGGGCCCCTTGCGTCGTGGGGGACCCTTGGCCTGTTTGATGCCTGTGGGATCGGCCTTGGGGGCCTCTTTAGGCCGTGTTGGTGCTCTCCTGGAGCGGTTCACGGCCGTCTTGGGGCCATCTCGAGAGCTTTTTGGGCGATCGTTGTGCCCTCTTGAGCCGACGGGAGGCCGTACTGGGGGTCTCATCGGATGCTTTGAGGTTATATTGCAGGCTTCTTAGAAGATCTGGGGCTCCCTTGGGTTGTCGGGACCCCAGGCAAACGAGAACCTCAACATCTTTCAAGCACCACAGGACAACCGATAGTTTTAGCTTCCTCGGGCTCTCCAGAAGGGCCTCTTGGAGCCCTCTTGGGCCGTCTTGGAGGCCACTTGGGCTGCCTGGAGGCTGTCTTGAGACGATCTTAAGCTGTCTTAGGTCATCTTCTGGAGTTGCTGTCTTGTCGTCTTGACCGCCTTGAAAGTAGCCTTGGATGCCATGCTACTCCCAAGAAGGCCTCTAAGACAGGCGACGAGGCCGCCAACACGGCCCAATAGGTCACCAAGCGGCCCTCCAGGAGAGCCCGAGGAAGCCACATTGCTTGATGTGCCTATGCGATGTTGAACGTGACATGTCTGGGGTCCCGATCGCCCAAGACAGCCCAACAGGCCTTTCTGAGCCGTCGTATTGCTCGCTTAGAACGCTTCAACTCAGTCTTGGGGCCGTCTTGGTAGCCCGTTGGGCGATCTGTGGGTCATCGTGAGCCGACTTGGGGCCCTCTTGGCAGCCCCCTTGGCTGTCTTGGCGCCATCTTGGGAGGCTTTCGTGGAGGCTTCGTAGGCTGTCTTGGGCGGTCGGAAACCCGAACAGAGACTTCAACATCTGAAAACACGGAGGCCCGTGGCATCGACAACGATTTAATGAATCACTCTGGAACCACGGGGGGCACTGAATCATCCAGACCCCGCCGAAAACATGCTCGGACACCCAGGACTTCAAAAAACCCGTCAAAGACACAAGGCTAGTCATTGGTGTAGGCCCTCTCGGCCTGTCCAGGGCGACCTCTTGGAGATTCGTGGTCCGTCTTGGAGGCCTCCTGGAGCCCTCCTGGGCTTTCTTGAGGGCCTCCTGGGCAAACATGAGGCTGTCTTGAGAAGCTCTTGAGCTACGTATGTCGAGCCAGATTTAGCCGCGTAAGTGTCGGCCCAGCTGTCTGAGAAGCCCTCTTGGAGGCCACCTTCGCCTTTTGGATGCCGAAACGGCAGCCAACAAACAATTTCAGAGGGGACGGTTTTTTAGGGTTGCGTATTTCGAAGGGGGGGGTCGGCCCTAGAAAATGTCACAAAGCAGTCAAACAGCGAGCAAGTATTCTAACACGCGCGCTCCGTGTAGGCACGGTGGCACATTTCTCCCTCCTGCCTCCTCCCTCTTGGTCCTGCCCCTCCAACCTCCCTCCATCCCCGCCCTTGCATTAACTCGTCCATCGCGCCTCCCTCGTCCCTCCCCCCTCCCTCGCGGCTCCCTTTCTGCATCGTGTTCCTCCTGCTCCTGCTTCTTCCGCTGTTCTTCCTGGTTATTACGTTCCCTCATCATCCATCACCCGCGATATTTCATCCTCCTGTTTCTCTCCTCGCTCCTCGTCCCGCCATCATGCTTCCTTATTCGTGCCCCCTACCTCATCATGGATCCATGCTCACTCCTCCACATGTCCATCCCTTCCATGACCATCTCTTCCGATCATATCCATCTGCCTGCGGCAAGCCCCGCCACCGTGCCAGCGCAGCAGCGCAGCGTGAAGAAGGTTGAGTCAAATACCCACTACAGTTCAACGCGCGGTCTGAAATCGAGTAGATCTTAAACTCGACCTCGTTCCCGCGACTCTTGGGGACCTTCATTCAGTTGCGTCATCGGCCGCGCCCTCGGCCACCGATTATCGAATGGGGTGTGATCAGTCGCGCCATCGGTTTCGCCGTCGGCCGTCAGCTGCCGATCGTACAACACGGCCTGCACTCCGATGAGCCACAGATTGTGCCCTCGGTGGCCGACAACAAGACAGAGGTGCACTTCACAACTGCATTGAGTCGGGGCTACCTCGGGAAGCAAGCTGGCTCCGCCGAAAACTGAGGCTATCAACGAGGAGACAGCGAACGCACGCGGTAATCAGATATCCGAACATGTCCCGAGCCCCGTCGTCTGTTTCTGTTGCACAGCGTGGGCCCTCGAGGTCTCGATGCTCGATCCTCAAACATCGAACCTGGGGCGGCGCCGGGGGGGCCCAGCGCCCAGCGCTGGCCCCCTGAAGCTCGCGCGGAGCTCCAGGAATCGGTGCTCCTGCTGCTCTCGCTGTCCCTCCCGACCCTCGGCCCTCTCCTCCTCCTCCTCCTCCTCCTCCTCCTCCTCCTCCTCCTCCTCCTCCTCCTCCTCCTCCTCCTCCCTCCTCCTCCTCCTCCTCCTCCTCCTCCTCCTCCTCCTCGATCCTCTGGAGCACTCACCGTGGGCAGAGCACATATCCGTAACCCGCGGCCCGGGGTCCCTTCGGGGCGCGACCCCGTGGATGCGGGGCACTTTCGCGCGCGGCTGCCTCGCGCGAAGTTGGTCCCCGCGACCGCGCATTCCGCGTGCAGGGCTCGAGCGAAACGGCGCTTAGGGGGAGTTCGTGGACCGCGTTCGTCCCGATCTCCACCGCCAGAATATGTCCACATCCACCGCTTCGGAGTCGTGCCCTGGAATCTCGAGGAGCAGTGGATATGGATATCTGCCCGCCCGCGTGAGCGGGCAGATATCCATATCCGCCGCTCCCCGAGTCCTCGCAACACGACCCAGCAGCAGTGGATATGGTCAAATTCTGGCGGCGCAAGAGCGAAGGACAGCACAAAGACATAGCGGAAGCGCACGACGCTGTTCTTTTCTCGAGCCCCGTCCGCGGGAACGCGCCCCCGGAGTCCAGGAAAAGCGAGGGCGCGGACACGCACACGCTCGCCGCGCGCGGGCCACACCATCCCCCGTCTCCGGATCACGCACTCGGGGCAGTGCAGAACAGGTGACCATGGCCAAGATGTCGCGGGATCCTGTCGACGTCGATCCTGGCCATGGTCCACGCAGTCAGCCCGCCCTAGTAAGGATGGGCAACCTTCCCAAGGGTACCCTTGCATCCTTGCCTCCTCGGTCCATCCTTGGCCGTTCCCGCTGGCCGCGCCCCGCCCGCAAAGTGCCGACATGGCCTTCCAAGGCCCCTGCATCCTTACCGCGCATCCTGATGATGCGGGTTGACTGTGCTGGACGTCGCCGACTCGCGGGGATTATCCACGACCTGACACGCTGGCCAAGATGGACGGTGACCCGGAGGGGCGCGGAGTTACCGCCTTCAGTCTTGGGGTCGTGGTCTCCCGTCTTCTCCCCACCCCTCCAGTGGAGACCCATGCCAAGAAACACCCTGCTTGCCTCCAGGGTGCCCTGGGTTTCCTGGGCTTCGATGGTTTTGCCACGGAGAGCGCGAGGGTCCCACACCAAAACTCCACGGACGCCCTGGGGTCTCGGGGCTGGGCTTCCTGTGGCAGGTCTCTTGTGGTCGGGCCCCCTCGGTACACCCCCCCTCCCTGCGCCCTGCGACTCCCGCCCGCCGGCGCCCGGCCGTGCGCGCGAGGGGGCGTGCTGGTGCCCCGGGCCGGACGATAGGGGGGGAGCTGCAGAGGGGGGGGGTACGAAATCTGCTGCACGCAGCTGGTTTCGGCCCCGCCGATCGGGGCCCATGCCTCGAGACATCGCCGCCTCCCGCGCCGGGGGGCGCCGGGAAAATCGGCTGCACGAGCGGATTCTCAGACACCCCCCCCTTTGCTGTGTCCCCCTCTTTCGCCCGGCCCGAGTGCCCCCCGCGCGCGCGCGCTTCCTGCCGTGGCCTGGGTTTTTCTTCAGTGCGTGGGCGGGTGGCCGCGCCGTCGCGCGCGCGCGCGGGCGCTCCGCGCCCCTGCGCCGCGGGCCGCTGCAGCGCGCGTGCCTGCCGGGAGGGGGAGGGGGGGAGTGCTGACTCTGGCTGGTGTTATGTCGGGCGTGTCCCCCTACAGGGGGATTTTCGACGAAAACTAGAACTGGAAACGGCGGTGAACCGTCAACCTGGTCACCGCCGGGAACCTCGTAGAGCTCTTGTTCCTTGCACGGCGATCGTCGGAACACATAGAGAAAGATTCTGGAGCGAGAAAGAAAAAACTCGAAAAATCACGTAAACTAGAACATACCCACGGGAAAGCGACGGCGACGAGAGAGCACGACGACGACGACGACGACGGCGTGGGGTCCTCAGAGAGAAGACGACGACGACGACGCCGACGCCGACGACGACACGACGGAAGGGGCCGGTCGCCCACGATCCGGCGCCGATGGGGCCAGAGTCGCCGAAGAGATCGGGGTGAGGGGGAGGAGGAGCAGAGGAGGAGGAGAGGAGGAGGAGGAGGAGGAGGAGGAGGAGGAGGGGGAGGAGGAGGAGGGGGAGGAGGAGGAGGAGGAGGAGAGGAGGAGGAGGGAGGAGGAGAGGAGGAGGGGGAGGAGGAGGAGGAGGAGGAGGAGGAGGAGAGGAGGGGGAGGAGAGGAGGAGGAGGAGGGGAGGGGGAGGGGGAGGGGGAGGAGGAGGAGAGGCAGCGGTAGCCACCAGGGACTTCCCTTGCCGTCGCCTGCAGTGGCAAGACTCGATGCGCTTGATGGCCTCCCTGCCTGTCCGCAGTTCCTTCCTTCGCACGGGTTCTCGCAGGTTCGACCGCCGTTGTGATGAATGATGAGTCGGGCTTGTTGTTTGCACACGCTCTTGGCTTCGCGGCCTCGCGCGC
>CAUYUJ010012025.1:133355-150855 GCA_963575745.1 Prorocentrum cordatum | reverse complement strand
GACCTGTTGGAGCCGTGGGTCCAGTGACACCTGTGGGGCTCTGGGGTGTATGGGATGTGTGAGCAAGGGGCCCCAAGAGACCCGTGAGGCCCGTGGAACCTGCGCGGCCTGTGGGGCTCTGCCGGCTTGCGGGGCCTGTGCCAGAGATGCCAGGGGTCCTGGACGGCAAGTGGGCACGACGCCGAGATGCGGGGATGCCAGCGACGAATCAGTCCCAGGAGCAAGTTTCTGTGAGCGCGAAGGGTCGGAAGTTGTGCACAGCTGCCTCCGTGCGTGCAACAATCGGGCCTGGGAGCGGAGTCCAGGGAGGGCTGAGAGCCCCCAGTGGCCTACCCTCGGGGCCGCACCCGCAGGAGTAGGCCCAGGAGTACAGTGTTGGGAGCACGGAGGGCCCGGTGTGGCTCACAGTTGGCTCCGGACGCGCAAGGTATGGCCTGGGAGTCGAGTCTCGGAAACCTGAAGAGCGCGAAGTGGTTTGCAGTTTGTTCTGGGCATTCGAAATCAGGACTCGGAACAGGTTGTGCGAGTCGACGATCACACATCCTGTGTGTGGATGTGTGTGTACGAGTGTGTGTGTGTGTGTTGTGTTGTGTTGTGTTGTGTTGTGTTGTGTTGTGTCGTGTCGTGTCGTGTCGTGTCGTGTCGTGTCGTGTCGTGTCGTGTCGTGTCGTGTCGTGTCGTGTCGTGTCGTGTCGTGTCGTGTCGTGTCGTGTCGTGTCGTGTCGTGTCGTGTGTCGTGTCGTGCGTGCGTGCGTGCGTGCGTGCGTGCGTGCGTGTGTGGTATGTGTGTGTGGTGTGTGTATGTGTGTTTTACGGGCATGCCGATGGCCGCTTCGGCTTCGTGAGATGCAGCGGGGGAGCTGTATGGAGGGCGGCTCTCGCCGGAGACTTCCTCGCAGTTCGGCCACACACGAGGCCCCCGCTCGAGACCTCCAGACCTTCGTGGGCCCTGGAAGCGACAGGGCTGTTTTTGCTACCGGTTCCGTTTTGCCGTTTTTGTTGCCAGTTCCGACGCCGTTTTCTTTCAGTGCCGTCGCCGTCCTTTTACGGGTTCCTGCTCCGGTTCCACTCCTGGAGCCGTCTTTGTTGCTGTTTCCGGTCGCCGCTTGTTTTTTTTCCGTTTCCATATTCAAAGGCCACTTTTTCGGAAAAGGTGAAAAACGGCCCGGCCGCTTCCAAGGCCCACTAAGCTCCAGACCTCCTCAATTCACGTGTGTGAGTGTCTAAATGTGTGAGTGTGCGCGGGGCATTGCTGGTTGATGATGATGGTGATGATGATGATGGTGATGATGATGATGATGATGATGATGGTGATGATGATGATGATGATGATGATCATGATGACGATAGCGATGGCGATGACGATGACGATGGCGATGGCGACGGCGATGATGGTGATGTTGACGATGATGTGGTTGATGATGATGACGATGATGGTGGTGGTGGTTGTGATGATGATGGCGGTGTTTGAAGTGATGGTGATGGTGATGGTGATGGTGATCGTGATGGTGATGGTGATGGTGATGGTGATGGTGATGATGCTGTGAGTGCGTGAGCGTGTGGATGCGATGACGTTGGTGATCGTACCGATGAGGATGGGATGTGGGAATGTGTGAGAGATGATTGTCAGGATGGTGACGGTGATGATGGTGGTGAGGATGAGGTAGGAGGAGAGGGTGGGGAGACGGTTCCTGGACTGGTGGCGTCCAGAGAAAGCGCAGTATCCCCACTCAGGATGTGGCGAGCAAGAAAACAACGTCGGAGGCCCGCCAGAGGAGACAAGGGCGGCGGATGGGGGTGGGAGGCGGAGGGTCGGCGCAGCGGAGGCGAAGAGGGAGAGGGAGCGGAGGCGGGAGGGGCAGGGGGGAGCAGGACGGGGCGTGGCAGGGGAGGAGGAGCCTCCGTGCCCAGCTCCGGCAGCGCCAGTGGGTTGGTCGGTTGGTCCGTGGGATCCTTTCGGGCCTACGTCATCGTGAGTCCGCGGGCACGGCCTCTCCTTCGCATGGCTGCCGGGCGGTCTAGGCGACACAGAGATGCCTAGCTTGGCCCAGCCCCTGCAATGGCCAGGGCAGGGAGGGCTCTCGAGGGCCTCCATGACGGCCCCCCCCACGCACCGACCCCGGGAGCGATCCACCCGGCATAAGGGCCGGACCTGAACGGTGTTCTGGCCGTCCCGTGGGCCGCTTTGTTTTCCGTGTTGTCTTGCACTCGAGGCGAAGCGAAGGCAGAGCGGGGAAGAAAGAAGCACAAAAGGAAAACGAAGAACGCCGTTGAGGTTCAGCCCTGCCCAGCATGGACCCTCGCGACGGCTGGTGGTCGTTCTTTTATTCGTTGTTTTGCCGATCGGCGCGGACCGTCGCGCCCCATCCCCTCCCTCCCCCACGGAGTAGATCTTGGCTGTTTGGGGCGCCTGTTTCAGGCAGGTGGGATCCCTCCTCGACAGGACGCACGGTTGCAAACAGACGCATTCAGCAGAGGTCCAGAGCCACCCCCCCCCTCCCCCTCCCCGTCGAAACGCCGAATGAGAAAACGCTCACCTGCGGAAGACGCTGGCTCTGGCCGGTTCCTGGAGGACGCTGCGAGGAGCCCCAATCCTGAGAGCGCTCGGCGGACCCGCGGCCCGCCCCACAGAGAGGCCCCCCGGGGACCCCGCGAGCCTCGAGGGCGGGCGCTGGGGGCGTGTCAGCAGCCTCCCGGGGCACGCGGAGGCGACCGCAGCCGGGGGCCGCGAGGGGGGCGGCACGGCCCGGGCGGGAGCCCGCAGATCAGCGGAGGAACGGGCACCCCCACGCCGCTGCCCCCTTCCCCTTCCCCGTCGCCTTTCTCTGGCCCTTCCCTCGTCGCCGCCGCCGGGCTCGCCTCGGCAGCCCGGCTCCGAGCGCGCCCCGGAGAGAGAGGTCCGGGGAGCAGCGGCAGCGCGAGGTGCCTTTGGCAGGTCTGCCCGGCAGAGCTCGACGCCTGGGGGCCCGGCGGCGCGGGTGCCAGGCTGTGCGAGGAGCCAGCAGACCACGGGCCTCCCTGGAGGTGACGAGGACGACACGGGGGGGACCTCTCCAAAATAGCGCTGGAAACCTCTCCAAAATAGCGTTGGAAACCTCTCCAAAATAGCGCTGGAAGTCTCTGCAAAATAGCGCCGGAAAACAAAAGAGGACGACACGGGGGGGAGGCGGAATGACGGCGGAGGCGGAGGGGGGGCGGAGGGCCCACTGGCCTTGGGCAGGGGCGCCAGCGCCCGCGACGAACAACGGCGACAGCGACGGCGACGGCGACGGCGACGGCGACGGCGACGGCGACGGCGACGACCAGCGGCGCACCGGCAGCACACGCGGCGGGCCTCCCTCCATCCCATTCATGCTGGTTCCTGCTGCCCAGCCCTGCCCAACCCAGCCCCCGGGGGCGGCTGAGAGGGGGGGAGGGCTGGAGGAAGAGGGGAGAAGAGCACGGACGGCGGAGGGGGAACAGGAGGAGGAGAAACGAGGAGGAGGTTGGTTGGTTGGTCGGTTGGTCGGTTGGTCGGTTGGTCGCTTGGTCGCTTGGTCGCTTGGTTGGTTGCTTGGTCGGTCGGTTGGTCGGGTGGTTGGTTGGTTGTTTGTTTGTTTGGTTTGTCGGTCGGTTTGTCGGTTGGTTGGTTGATTGGTCGGCTGGTTGAGTGGTTGATCCTTAGCCTTCCCCGCCGCTGAGAGGTCAGCGCTTCCAGGCGTCTCTCTAGCGGGCCTCGGGCGCGCCCTCAGCGCGACGGGGGCGGGGGGCGGGGGGGGGAGGAGGGGAGTAGGGTGGTGAGCGGGAGGAGGACGAGGCGTGACGAGGGACACAGACCAGGCGAAGGAGGGCGAGGAGGAGGAGGAGGAGGAGAAGGAGTGAGGAGTGAGGAGTGAGGCCCTCATCCATCCATCCCTTCCTCCGGATGAGGAGGAGGCGTCGGGCGAGGCGGGGGCAGGGCAGGCATTGACTTCCCAGAGTGCTAGACAAGAGCCAACGATGAAAACCAATTAGATTGATCTGAGCTGCTGAAAGCCTCAACTGCAATTTGGAGTGGACGGTCCTGGTGTTGTTGTCTAGCCCTCCCCTCGTGGAGGGTCAGGGGGAGGGAAACGGTGAGTGTCGAGAAGTACTGCTCTTCAGCATTTGTCGCCCAGTGCGAGCACTGGCGCGTACCTAGGCATGTCCGCGCGCCTTCGGTGGACGAGCCGGATCTGGAGCCCCGAGATGGCAGCGCGCAGTTGTTGCCGTGGAGGAGCAGACAACGGCAAGAAAAGCGGCAGGTCTGCTGTGCTCGCGGACGCTCGCCACGCATATTAATTTCCGTCGGGGAGGCAGGTCACGAGCGGCGACCGTATCCATATCCACCTCGCGGTCTGGATTCCGGGGCGCGATCCAGTGGATACGTGGTCGCACAGATACGTTCCGCGCGGGACATCCGCGAACAAAAAGGCCCCGTATCTGCGGGATCGCGGTCCAGGGGCCCGGCCCGCCAGGCCGCTGATAGTTACGGATTTGTGTGTCGCCCACGAGCTTCGCTGGAAGTGTAAAGGCACTCAGCGCGCAGGCTGCACAGTACTCCTTCGTGATTTGGCGTTGGTCTTTGCCACTCGTGTCCAGACCTTCTGCTGCGTCCACCACCGTGGGTCTCGTGGTGATCCGTCATTTTCGAGAGCTGTCTGAGGCAGCGGAAACGAGCCATTCAGTACGAAGTCGTCGCAAACAGTGAGGTGCCTTGCTTAATTTTGGCCTCGGCTGGAAGCGCAGACAGCCATGGCGAGTATGTTCGGGAACGCTTTGCTCGCCCAGGAGGAGTATTCAAAATAGTCAAAACATAGTCTTGGGATGATGCTTTATAGTATGTCTTGGTTTGTTTAAGTATGTCTTCGCCATTTTTTGGAATCGCTTCGCTCATTCCGCCAGCCCATCTCGCATCACTGAGCCTTTTGGGGCCGCTGGGGGGCCTCGTCAGCGTCGCTTGGGGGCCTCCTGAGGGCCTCTTGGGGGCTTTTGGGGCCTCTCAGGGGCCTCTTGAGGCCTCCTGGGGGCTTCTTAAGGCCGAGGGCTCGAAGTTTTGTTTTGTGTTCCCCCTTTGGGGCATCGCTTGGGGCCCTCTTGGGCCCCTCTTGGGCCGTCTTGGATGCCTCTGGGGCCGTCTTGGAGCCCTCTTGGGCCATCTTGGGGCCTTCTTGGGAGCTTCTTGGGCCCTCTTGGGGCGATCTTGGGGGCCTCTTGGGCCGTCTTGGGGCGTCGGGAAGCCGAAAAGATGGACACGCCAAAATCTGCCCAAAACCTAAGTAAAAGTAATGAATGTTGCCTCTTGGGGCCCTCTGGGGAGTGCTCTTGGAGGCCTCTTGGGGTGTCTGCGGGCCATCTTGGGCGTCTTGGAACGATCGTGTGGCATCTCGGAGCACTCTTGAACCATCTTGGAGGGCTCTTGGCGGCCTCGTGGCCCTTCTTGGGGCTCTCTGGAGGGCCACGGGGGCGGCGCCCAGGAGGAAAACCATCTCTGATCCGACCCTGCTGGGGATCGCCCGGGGTACTTTTCGTCCGGGGACCCCCAGGGGCCGCCCCGCGCGCGCGAAGTAGAAGTATTATTTAGCAGTTACCGGAGATCTTAGCACGCCTCTGGCCCGTTGGGCCGGCGAATTTATTCGTTCAAAACCCGCCTGTAGGAGGACACGCCCGACCTAAGCCCATGTGGTCCGAACGGCAAAAATGGAATAGGCGTACAATTGCGGGAGTCCGCGCGGATCTCTCGGTTCGGCGCTGAACCAGAGGGAGTTGCGCGGACCTCGGGACGTGTGCTCTCTTTTTGTTGGGTTGCTCTGGCGATGGAGGGGGCGCCGAGGCCCAGGGGCTGCGGTGGTGGATCAGGAGGGGAAAAAACACACAGACACAATTAATCATCGATTCCCCCGAAAATATGCGAAAATATGGGAAGTGGAGGGGACGACAAAAACCCAGAACATATGGGAAAATATGGGGAATTCTGTTAGTTGTGTGTATTTACTTGTGTGTGTGTGTGTGTGTCAGGGCCCCTTCAGTTTGCCGCGGTTCACCCCAAAATGAGGTTTCGAGGTTTTGATCTACACTCTACGCGTACCCGACAGTTGCTTCCCACCCGCCCATCTGGCGCGGGCCCGGGTGGTAGGCTCGGGTCGGACGCAAGCGGGGGATCTGGACACGGGGGGCTCACGAAAGCTGCCGCATGTGCAGCCGACCTCGGCCCCGCCGCTGGGCACATCTTTCCCTAATACCCTCTGCGCGCCGGCCCCGGGAGGCGCCGGGGAAGCGCTAGTCCGCTACCCCCCGCTTTACGCCTCCTCGCCCGTCTGGCCCCCGAGGGCGCGGCGAGGGCGCCGAGGCCGGACCTGAGCCCGCAGCGGCAGCGGCAGCGGCAGCAGCGACAGCAGCAGCAGCAGCAGTGACCACGCCCCGCGCCAGCCTGCGCCTTGCGCGGGCCGGCCCCGGCGCCCCCGCCGGGCGGCCCGTGGCCCCCCTCCCCCCGCCGGGACCTCATCTCCTCCTCCCCCTCCTTCTGCTCCTTCTGCTCCTTCTGCTCCTTCTGCTCCTCCTCCTCCTCCTCCTCCTTCTCCTCCTCCTTCTGCTCCTCCTCCTCCTCCTCCTCATCATCATCATCATCCTCCTCCTCGTTATTTTTCTCCTCCTCCTTCGCTTCCTCGTTCTCTTCTTCCTTTTTCTCCTCCTCCTCCTCCTCCTCCTCCTCCTCCTCCTCCTCCTCCTCCTCCTCCTCCTCCTCCTCCTCCTCCTCCTCCTCCCTCCTCCTCCTCCTCCTCCTCCTCCGCCGGCCATGATTCTGTACATGGTGGCGCTGCTCTTCTTCGCGCTCAGCGGGCCGCTGATGGCGCTGTCGTCCTGGCTGCCGTGGGGCGGGCTGCTGGCCGCGGGATCGCCCCGGGGCACCCTCATTCCTTACCCTCCCCCCCATCCCCCCTACGCCTCGTCCGCCCCCTCCTCCTTCCTCCTCCTCCTCCTCCTCCTCTCCCTCCCTCCTCCTCCTCCTCCTCCTCCTCCTCCTCTCCTCCCTACCCCTCCTCCTCCTGCTCCTCCTGCTCCTCTCCTCCTCCTCCTCCTTCTCTTCCCCCCCCTCCTCCTCCTCCTCCTCCTCCTCCTCATCCTCCTCCTTTTCATCCCCTATGTTTACGTCAGGCGGACTTCGATGGCTTAGATCTTAACGTTCGTCCTTCTCTTCTTCGTTTGTTGCACCTCATCATCATCAGCAGCATCATAATCAGCATCATCAGCATCAGCAGCATCATCGTCATCATCATCAGCAGCATCATCAGCATCATCATCAGCATCAGCATGATCATCATCAGCATCATCGCCATGAGCATCCCCCTCCTGGGCCCGCGCAGAAAGGGCTGAGCTGCCAGAGCGGCCGGCAGTTGACAGGCAGGTGGCCACCGTCTCAAGAGAGGGTCCGCCCGCGAGGAGTCGTGTAACCATGCAGGTGTTGGCGGAGGGCCCTCGGTGATGCGTGTTGAGGTTAAACAGTTCTTATGATTGGCAATCCTCCTCAGTCTTACCGTTCGTCCCTTCGTGTTTCGTCCTGCCCCTCCCAGTCCATCCTACTTAGTCGTCTCCCTCTTTGTCAGACTGTGCCTCCCCATCCGCCTTCTCGACACGCCCCTCGCAGTTCTGCCTCTGAGCCTCCCCTTGGCGTCGCTTCGACGTGTCCATGTTTTCTGCGAGGACCATCGAGAAGCACCCTCGATCATCGAGCAGAACAGCGCGCGCGAAAACGACGAGTGCACAGGAAATTGGCGTCCGAGCGATGGCAAGTCCTCTCCACCTCCACTTCACCCCCCGCATCCTCGACCTCCTCCCCCAGCCCTCCTCCTCCCGCGGTGCGCGCCGTGCAATGCGCGGCCTTGTTGCGCCGGACCTCTTCCTCCGCGCAGCGCTCGCCTTTGCACAGTGATCGTCTTGGGCTTCGTCGCTGCCGACGCTGCTTCAACTCTGGCAACTCGGTCACGACCGCTCTGCTTCAACGTCGGCCGCGGCCGATTTGGGAATCGGTCGCGACCGGCCGCGACCAGTTGGGAGTGCCGATCGGTCGCTACGGTGGGGACGTTGGTTGAATAATGTGCCCAGGAGGCTTCAGACCCTGGGGAGGCCCTTGTCTAATGAGGGCGGCGGTGATATCCATGGCCAATCCACGATCGAAGTTCCACTGGCTTCGAGACCCTGGATTCCTTCTCCATTCCCAGACATGCGACGTCACAATGTTTTCGATACGGGGTTCCTAAGTCCCGACCCTTTCCCCAGGACCCGTTCTTCGTCCTGAGTCGTTTATTGACGCTCCCGAGGCCTGGCGAGGGCCCCCGGAGGCGAAAACGGCCAACAACCGCCTGCTCCAATTTTTTCTTGGAGTCGGGTCTCAGGGAATCGCCACCGAGCAGCGCAGATCCGAGGAGGCCCCCCGGCGGGGCCCGCCTGCGGGCAGAGCAAGGGGCCGCCCCCTCGGGGAAACAAGGGGGGCCCATGGCGCCCTGGGGCCCCGGATGGCGAGCAGGCCAGATGGGCGGGGCCAGACCCCCGACGTCGTGATTTTTGTCGCGACGTCGTGTGGTTGCTCTCCTCCTCCTCCTCCTCCTCCTCCTCCTCCTCCTCCTCCTCCTCCTCGTTCTCCTCCTCCTCCTCCTCCTCCTCCTCCTCCTCCTCCTCCTCCTCCTCCTCCCCCCTCCTCCTACTCCCCCTCCTCCTCTCCTCCTCCTCCTCCTCCTCCTACTCCTCCTCCTCCTCCTCCTCCTCCTCCTCCTCCTCCTCCCCCTCCTCCTCCTCCTCCTCCTCCTCCTCCTCCTCCTCCTCCTCCTTCACCTCCTCCTCCTCCTCCTCCTCCTCCTCCTCCTCCTCCTCCTCCTCCTCATCATCATCATCATCATCATCATCACCATCACCATCAATATCATCATCAAGACTGCCACGGGAGCTGCCTGCGTGGGTGCGTGGCCTGGGGCCGCCTGCGTAAGCCGTGGCGTGGCTGTCACCCTCGCAGTTGGGCCGAGCTTCCGGGTGCGGGAAGCGGCTTGAGACCTACCTCTTGTGGCTCATTCGCCCACAACCGCATTTTAGGACCTCGAGGTCCTACCCCTGTCAGAGGATGAGGATGCTGCCTAGGGTGGTGGAGGCCAGGGACCGCTCCCGTTTTAGTTGTGTGTTTTTCCCGACGGTGGTACTCAGCCCCCCTTCTGGCCTGCCCCCCCCCCCCTCCTGGGAGGTGCTCGTCCTTCCGTGATCGCGCTTGAGCGAGGCCACTGGCTGCCTGCCTTCTGACAGCACCCCTGTGGCCCCACCAGCACAAAACTCCTCCTCCTCCTCCTCCTCCTCCTCCTCCTCCTCCTCGTCTTCCTCCTCCTCTCCACCTCCTCCCCCTCCTCCGCCTCCTCCTCCGCCTCCCCTCCTCCTCCTCCTCCTCCTCCCCGACGTCGTGATTCTTTCGCAACGTCGACCCCCAGAGGTCTGGACCCCTTCCAATGGACCGGTTTTTCATCCTGAGGGGAACGAGCAGTGACAAAAACATGTCCACACCAATTTCTCGGATCCGCGCTGGACCCCCCTGGCGGCGCCTCTGGCGCCGCCCCTGGCGCGCTCCGCGAGCCAGGGAAGGAGGTCCAGCGCCGATGCGAGAAATCCGCGCGGACCTCCGAGTTTTATGTTTATGTCATACTTCGTTCCCCGACCCTTCTCCGGAACCCGTTTTTCATCCTGGGTCGTTTTTGTTGGCGGTCCCGAGGCCTGGTAAGGGCCCCCAGAGGCCGAAAGCGGCGAAAAACCTCCCGCCGTGATTTTTTCATGATTCGATGGGGGTCTGGGGATGCCAGAAGCATTAGGGCGGCGGATCGAACAGATCAGCGCGGACGACAAACGCCACGCCGGCGGCGTGACATCGCTAGCGCCTGCCGGGAGGCCGGGCGCGCACAGCGTGGCCGGCCCGGGAGGGGGTTGGATGGGCGCGCGCGGGGTCCGCGCGCGCTGTGTCCAGCGCGTGCGGCCCCTGGCACGGCCAGCCGAGGAGGGAGGAGCAGGAGGAGGAGGAGGAGGAGGAGGAGGAGGAGGAGGAGGAGGAGGAGAACCCAGGAGGAGGAGGAGAGGAGGTTGAAGGGGAGGAGAGAAGAGGATGAGAAGGAGGAGGAGGAGGAGGATGAGAGAGGAGGAGGAGGAAGAAGGAAAAAGAGGAGAGGAAGAGGAGGAGAGGAGGAGGATGAGGAGGAGGAGAGGAGGGGGAGGGGGAAAAGGAGGATGAGGAGGAGGAGGAGGAGAGGTGAGCGCTCGGCCGCCGCATGCTCCGCGGTGTGTGTGTATGTATGTTTTTTTTTGTGCGTGTATGTTGTGTATGTTGTTTGTGTGTGTGTGTCTCTGTGTGTCTGTGTGTGTCTGTGCCTGTGTCTGTGTCTGTGTCGTGTCGTGTCTGCGTCTGTGTCTGCGTCTGTGTCTGCGTCTGTGTCTGTGCCTGTGCCTGTGTATGTGTCTGTGTGTGAGGGTGAGTGCGAGTGCGAGTGTGAGCGTGAGTGTGAGTGAATGTGTGTGTAAAGCCAAGAGCGCGTGCCGTCTGCCTGCTGCTCTCCCCCCTACTTTGCCATGGAGGAGGCGGGTCCTCATGGAAACGGGTCCTGAGGTTCGTCGCCGTTTTCGGGCTGTCGGTGCCCTCTATGGGCCCCGGAACGATCAGAAAACGACTCGGGATCAGAAACTCGGTCTGGGGAAAGGCACCAGGGTCCAGGACCCGTTTCCCCCCCCCCCCCTCTCCCCTTCTCCCCCTTTCCCCCTCCCCTCGCGTCTCACCGCGAGGGGCCCCTGGTCCCCCCGCCGCGTGAGCTGGCCCGGCTGCGCCGCGCTCGCTCCCACTCGACTGTCTACGCCGCGCCGCCGCGCGCATGGCCGCAACGGCATCGAAGCGTGCGTACATGCTTGTGTGGCTTCGTTCCCTGGATGGTGTCT
Organism: Prorocentrum cordatum; assembly: GCA_963575745.1. Taxonomy (NCBI): domain Eukaryota; class Dinophyceae; order Prorocentrales; family Prorocentraceae; genus Prorocentrum; species Prorocentrum cordatum. Next base: position 139,908 of record CAUYUJ010012025.1, on the reverse strand, counting down.
TGGCAACCCATGTGGGCGTTCTCGCTACTGGACCCCATCTTACCTTTGCACGACTCACATCCTCGACCTGGATGTGCAAAGCTCCCGCAGGCGCACTGGTTCTGATAGCGACAAGGACCCGAGCCTGGCTCTGGCACATCCCGAAGTGTTTCATGCTCTGGAGGCGATCGGGCCTTCCGCGGCCCCCTCCCCCCCCGTTCCTTCCCGGCCTTCCTAAACCCCCCAGTGCCCAATTTGTGCCGCAGAAGCCCTGCCGCAGCCACGACCGCAGCTTGGATCCAAGGCGCGGCCAATCAAAAGGCTGCGTGCATGCTTGGCCGTGTGGTTTGCACGCTGCGGCTCGTTCCGTTCTCGCCTCTGCTCTCTTGCAGTGTTCGCCTCGGCCTGCCCCTCGCCCGGCAGGACGCGGCATCGGTTCGACCGCGGTCGTCACACGTGCGGTGGTGGTTTAAGCTTGCGCGTCCCGCATTCCGCTGGCCATCTGCTGTTTCGGCGCTGCTGCGGGATGCGCAGTGCTTGTACATGCTTCAAACTTAATGGCGGTCCCCTCTGCACTTGCATGTGTGTCCGTACGCGCAGGGCGAGCACAGCGTTTGTTGAGAGCTCGGCGGGAAGCTTTCCCGGGCAACTCAGCACAACCCTCGACATGCGACATCGTAAAAATTCCATGGCCTCGTGCACGATAACTAGTGCTGGATACTCCTTGGCTCCAGTAGATTTTCAATGTATGACAGATCGTTCCGTGAGGGCAACAGAATTCGAAATCAGGCAAGACGCCGATCGACGCCGAGATGCGAGGACCGCTTCTAGCTATTGCAGGTACGGTTGACTGCAACCGCCGCGGCCTGAGGGGGAGGTAGCACTCCCACGAAATGGAGCCGCCGGCGTCTTTCCGCGACATCGGCGCGGTGTGGAACCCGACCCCAGACATGCGACGTCTTGATTTTTTCAATACGGGGCCCCTGGAAGTCCCGACCCTTTCCCCGAGGCCGGTTTTTCGTCCCGAGTCGATGTTTGACGGTCCCGAGGCCCAGCGGGGGCCCCCCGAGGCCGAACATGGCCGAAAACCTCCCGTCCTGATTTTTGTACGACGCGATCATGTCTGGGCCGATGAATCGGCGATGCGTCGGCGATGCGGGCGCGACCTCAGGTCGCATCTTTGAAGATGCCTCCGAGGGCCCGGCCTGCTCTACCTGCTCGCCCTCCTGGCCGCCGGCGCGGGGCTCGCGCGCGTGCTGCTGCGGCGCTACCGCGAAGGAGCCGCGCGCCTCCGGGGGGGAGGTCGGGATGCAGGGGCCCTTGGAAGTCCCAGGCGCTAGCCGATCCCAGGCACGATCGCGCGGTACAGAACTCAGGACGGGAGGTTTTCGGCCATTCTCGGCCTCGGGGGGCCCTCGCCGGGCCCCGGGGCCGTCAAGAAACGACTCGGGACGAAGAACCGGTCCTGGGGAATTGGTCGAGACTTCCAGGGACCCCGTATTGAAAAAATCAGGGTGTCGCGTGCCTGGGATCGGACGATGGAATGTTGTGCCAAGGCCTTCGCTCCCATCCTCCTTCCTTCTCTTCGTCCTCCATCATCCCTCCTCCTTCCTCTCCTCCTTCCTCCTCGTCGTCAGCGTCCACCCCGTTCTTGGAGAAGTGATGAGGAAGATGAGGAGGACAGCGACCGGTGGGGCGAGCACGGAAAAGGAGGGAAAAGGGCAAAGGGAGATAGTCTTTCTGTTGAAGGGAGTGGGCACATGACGCATCACTACCTCATCTGAGCACGTTCAAGGGCGAAACGCACTTGCGGAGAAGCAGAGCGAGGGAGGAGAGCTCGCAGGACACCGTGGGAGAAGAGACAGAATTAGGTTGCCGGCCTGAGTACGTAGGCAGATAACTGAATGTATTGTGTGTGTGGGGGGATGTTACGCGCGAGTAGTTATGTGCGTGGGCGTGGCTGGCAAAGTGCGGGTCACGCTGCCGCGCGATGGAAAAGCAGACAAGGCCAGGGCACACAAGCGAGGAGGAGGACGGAGGAGCCGAAATGACTGTGTGGCGGTGGTCGCGACGCCGGTCCTGGGGTGACTTAAAGTGCCCGAGTGTGCTGGCGTATGGTCATTTACATGTCACAAGCATCTGCGCTTGTGTGCGCCAGCTGCTGAGCGAAGTGCACGCCAGTGCGAGACGGAACGAGGGACAGAGAGAAACAGAGGGAGGGACTGCTTACGAGAAGTGCGCGCACGAATCCCCCCCCCCAACGGGATTGTTGGGGGTGGGATGCTCCTGCGGGCGCTACGCGATGCTCGTGTCCCAGCCCTCCCCCCCCACCCTGCCTCTGCTGCGCGCGAGAGCGAGCTCCTCCTTCGAACGCGACCCCCCACGCAGCCCCCTCTTTGAAAGGGGTGGGTGAACTGGCGGTGTGTCCACGGGGCATCGCTCCGCGATAATGAGTATCGCGTCGCCCCGCGATGGAAGCATCGAGCGAAGACCCGTCGGCCATGCGTCGAGCGCGCGTCGCGCTATACGCAGTGGCGCAGTATCACACTTTCGACGACGAGAGTGTTCGCGCTCGGGTCGGCGCGCGGGGCCACGCAGACTGCCGGTGCGCCGAGTCGGCGAGGGGCTCGGCGACGACACGGTCTGCGCTGGAAATCGGCACCCGGCGCCACGCAGCTTCCCTGCTTGCCTGGACATCGCTCGTGCGCGCGTGCAGGCGAAGGCTCGCGCGCCGCAGGGGAGGCGCAATCCCAGCACGAAACGCCTCGCGCCGGGGTCGACTCGCGGAGCCAATCCCATGTCGACCGCGACCGGCAAGCGCCCGAGCGCGCGCGGGGGGGCTCCTCGCGCGGCGTCGGCGGCCTTCTCGGCAAGCGATGTTCGCGCGGCGGTCGGCGCGTAGCGCCAAGCCGGATGGGCGCCTCGCTGCGCGGCTGGTGACGTGCGAGTGCGCGCGGGCGTCCCTGCGGTTGGACCGCAGCGGCGTCGCATAAGCAATTGATCGCTCCGCAGCCACGACGCGGGCGGGGGGGCTGCTAGGGCGCCGCAGGCGAACCCTACCCCTACCCCCCACGATTTCTGAGGGGGAGGGTGGGTTTCACTCCGTTCGGGAGCTCCCGAGCGAAGTGGACCCCACCCTCCCCCTCAGAAATCGTGGGGGGTCGGGGTAGGGTTCGCATGTGGCCACCTAGCTGCACTAGAAGACAGCAGCAGCAGCAGGAGGAGGGGGAGGAGGGGGGGGGGGAGGAGGAGGAGGAGGCCCAGGAGGAGGAGGAGGAGGAGGAGGAGGCGGAGGAGGAGGAGGAGGAGGAGGAGGAGGAGGAGGAGCAGCGTTGCTCGCGCTGGGGTCGGCGCGCGGCGCCAGGCAGCTTCCTCGCTCGCTCGGCGAGCCTTCGCGCGCGCACGGAGCGCCTCGGGCATCGCAGGGTTGGCCGAACCTCAAGGGCTCCCTCGAGGGCGCGAAGTTATTCGCGCTTCGCGCTTCGCGGTCCTCGTTCCTCCTCCCCCTCCTCCTCGTCCTCCTATTCTCCCTTTGGGGGGGCGGCGCGAGAGCGCGAAGTTATTCGCGCTTCGCGCTTCGCGCAGCGCGAAGCGCGAAGTTGGGAGCCCTTGGAACCTGGAAACGCAGCACGCAGCGCTGGGGTCGGGGCGCGGCGCCTGCGTCGTGTCTCGCGACTTGGCCGGCGCATGGAAGCACGCCAGGTGCAGTCGCCAGGCAGACGCCACGCGGGGTGGAGGGGGGGGGCGGCTGCGTGCGAAGGCGTCCGCGGAGAGCGACGCGCGCGGGCGGCGCGCAGAAGCGCCCCCTGGACGCGCCAGGGGGCGCCGCGTGCGAGCGGCGGGCACGCACGGAAACGCCCTCGGGGCGCGCCAGAACGCGCCGCGCGCGAGCGGGCCTGCGCGAAAGAGCCTGCGGGGCGAGAGGGGGGAACTTTTGCACGGCCTGGACCTACAGCGTGCACTATCACTCCCGGAAGCCGGATGGCGAGAAGTGGCCGCGCAGCGCGATGCTCTTGCATGGCAGCACGAGCTGGCTGCACATAGTAGTTGGCGCCCAAGTCGCCGACGGCTGATCCCGAGGGTTTCGTCTGGAGGCAGCGCCAGCCGAGCCCGCGGACGATGGTTGCTTTGTGCTGGGGTTGGGGCACATGTGTGTCCTGGCGTTAGTGCGGTGCAGGAAAGCCGCGGTGCACGTTGTTATGATTGCCCGAAAGAGGAGCGACAAGGAATAGGCAGAAAGCAGCAGTGGTGCCGAGGCGGGGCGGTGCATGAGGAGAAGGAGGGGAAAGAGGATGACAAGGAGGAGGAAATAAGGAGGAGAAGGAGGAGGGAAGATGGGGTAAGGGATGAAGGGGGGACGCAGTAGGGTAGAGGCGGGTGGGTGGATGTGGATGGGGGGAGAGGCGGGTAGGACAGAGGAGGAAGGAGAGAGGAGGGATGAGAGAGAAGGAGAAGGACGAGGAAGAGGAAGAAGGGGAGGGGGTGAAGATCGGAGGATAACACATCAGACAAGACGCTGTTTCAAGCACAGCCAAGGTGTCGAGCGACCTCATGTCCGGAAGGGCCTCGAGACATAGCTGGTGAACATTGTCCTTCCCTCGAGTCGAGGAGGAGGAGGAGGAGGAGGAGGAGGAGGAGGAAGAGGAGGGCGGAATGGCGGGTGACCAAGACGTCCGTCGTCGTGCTGGTTTTTCACAGCGCTGGCCCTCGGAGGTCTGGACCTTGTCCCTGGAGCTGGCTTGTCACCGCGAGCCGTTATCTGACGGCCCTGGCTCTCTGCGATGGCCCTCGGAAGCCCAACATTGGGAGAACAAATTACCTTGCGACGTACCCAACCTATTTTGCATCGAGTGGAAAAAGACGAAGGCCAATATTGGCAGGAACGACGACAGTGCGTGCGCGGCGATTTGTTGTGCTAATCTGATTCTGCGTGGTTCCCCACTCCGCTGGCCCCCCAGCTGCCCTCGAAAGTGGGCACGGTTTCGCGGATCACAGCCCCCCAGAGATGACGAGCTCTAATCTGAGTCTGCGTGAGATCCCACTCCGTTGGCCCCCACAGCAGCCCTCGAAAGTGGCGACGGTTTCGCAGATCGCATCCCCCCAGTGATGGCGAGGTCTAATCTCAATCTGCGGCGAGTGCCCCTTTACGCGGGCCCCCCCAGCAGCCCACGAAAGTGGCGACGGCTTCGCAGATCGGAGCCTTCCAGAATCTGCGGCGAGTACCCACTATGCTGGCCCCACAGCAGCCCTCGAAAGTGGCGCCAGTTTGACAGATCGCAGCCACCCAGGGATGGCGAGGTCTAATCTGAATCTGCGGCGAGTACCCACTATTCTGGCCCCCCAGCAGCCTTCGAAAGTGGCGACAGTTCGACAGATCGCAGCCCCCCCAAGGAACAGCGAGTTCTAATCTGAGCCTGCGGCGAGTGCCCCTTTCTGCTGGCCCCCCCAGCAGCCCTCGACAGTGGCGACAGTTTCGCAGATCACAGCGCCCCAGGGATGGCGAGGTCTAATCTTAGCCTGCGGCGACTTGGGAGAACGAAAACAACAGACACCCGCCACGTTTGCTTCCACGGCGGTAGGAAGTTCGGGAAAGCGGAGCTTCGCTCGGGAACTTCTGCTCAGCGTGTCGCGCCTCCCGCCCTGGCCCACCGCGCTTCAGTGCGATACGCTCAGCACGCCCCCGTTCCCAACGTCCCGAGCTCTTGCCACCCCCCCCCGTCCCACGAAGCAGATCGGCACGGCCTCGGCTTGCAGGGCGCAGCGTGTCGCAGGGAGCGCCGCCGCGACACCCCAGATGCGACGCTGCGAAGAAGACGCGCAACAGCGTGCCGAAAAAGATCACGGCGGGGGCCCCGGGCCCCATCTTCCTGCTATCCCCTCTCCGAGGCGCACCGGCCCGTGACGGCCCCGGGGCCCCAAAACACCCGGGCCCAATTCAATAAAGCGGCGAGAGCCGCCGCGCCGCCTAGGCCTCAGGGTTTTCAAAAGGTCAAAAGTTAAAAAAAAAAATGTGCAAAAAGTTTGAAAAAAAAACAATAGCTTGAAAAAGGTCAGTGCTCTCTGGGGCGCGGGGCCCGAAGAGCCGCGGCTCGCCGCGGGCCTGCCCGGGCCGGGGGCCCGCCAGGCCCCCCCCCCGCTCGGCGGCGCTGCGCCCGCGGCCCCTCCCCCCGCGGAGGAGGGCCCGAGGCCCTCCTGCCGGGCGCCCTGCGCCGGCTGCGGCAGAGCTGGCGGCTGGGGACGGCGCAGGCGCCGCGCCGTGCCGCGCCGGGGGCCGTCCCTTGCCTGAGCGTACCTTCCTCCGCCTCCCTCCTCCTCCTCCTCCTCCTCCTCCTCCTCCTCCTCCTCCCCTCCTCCTCCTCCTCCTCCTCCTCCTCCCCTCCTCCTCCTCAATCTCCTCCTCTCCTCCTCCTCCTCCTCCTCCTCCTCCTCCTCCTCCTCCTCCTCTCCCTCTCCTCCTCCTCCCCTCCTCCTCCTCCTCCTCCTCCTCCTCCTCCTCCTCCTCCTCCTCCTCCTCCTCCTCCTCCTCCTCCTCCTCCTCCTCTCCCCCTGCACCCCCCCCTCCCCTGCAGCGGCA
>CAUYUJ010012025.1:123355-128355 GCA_963575745.1 Prorocentrum cordatum | reverse complement strand
CCGCCTCGGGCAGATTTGGTGGAGCAGGCCCGGGCAGACCCTCGAGGGGGCGGCCATCGTCGCAATTGCGCCCGCCGTGCAGGAGGCCGCCCTGTGCCCCGAGAGCGCGCCCCGCCCGGCTGGGCTTCCTCCGCCGGCGGCAGGCGGCCGCCCCGCCGCGGCGCCGCCCCGGCCGAGGAGCCGCAGCCCGCGGAGGCTGCCCGCCGCTGCCGACGCGGGCGCGGCAGCGGCCGAGGGCGGCGGGTCGTCGCTGGGCGTGTCCGCGGGGTCCGCTGCCGCTGCCGCGGCTCCCTTCGTCGCGGCAGCGGCCGAGGGCGGCGAGTCGTCGCCGGGCGTGTCCGCGGGGTCCGCTGCCGCTGCCGCGGCGCTCTTCGCGGCCTCCGCGGCAGCCGCGGCCGCCGCCGCGGCCGCTGCCGCGGCGCAGGGCGGCGACGGTGCCGCTACGGAGCTCCTGGTCCGCGCTCCGGCCGAGGGTGGCGCTGGCGCTGGCGTCGGCGAGGCGGAGGACGGCGAGGAGAGCGAAGAGGAGGACCAGAGGGGCTCGATGCATACACGACGTGGTTCGGATGGTCACTGATGGCCAGGCTTCGGGCTGCAGACAGGCAGCGCCCTCGGGTCGTCCCAGCTGGCCTCAAGAGAGGCCCTCCGAGTAACTAGTCCGGGGCGGTCTCAACACCCTGGCGCCGCCTCTGGCGGCCTGTGGCGCTCCGCCAGGCATCGGGGTGCTAAGACGGCCCCAGGCCGCGCGCGGGGCCTTCGAGGCCAGCCGGGACTCCTCGGGGGGCGGCGGAGGCCAGCCGTGGCTTCTTGGGGAGGCTGTCCGTGCGCAGCCCGAAGCCTTACGAGTCACAGGGCCAGGAGGCTCGGCAAGTGAAGTCGGTGCACGGACGCCCCAGCCTCCCACCTGTTGGGAAGCTGGGGCGTCTGCGCACCCAGCTCCTTGGCCGTCCTGGCCACTCGGCATGCCGTGTGCTCCGGGCACCTCCAGGACGAGGAGGAGGAGGACTCCGACGGGGAGACGTCCGAGGAGTCCGAGGACGCGGCGATGGAGCCTGCGGCACAGCCCGAGAAGGCGTCGCAGGCGCCCCTCATGGCCCCTCCGACGCCTCCTCTGGCGCCAGAGCGCCACGTCCAGCAGCGCCCCTGGGACGACCGGCCAGCCGCGTTCGACTTTGACGACTGCTGGACCGAGAAGGCGGCGCCCCCGGCGATGGCGTTGGCGACGACGACGACGACGTGGACGACGGCAACCGCGACGACGATTCTGAGGTCGGGCACTTTGAATTAGCGTGTCGCTCCACCGGGTCTGGCCCACCACGCCTCGGCGCGAGACCGGTTCTGGCCCACCCTGGAGGGGTCGAAGCATGGGCGCGGCACGGGTGGGGGGGCCCATGGCCGCAGGTCTGCGATCCAGGCCTGTGGGGTGGGTGGGGGGGCGCAGGTCCAAGTCAAGTCCTGGGCCCAGCAGAGCAGTGGATCTGGGTCGGATGTGAAATCGGAAAGTGCCAGCGCCGTGGCAGTTCCAGAGGGATTAGTTGTGTGTTTGTTATGTGTTTCATATTGTTGCATGGGAGGACTTGGGCCGTCCTTGTAGAGTTCAGCATGCCTGAGTCCCCCACGCGAGACGAAGAACGTCTAGCAGTTTGCAGGCGATCCCGCCAACGCGCCAGGGTGGTGATTCAGGCGCGTCGTGGAAAGAGTCCTGGTTGTCTTTCGGGGTCTCTCGGGATGGTCGACCTCGTGATCGTTGTCATGGCCTTGGGCCCCGACAGGCTACAGTTCAGTCGGGCACGTCCCTCTACAGGAGGAGTATTCAAAAATAGTCAAAATCTAGTCTGGGGACGATGTTCGAATATTTTCGGACCATTCGGGAGTATAGTTTAAAGTATCTTTAATGTTTCGCCCCAAATCCGTCTGTAGGGGGACACGCCCGACCTAAGGCTGCAGTCTGGACCTGTGCCTCTGGCCGCGCCGCCGTTCCAGATCCACACCCACGTGCACCCCATCCCCGCAGGCCCAGGCCCCCGACGCCGTGCTTTTTTTTTCGTGCCGTGGACCCCCGGCGGCCTGGACCCACTCCTCCTCCTCCTCCTCCTCCTCCTCTTCCTCCTCCTCCTCCTCCTCCTCCTCCCCCTCCTCCTCCTCCTCCTCCTCCTCCTCCTCCTCCTCCTCCTCCTCCTCCTCCTCCTCCTCCCCGACTTTCCCCCGAGTCGTTGACGATCCCGCGGGCCGGCAGGGGCCCCCCAGAGGCCGAAGTGGCCAGAAGCCTCCCGTCGTGAGTGTGCTCCTGGCCCGAAGGAGCTGGGGGTCCATAGGTCTTGACCTGGGGCCCGCGGCCCGCGGCTCGTCCGTCGCCTGGCCCAGGTCTGCCCCCCCTGAGGAGGAGGAGGAGGAGGAGGAGGAGGAGGAGGAGGAGGAGGAGGAGGAGGAGGAGGAGGAGGAGGAGGAGGAGGAGGAGAGGAGGAGGAGGAGGAGGAGGAGTAGGAGCAGGAGGAGGAGGAGCAGGAGAAGGAGGGAGGAGGGAGGGAGGGAGGGAGGGAGGGAGGGAGGGAGGGAGGGAGGGAGGGAAGGAGGAGGAGGAGGAGGGAGGAGACGGAGGGGAGGAGGGAGGAGGAGGAGGAGGAGGAGGGAGGGGAGGAGGAGGAGGAGGAGGAGGAGGAGGAGGAGGAGGAGGAGGAGGGAGGAGGGAGGAGGGAGGAGGGAGGAGGGAGGAGGAGGAGGAGGACCCTGGCCCATCGAGCCCCCGCAGGCCCAGGAGGTTCAGGCCTGCGAGAGGTGCCCCTGCCGGGCCCACGGCCCGCGCGGCCCCCACGAGCAGAGCCGCGGGTTCCCTGAGCAGCTCGTCTGCTGCAGAGGCGTGTGCACACCACTCGTGAAGCGCCCTGCGAGGGCTGCTGGGCCTCCGAGCTCGGTTGCCCTCCATCTCCTGCTCGTCCCGCCCAAATGGGCGCGGCTGTACCCGCAGTAGGGCCGGATGGACGCTCGCTCGCTCGTTCGCATCCTCGCGCTGCGAAGAATTCACGGCGGGACGTCCTTTGCCAGTTTCAGCCTCCAGGGGCCCTTCCCAGGCCGCGGGGCCGTCAAAACGCGACTCAGGATGAAGAACCGGTCGCGGGGAAAGGGTCCAGGCCTCTTGGGGTCGACATCGTGCCAAAAAATCACGGCGTCGGGAGTCTGGGTCTCCAGGCCTCCGAAGTGGGGTCCCACCCGCATGGTAAGAATTGGAAACCTTCCCAAGGGTGCCCCTTGCATCCGTGCCTCCTCGGCCCAGCCTTGGCCACTTACGCTGGCCGCGCCCCGCTCGCAAGGTGTCGACATGGCCTTCCAAGGCCCTTGCATCCTTGCCGCGCATCCTTGCTGTACGGGTTGGGTGCAGGTGCGGTCGGTGGATACCGCCGCCTCGCCCATGCATCGCCGGGGCTTCGGTGATGCTCCTCGTCCCCTCCCCCTCGCTCGCCCCTCGCAAAGGACGAGGAGGGGTGGCACGACGAGGCGGACCGAGACTACTACGCGGCGCTGGGCCTGCCGAAGGGCAGCGACGTCACCCCGAGCCGTGCGCGGTCCGCTTACGCCGACCTGTCCACGAAGGCAGGGGGGGGGGAACGAAAGGGGGGGAGGGGCTCACGGGGGGGGGTGGGGGGGCGGCGAGGTTCGAATTTTTCTGACGTTTTCGACGGGTCCTGCCAGAGGGATGCGTCGCAGCAGCTGCGCTTCGCCGAGCCGCCCGCATCGGTCCGAACGGCCGCCCGGGACTCGAGCTATGGTCCGGAAGCCCGAGGCCTGTCCGCGAAGGCGGGGGGGAAGGCAGGGCTCGTTTCGATTCTTCTGCTTCCGATTCGATTCGATTCGATGGATTCCGATTTTGACTCGATTTGATTTTGGATTTCGATTTGGGATCCGATTTCTCGGTGGAGGCCTACTAGCCTGCCGATGTCTGCCGATTCGACTTTTCCAGCTCGGCAGCCGATTGTCGCCGATCCGATTCATTTCGATCGCCGATGCGACTCATCGGTTCGATTCTGGTCTCTCCTGGTAAGGGGCGGGGAGGCCAGATTGGAGCCGCTTGGGGGTCTGAGGGGGCCCAGCATTCTGGGAGGAGGAGGAGGAGGAGGAGGAGGAGGAGGAGGAGGACGAGGAGGAGGAGGACGAGGAGGAGGAGGAGAAAGGAGGAGGAGGAGGAGGAGGACGAGGAGGAGAGGGGGAGGAGGAGGAGGAGGGAGGAGGAGGAGGAGGAGGAGGAGGAGGAGAGGAGGAGGAGGAAGAGGAGGAGGAGGAGGTGTTGCTGCAGGTGCCCTGGCCCAGGGCGCCCCTGCTTCTCGCTCCATCTTGGAGCCCCTGGGCCCCCGGGGCCCCGCCGAGGGGCGCTCTGAGGCCGTGGGGACCTCGGAAATCCAGGGCACCTCTCCTCCTCCTTCCTCCTCCTCCTCCTCCTCCTCCTCCTCCTCCTCCTCCTCCTCCTCCTCGTCCTCTTCGTCCTCTTCTCCTCCTCCCCCTCCTCCCTCCTCCTCCTCCTCCCCTCCTCCTCCTCCTCCTCCTCCTCCTCCTCCTCCTCCTCCTCCTCCTCCTCCTCCTCCTCACCTTGGGCCAGGGGCGCTGCCAGCAGCACCCGGTTCCGGCCAGCAGGAAGGGCGCGGGCGAGGTCTGAGGCTCTGGGCTCGAGGAGGCATCCTGCTGTCGGCCCCCGGGTGCCGTCGTCGGGCCCCGCGGGGTCGTCGAGGACGGATCTTTTGGGCGAGCGCGCAGCCGCAGAAGGCGCGAGGCAGCACCCCCTTGACCGCGGGAGGGCCGCTGCAGCGACGAGCACTGCTGTGTACTCTCTTGTTAGGCGTCCCCGACGTGTCGGCCGAGGCTCCTGTGTCGGTCGGGGTGGCGGGGGCGCCCAGCGTGGTCTAGTCCCTCGCAGCCGACCTGGAAGGTTCCGAGGCTTTCTTCGCTCCCATGTCGTCGTAAAAAAGGCTGCACCATATGGACCCTGGGAGGGGTCGGGGGGCCGATTTCGA
>CAUYUJ010012025.1:105855-118355 GCA_963575745.1 Prorocentrum cordatum | reverse complement strand
GCATGCCCGACCTAACCCTCGAGCCGCAGGAGCGGCGCCCTGCTCCGAGCCGCGAGCGCGCGCGCGCGCGCCGGCCGGCACAGGTGCACCCGAGCCAGGCCCAGCGCCGCGCGGGCTTCGGCGCCGAGCAGGCCTTGGCAAGCGCCTCCCTGCAGGGGGGGCGGGGTGGCAGCAGTCCTAGACATGATCTCGCGCCGCTTTGTTGTTCCAGGGCCGAAGGTGTTTCACCAGTGTCGGCCTCTGGGGGGGGGGCCCTCGCCGGGCCTCGGGACCGTCAAAAGACGGACTCGGGATGAAGAGCCGGTCCCGGGGGACGGGTCGGGACTCTCCGGGGCCCCGATATGTAAAAAGCGCAGGGCGCCGCATGTCTGGGACGCCTTCGGGACTGCACGCCTCCTCCTGCCGCCCGCCAGGGGCGCCCCCCGTGGCAGCAGATCACTCTATATATACATATATATATATATATATATAGCAGACAGGCAGGCGGGCAGGGCCTGCAGCGGTGCACCCCCAGAGGCGAGAACGTCCCCCGACCACCCGAGTCACCCAGTTTGTCGTGTGAGCCTGGCCAGTCTGACGCCACAGGTAATGCGAGCGTCAATCAAAAATAATTGACGCGCCACTTCGGCGCGTCATTTATCATCACGATCATCACCAAAGCATCGTCATGATCTCCATCACGAACTTTACCCGCATTCGAGCATCGTCGGCGTTAGACTACTTATCGATACCCATGCTCATATTTTCTTTAGCTGGGTGTTGATCCCCCCCAGCCATGCAATGGGGTCACATATTTGGGCCTCCGAGGAAAATCGTCGTCGTCGTCCTTTTCCTCCTCCTCTCCCCTTTCCTATCGTCCTTATCCTCCTCCTCCTCGTCCTTATCTTTATATTGATCCCTCCCCCTTCATCCTCCTCCTTATCCTCCCCTCTTCCTCCTCCCTCCTTCTCCATGTTGTTGCAGGCTCAGGAAGGCGGGCCCCTGAGGCACGGAAGGATGCAATGACCTTGCAAAGAAGCAAGGGCCTTACAGCGCTAGGTTAGCGGTAGTGGCGGCAGCCTTCAACGAATATGCGGTAGAGGCGGCAGCCTTCGTGATAAAATAACATGTTTCCCTGGTGCGAACACTGCACGTGAGCAACTCGTCATCGATCGTCGCACTGGGATTCAGAAAGAAAGACGAACCACTTGTGAATGCACGTCTCTGGCAATCTGGTTGGGTGGCAAGAAACACCTGATTGTTTTATCAATCGTTGCAAGTCTTCATCTCCATATGTCCACCCAACCCTTGGGTTCAAAGTGGGCGACTGGCACATATGTTGGAATATATGGAATTTGGGCACCATCTTCCAGGCACGTATATTTGAATTGATAGCCTCAAGTGAAAGGGCAGCATACATGCTCAAAAGGTTTTTTGCAAGTTGTGGTAGCTCGCGCTTTACCCGTTCAGACAGGAAGCGGCCTTCGGTTTCAACTATATCATAGAATCTGACCAAACATTGCATAATGCCCAAACGCCGCCTGTCATGGATGTTTGGCGTACCAAATTCTTCGCACAGCAGCAGCGCAAAACGAGAGATGTGTCGCGTGTTGGCCGCCTTGGCCTTCAATTTAGGCCAGTCTCCTTTCGTCTTGATGCGCTCGAACGTCAGCTCTCCGTCTATTTTGTGCTTTGTCTGTGATCCATACGCTTTCAATCTGGCCTGAAGGCTAGCGAGTTTTTCCGCCCAGTTGGATCCTTCCAGATTGGTTCTCATTATCTCGATAAAGACATTTGCAATGCAGTGCGACGCGAGCCCTTGGTCAACCGCATGCAATACATCTGGTTGCACCCCTTCCAGCCTGAGCGTTTTTATGGAGAACGCGGGAGGCAAAGCCTTGCCTTGGCCAATCAAGATATGTTTGAACGTCTCATGCGATCTCACTGTGGGTCTCCAGCCCGCTTCGGGTCTGAAATCAGTCCATCGTAGGCCTGGCACGCTGTTAGATGCGTTGCAAAACAAACACATGTTTGGCTCTGCCCCCCACTGGGGTGCACCGACCGTTTCAGGATCAGCGGCAAACTCCCAATCAGCGCGGAAATGTATGCATGCAGCTCTCCACTCGCCCCCAACCCTGCGACCTGCCTCAGGATGGGGCCGGCCTTTCCAGTCGAGCGCTGGGATACACCCATCACATAAAGCATTCATACTCCATGACAATCTCCGCCACAGGGATGCTAAAGTTCCAGAAATCATATCTGAAGATTTGACAACGCAGAAGATTTGATGTGTATCCTTGGTGGGACCCGAACCCAACAAGCTCGTCCAAGCAATCGTCAACAGTGATTGCGTCTTTGTTGTTGCAGCTTTGTCGCCGTGCACGCCCAAGGGAATCGACCTCCGAGTGTCAACCATATCTCGTATGCCTGTAAATACAACATCTCTGCGCATGCCTTCCCAAAATTGTATGATTTCGTTGTCGTCCCCCCTGAGAACTCGATTGAATTTGCTTGTATCTTCAAGAATTGACTCAAACATTTGTATTGGGCAAATGATCGGGTATGGCGTGCAGGGCCCTTGTGCAGTTGGTATGTCAATCCACTCAAGTTTGGGGAATCCGATTGGCCACCCAACGGCCCTGGAGAAATCTCTGTGAGCGTGACGGAGATCAGAAACGCGAGAAAGTTTGCCTATGTCCTTGGCCCCTTGGGCTGAAGCTTTTGAACAATACTCCTGCGCAACGTTTGCAGGAAGTTTCCCGCGGCCCCAGTCTCTTTTCACGGCGGAGCTGAAAGGGGTGTGTTTATTCCCAGAAGTTAATGATTCAGCGTGGGCCGCTACAACTCGTTTCTTCGCGCCTCCAGCCGACGACGAGGAAGCAGCAGGAGTTACATCATGATTGGCCTCCTCAATTCGCCTTTTGATCCCTCCTCTGCGAAGAGACATGCATCGAACGCATAACAGAAGTGCGACCGCGAAGTGCAACTTCATTATGAAATCAGGCTGAGCCCAAATGGCTACGGACCGTCGTTTCGATGTTGGGAATGACAGCTGCCCCAACAGACGCGACACTCGCAGGACCTTCGAGTTTGAAAAGCCCTCATTCTCCTCCTCCCCCTCCTCCTCTTCCCTCCCTCCCTCTCAACGCGGCTAGGCCACACCGGTGGCTCAGGCCGAGGCGTCGAGATCAGACTCTGGTTGTGATATCCTCCGGAGACGTAGACGCTCTTGCGACGACGTCGACGGCGGCGCTCCACTCCTCCGGAAACGATAGCGACAACAGAGGGGATGATGGTTATGATGATGTTGACGGTGGCGATGATGACGATGATGATGATGGTGATGATGATGAGAATGACGACGATGATGATGATGATGCCCAGTTAAGTGACATCCCGCTTGGTGCCCTTTTTGGCCTCTCGGCCGACTACAAAAGGGCACCAGGGCCAACCAGGACGATGATGATGATGATGATGATGTTGACGATGATGACCATGGTGATGATGGTGCTGTTAGGTGTTCGTGCGGTGGACGATGGCCATCTTGATTGCGCCGATGTTTTTTGTGTTTTTTTTGTCATCTGGTATCAAATGCCTCCCCATCGGCGCCTTGGAACGTTTCTGCCATGCATGCGCTAGCGAGGGCCCGTGACCAGTAGCCTGCTACTAAATCAAACAAGGAGTGTTATCTCCTCACAAACCGTCAGCAGCAAGCCCTCGTGAACAAGTTAGGCCGAACGCAAGATAACAACTCGCAGATAGTAAATTCGACGTCGTCATGGCGATAATGACTGTCAGGAATCCTGTCGGGCGCCTTCCCGCTCCTTGCTGGTCTGATCGCCAGCGTGAATGGCACAGCGGCAGCTCATGCCTCGAATCACCTACAACTTCCTGACCTTCTTCGCCTTGGGAGGGGCGCCCGAGATCCTAGTGTACCACTCGTTGAGGTCGTTGAACTGTGTGAACAGGGGGTCCAGCTTCTGCGCCATCGCCAAGATGTGGTCGTCCTGCATGTTGCTCTGCACAATCATACCCTCCATGATCCCATGGACCTGTTTCACCTTCGGGATGAGCTTCTGCGCGTCCTCGTGCACTGCCGTGGCGTACTTGTTGTTTTTGCACTCGGTCCAGATCTTCTTGAGGTCGGTCAGCATGCTGGCTGTGGTCGAGCAGACCTTCCGCGGGTCCTTCTTGAAGGCGTCCACCGTGTGTTGGAACTCGCCAAACTCAGACTTGATCGTGACGGGCGGCACGCTTGCCTCAGGCCCTGGCGCGACGGCTCCGCCTGAAGCTGAAGACCCTGCTGTATTAGCAACGATCGAGTCGAAGTGATCTTTCGCCTCCTTCGCCGCCTGCTCGGTATCGAGCGCCTGCTCGTTGCTCAAGTCCTTCTTGTCGTCGTGGTACTCGCTCTCGCCGCCCTTCGAGAAGAACACTTTATATTCTCGGTCGAATTCACCATCTAACTTTGTGTCTGGATCAGGCCTGTGGTTGAGAGTATTTGAGTCGATCTTACTCTGCGCTTTCCGCGCTCCAAGGCGAGCGATCATCGTTTCCTTAGACATCCACTCGAAGTCCTCCTCCTTCTTTTTCAAGGTGCCAGCTGTGCGAATCGTAGAAAGTTTGTTCTGGCCCTCGAGCTTCACCAGTTTGTCAGCGAACCACTGCGTGAGGAAGGCCTTCTTTTCTTCGGTCCCCTTGGCCGAGTAGGCGTCCTTGGCCCCAACAGAGTCCAACCAATACCTGCATATGAAAACCCATAGTGAAGTAAGACAGCCCCCCCTAACGTGAATACCATAAGGTTACGAAATAGAAAATCGATGCAGCTACTGGCACAAAACCCCGTGCGAGAACGTGGGCGTAGACCTCCCCCCGACATAGAAGACACTGCCAAACCGCAGAAATGCAAAAGCAGTCTTGGGTCCACTCCAGGTCACGAGAGATTGGAGCGCTGACGCTTCAGCTCCTCCTCGTTGCTGAGAAGTTGCTTCGCCCTCTCGAGGTCTTGTGCTGCGATGCTGTACGCAGGCAGGGGGGCCTTAACGGGAGCCGCCCCCTTCCTCTTCTTAGGCGCCATGATTGCTGCCAAGACTGCGGCTGGATACTTCGGGCAACCCATTCATTCGCACCTTCCCCAGCCCCACATTGCCATATCACCACATCACCCCCTACGAAACCACTGTTTCTGCAAACGCACCTAGGCCCGAACAGCCAAGACTGGACCGGCACACCGGCGCATACAAAAAAAAACAGAAAAAAACAGAAAAAAACAGAAAAAAACAGAATCTGTTTTTTTGTATTCTGTACATATATATATACAAAATCCTCAGAAAAACAGAATCTGTTTTTTTCTGTCTTTTTCTGTTTTTTTCTGTTTTTGTCTTGTTCTGTATGTCGCATTCTGCGTTTCTGGTGTATTATGTCATTTTGAGTTCGATTCTGCTCATCTGATTTCCTCTTGTTTGCATGTTTCTGTATTTCGTTATTTGATCGCTTACGTGGTGATTGGTTGGGGGTTGGCTTAGGCCGAGGTTGGGACGAAGGTCGGGGTGCTCGAAGGATCCTTCAGGCAACCTCGAGTTTTGCCACTTACAGGAACCTGGAGCCGAATTGCCTCTGGAGGAAGAGGAGGTGGATCGGAGCTCTAGGAATTCAGTCCTACAGCGACTGGGAACCAAAATATGATGCTCATGTCTCCGACGTGCTCGGGGCTTCAGGGTCGCCATGCCCCTCCCTCCCAACCAGGTGTTTTTTCCTGTCCGAACCTCGGGGGCCAAAACTGATAATCTTATGAAATGCGTCCGCAGAGCTAGCAATATATACAACCGCGACTGCTAGCATGCGTGAACCTTGAGACGGAGAACACGTAGCACTCAGGAGACCAGGGAATCCTGGGGAATGTCGCTGTCGCCCTCCTCGTCGCTCTCCTGGTCGGCATCCGCAGGCTTCTCGAGGGTGGCGTCCGCGGGCGCGCCCTCGACCTTCAACGACTTCTTTGCTGGAATCTTGCTCTCATCGCTGGGGTGGCGCTTCAAAGGAGAACTCGCGGGCTCGATCAAGAAGTTTGCGTGGGGCCGCAACGACTCGTACTTCTCGAGCAGGCCCTGTGCATGGCTGATCATCGGCTTCGGCTCGACGTGCTCTTCGGGAGGGGGCCCATTGAGAACCATAGTAATGGAGGAGATCAGCATGGAAGCTTCGGTTGCGAGCTGCTCAATGTCGAGACTGAGCTTCTCAACGTAACGAGGTTTGTCGATGCTGGCCAACTTGTGCATCCACGCGCCGACGACGGTCATCATGGTGTCGAGCCCATCCTTAGCCGTCACCAACTCATCGTGGTACTCGGTGTGGTCTGCTCCGTATTCCTCCTGGGAGTCAACACTCACGGCCTGCGACGCCATCGCAAGATCTCCTGCAAACCAGAATGGGCCTTCTTGAGCCGAGATGCTACGGACGCCTGACAATGGAACCTAATGAAGAGGAAGCGTCTTCAACCTGGGCCCATTGAAGCCACACGATTGCCTCCTGAAGGGATGCCGTAGATGGTATGTTCCAAGGGCTAATACTACATGCGATTGAACTCACAATAACACAGGCAACGCTCCCATTAGATAACGTATGTCGTTGTACGCGTGTAGAGTGTCCATGCACATACGCAGTCGCCGCTCAGCGGGGTGAAATCTAACATAAGATGCTTACGCCTACATCGTGTCACCATCTGTGTCCGATCGTGAAGCCTTCACGTCTCTCGGGTACGAGCACTCACGCAGATGATGGTGAGGATGGGTACGCTCGCGATGGTAGCAATACTGGTAGTCAAGGTGGTAACCGTGGTGCCACAGTTCCACATAATGATGATGCTGATGCTGATGTTGATGATGATGATGATGGTGATGATGATGATGCCCAGTTAGGTGACATCCCGCTTGGTGCCCTTTTTGGCCTCCGGGCCGACTACAAAAGGGCACCAGGGCCAACCAGGATGATGATGATGATGATGTTGATGTTGATGACCATGGTGATGATGGTAATGTTAGGTATTCGTGCGGTGGACGATGGCCATCTTGATTGCGCCGATGTTTTTTGCTGTTTGTCATCTGGTATCAAATGCCTCCCCATCGGCGCTTTGGAACGTTTCTGCCATGCATGCGCTAGCGAGGGCCCGTGACCAGTAGCCTGCTACTACATCAAAACAACTTCTCACCCGCAGCAATCCGAGCCTTCAATGCCTTGACGTGGGACCTCGCCTTGTTGCCCGCCATCTGCTTGGCCTGGGCGGATGTTTTGGAGATGCCAATGCTAGCAAGCCGTGACTTCTCCCCGTGCCACACCTTCGAGTGCTCCTTGTTGAGGAACTTCTCCAATGGAGATTTCCTGCGCTTGCTCTTCATCGGCCTCTTGTTGCCCTTGATGGTCTTCATTGGCTGCGTGCGATTGGCCGTGCTCTTGGGAGTGCCGACCGCCACCACTCTGGAGCCGTCCAGCGTGACTTCTTTCCTTTTCAGCTTCGCTTGGAACTCTCTCCATGCCTTTGCCGACATGCCCTGAGCATTATCGTCGCCAAGCATGTCCATCTCCTTCGCGCTCAAGGGGCCAACGACTGCGGCGCCCTTCACCTCGACGATCGCGGGGCCGTAGGTGGTCTTCCCCCGAAGCCGCCGCAGAGGCTCGTCGCGGAGAAGGCGACGAAGGGTGGGGTCTTCAGACTCATACAAACCAGGATCTGGGATGTCCTCCGCCTCCGAGTCGGAGACCTCCACGACGATGGGGGCAGGCGCGTTCGGCTCGACGATCTCCACGTCGCCCTCCGTGCCGCCAGTGCCCTCGGACGTCGAAGTAGTTGCTTTGACGACCAATTTGTCCCATATAGTCTGGAACTTAGATTTCCACATCTCTGGCACGTGCCTGTCGATCTTGCTCTTGTGGTTGGCGATCTGGGAGATGATCGCCCTGTAACGGTACGCCGCCGTCTCCAATGCGGAGACGTCGTAGGTCTGTCCAGAATCCGCTGCCCATTTTTTGAAACCGTTGAACATGTTCAACTGAACCAAATTGTAACCCCCACTGGCCTCGAGCAACATGTTGATTGATGCCGCGTATTTTGCTGCTTTTTCCCAATTTGGAGCTCGCTTAAAATCGATTGTGTGTCCGTACGGGAAAAAATTGCTGGGTTGCATTGCCGCAGATGGTACCACATCCAAGGCCTCCTTGATTTTGTCCAAATCTATTCTCGCTGCTGGCCTCCGCCCTGCAGTCTCTCCCGGAGCAACAGCAAGCATTTTGCTTGGGTGGTTTGTCGGCGCGGCTCGGACGCTGGAGAAAGTCTTGAACCACAATTGCTGCGGTCCGCCCCAACCATCCGAACGACGGGAAACCCGAAAATTCATGACTCCCCAATGGCCTGCCATAATTCCCCCCCCCCGAGGGCCCTCTCATAATTTCAGGAGGCCCCCGACCCATCGGTCGTTGAGGTTTGCCTTCGGTGGAGCTCCCCACGGCGGCTCGAATCAAATCTTTTGAACGGCTGCTCGGGCCAAATCTTTTGAACGGTGGCTCGAATCAAATCTTTTGAACGGCTGCTCGACGTACATATTTTGAACCGCCCGCCCCTGGACTTCCTACGGGGTCACGAAACGCATGAGGGGTGCGCCGAGATGGAGGGTGGGCGTGCACGCAGGCCCTGGCACTGGGGCCTTCGGTGGAGCTCCTTACGGGGCCACGAAACGTGCGGGGGGTGCGCCGAGATAGGGGTGGGCCCTGCCACTGGGGCCTTCGGTGGAGCGCCCTATGGGGCCACGAGGCGTGTGAGGGCGTTCCGAGATGGGGGTGGCACTGCATGATGACCCTCCCACTGGGGCCTTCGGTGGAGCTCCGCAGTGGGCCACACATCGTGTGGGCGGTGTGCCGAAGTGTGAGTGCGCGCGCGCGCGTGTGTGTGTGTGTGTGTGCGTGTGTGTGTGTGTGTGTTTGTGGTGGTGGGGGTGGGGGGGGGGGGGGGGGGCGGTGGCGGCGGAGTTGTGTGTGTGTGCCTGTGTGCGTGCGTGTGCGCGCGTGCGTGCGAGATGTGTGTGTGTGTGTGAGAGAGGGTGTGTGTGTGTGTGGGCGGGTGGGGTGGGGCGTAATCGTGCGTGCGTGTTTTCCTTATAATTATTATTTTTCTTGGGGGGGGGGGCGGTGATGGTGGCGATCGTTGTGGTGGTGGTGTTTGTGTGTGTGTGTGTGTGTTTTGTGCGCGCGCGTGTGTGTGTGTGTGTGTGCGTGTGTGTGTGTGCGTGTGTGGGCTACCATTGCCACGGAAAGAGAATAAAGGCACTGCCACAAGGGATGTTTCAGGGGCCGCCCCTGGAACATCCCTGGTGGTGGTGGTTGTGTGTGTGGTCTGTGTGTGTGTGGTGTGTGTGTGTGTGCGCGCGTGTGTGTGTGTGTGTGTGTGGTGTGTGTGTGTGTGTGTGCGCGCGTGTTTGTGTGTGCGTGCGTGTGTTCGTCTGTGGGCTATCATTGCCACGGAAAGAGAATAAAGGAACTGCCACAAAGGATGTTTCAGGGGCCGCCCCTGAAACATCCCTGGTGGTGGTGCTGTGTGTGTGTGTGTGTGTGTGTGTGTGTGTGTGTGCGTGTGTGCGTGCGTGCGTGTGCGCGCGTGCGTGTGGTGTGTGTGCGTGTGTGTGTGTTTGTGTGTTGTGTGTGTTGGGCGCGGGAGGGGGGGGGGGGGGGGAGGGGGAAAGGGGGGGGGGGGGGGGGGAGGGGGGGGGGGGGGGGGGAGGGGGGGGGGGGGGCATGTTGCAGATGTGTCTTGCGCAATATCGGTCAACCATGATCCTTTTTAGGCCATATCATGTCAATGTCAGACGCATGAGAGCACGATCTTTCGGTTCACCGCGCGAACGCGGCATGTCTGACAACCGTGAGGATTGAATTTGACAGTTCGTCGGTTGCGTTTGGATTAACCTGGAACAAGCGCTCGAGGCGTCAATTCCTTGTTTGCGCACCGAAAGTAAATATTTTGGTGTTGCGCGACTTTTTTCTGGGTTATGTTGCATCGATTTTGGTCGCGTTCGACGATTATCTTAAGAAATGTGCCGAATATTTTAATGTCGGCGCGAGTTTAAAGACGCCGCCCTTGTTTTCTGGTCATGTAGGGAGGTCGGGGTCCGCCCGGGGGTGCCGGCCCGAGGGCGATCGTGAAGCCCAGGCGCCTCCCTGGACAACCTTCGCTGAGACCCAGGCCTCCTCGGACAATGAAAAGATCATGGCGGGAGGTTTTTCGCTACTTTCGGCCTCTCTGGGGGCCCTTGCTGGCCCTCGGGGCCGTCAAAAAACAACCCGGGACGACAAACTGGTCCAGGGGAATGGGTCGAGACCTCCAGGGGTCGGCGTAATGAAAAAATCATGACGTCGGGGGTCTGGGGATCCTGGCGCCTCACCTGTTTCGAGCCCCGCGTTCTCGCCTTTTTGTCGGGCCCTCGGGCCCTCAGAGATCGCTCGGGCTCGGAGCACGACGCAGACAGATGGGGTCTACAGAGGGCTCCGGTCGTGCTGTGTCATGGTGTCTCATCTTGCTCGAGGCGTCGGGTCGCAGGGCTTTTGTGGGTCCGCAGACGGCCCCGAGACCTGGCAGGCCCCGGGCGCCCGAGCGGCCTCCTCCTCGGGGAGAGGGCCGCCCCGAGCCACCGGCGACGCGCGGGGCGGGGAGCCCGACGGGCCGCCCTGGGGGCCCCCCCCCGCGCGATGGAGGCCGGAAGTCAGGAGGGAAAAAGCACACAGAGACACAATCGATCGTCGATTCCCCAGAAAATATAGGAAAATATAGGAATTGGGGGGGAATGCAAAAACCCAGAAAATGTAGGAAAAGATTGGGAATCCTGTTATTTGTTTCTATTTATTTGTGTTTCCCTAGGCCTCTTCAAGAAAGGGCAGCGAAGCCAGATGCCCAACGCATTGAAAAAATCATGACGGAGGTGTTTTGCAATTTTCGGTCTCTGGGGGCCCTTCTACTGGGCCTCGGGGCCGTCGAGAAATGACTCGGGATGAGAATCCGGTGCTGGGGAATGGGTCGAGACTTCCGGGGACCCCGCACGATATATTGGACAAGTCACGAGGCCAGCAGCAGGCAGCAGAGGCCCCGGCGGGCAGGGACCAGAAACGTGGGGCCGGGCGGGGCGACAGCGGGGCCAGCAGCAGGCAGCAGAGGCCCCGGCGGGCAGGGAGAGCGGCCGGCGGGCCAGGCAGCAGCGGCGGCAGCGCCGGCAGCGCCGGCAGGCAGCAGCGACAGGGCGGCGGCGGCAGCGGCGGGCGCCCCAACGCGCGACCAGCAGCAGGGCAGCAGGCAGCAGAGGCCCGCGGCGCCGGGCATGCCCGAGCCCGGCGACCGCGCGCAGGCCGGCGGGCGCGAGCGGGGGCCCTTCCTTGCAGCTGGGGCGGGCGCTCGCCCCGGCCTGCTTCGCGCGCGGTCCCGGCCCGGCTGCGCAGCGCGCCCCGCTCGGGCCCGCCAGGGTCTTCGGCTGCGCGCGAGAGGGGCCCTTTGGCGGGAGCCCAGGGTCGCTCTAGCGTGTATAACGGGGCCGAGGGTCTGCAGGCGAAGAGAACGGTGTAACATACACTTGTTCGCTGTCGGGGGCGCCTGTCCCAGGGCGGCTGGGCAGTTTATACCCTCACGGTGCCACGTATAGGGGTATCAATTCTATTTCCCAGTCGCCCGGGGGCAGGTGTCCTCGACGGCGGAAAAGTTTATGTTCTACCATTATTCGCCCCCTAAGAGGTAATTAGCCGTTGCGGCCTCGTGCACGGGCGCGGGCCTCAAGGGTCTCGAGCGGGGCTTCGGGGGCATGCCCCCTGCACGCTTCAAAGGTAGCAGAACGAATATGTGTGCGTGTAGACGAGCTCCTTGGGCACTGGCCCCATCCTCCCCGACGTCGCGTTGTGTCGTGTCGTGTCGTGCCCCTGCACGTGAGGTTCGTGCCGTGTCGGCACAGCGGCAACCACGGTTGAACGCCGCCAGGGCCCCGCAGTCGGCCGATTTCAAGCGATCAGTGCTACCTCGAAGCCGCAGCCGTCCCTAAGGCGGAAAGATCCGCGCGGTGCGAGAAACCAACACGCGAGTCGCAACGGCACCAACTTGCCGTGGGGTCAACGGTGCCCGTGGGAAGGGTGGGGCCGGTGTGCGAATCTGTCCGCGGGGCCGCGGGGTTGTCACTGTCCCGTCTGCCAGAGCCGAACGGGGGGCCCATGACAGATCGGCTCGGGCCTCGCAGCGCCCAGGCCGCCGTCCGGGATGCCTACAGGGAGCTGCTGCGCAAGTTCTGGCTGGTGACGGAGGCGTACCTGGTCCTGAAGGACTGGCCCCGCACCTCGGCGCCGCGCACCCCAAAGCAAGACGGGCGTTTTGGGGGCAGCTTCGGCCTCTGGGGGCGCGCTCGTGTCCCCAGGGCCCTTACACCTCCGACCCGCGGCGATCAGCTGCCCCTCTCAGACTCAGGAGGGGAAAACACACACACACAGACACAACGAATCGTCGATCCCCC
>CAUYUJ010012025.1:23355-103355 GCA_963575745.1 Prorocentrum cordatum | reverse complement strand
GGCAGCACCCTCGGTGGGGCCGACGCGCGCGCTGTCTTCCGCGCCATTGGCAAGAGAAGGGCACACGGGAGAAGGCACTCGCAGCCGACATCCGCACGCCGCTACCCTGCCTGGCGAGGGCCGCCCTGGGCCCCACGATGGTGCACAGACCCTCCTGGCCTCGTCCAGGAGGCGCCTGCACAGCATGCAAGGGCACAGGATGGCCCTGGCCAGACACGGTGGTGGCGTATTCGAGATGCCTCCTGCGCACGGTGGCCCCAGAGGGCAGCGGCGGGAAGGAGGCGGACGCTCGGCACGCCCTCAGAGCGTGAAGCGCTTCGGGGCGCTCCGGAGGTAGGCTCGATAGTCCTGGTCGCCAGCAGTGCAACTGCGGAGGCACTGCAGGCCCGAGTGCAGGAGAGGAGCCAGGCAGGGGTCAGGAGCACAGCGCGCACAGGGAGCTCGAGGTCCCCGCTCTTCATCAACGCGCAGCGCCCGAGCGTGTCCGAGGGTGCAGGCCCTCGTTGGCTCGAACTCCATGGGCCCCGCGTGGCCAGGATGAGTGACGTGTGCACCGGTTCAGGTGGCCGACTGCGGTAGTTCTCTCCGTGCCGCGTCACCTTCGCCGGAGCCAACCCCCTGGGCGACATGGCGTCAGCCGCAAATTTGACGGCCGCGGAAGAGTGAGCGGATACGAGACGGCATCATGAGCTCCCCAGGGGCGCGCCCGTCTTGGGTAGGATCGATGAGCACGGTGAGGCGTTTCACCTGAGGCTGCATACGCGCCAGACGCCTCTGAGAGCCTCGCCGCGCAAGGTGGACACCTGTGAGCGTTTGGCAGAAGCTGCGAGCGCTTAGGCTGGCGCTTGTGCGCTCTTGTGCCCGCTCGTGCGCGCCTGCCTGTGGCTGCGCTGTTGGCGCACATGGGCGCCCGTGTAAGATCTTGCCAGCGTTTCTTGGCAGATGTGACCACGTACGAGTGCTTCCCAGTACCCCCTCGCGCCTGTGTTCGCCCGTGGTTCGTTGTAGCCACTGGTAGTAACTGCGCGCCTTGGGGTGTTCGTGCGCGCCTTTCTTGCGAGCCGGGGAGCGCTGCTCGAGTGCGCGCCATGCAAGCGAGCCTCGAAGCCAGTGGAAGCCGAAATCCCAGTGAACAAAAAACGGGGACGCGAACATATTGTTGCGATGGCCCCCGATGCCCCAGGAGGTGACACTCATCCGTTTCTTCCCCCCTCCTTTCGGCGTCGTGGTCTGTCGGTTGCCTGTCGTCTGGCCCGCGCTCGCGCATTCGATGGTACTAGTATCGGAGGGCAAGAGTTTGCACGACATCCAACCAAGAGCCGAGCACCCCGTCCTTCTCCTTGTCCTTCTCTTCCTCCTTCTCCTCCTACTCCTCCTCCTCCTCCTCCTCATCCTCCTCACCGCCATCATTTGCATGGTATTACCTGAGGGATGATTTAGTCTCGCCGTTTGCTCGCAGACGACATTCGTTGTTTGGCCGTTGCTGCAGCACTCTTCCCGTGTCTCCCTGCTCCGCCTTTTTCCCTGCCCTCTTCCCCCTCCTCTCCTCGCCGTTGTCCTTTCTTTTCCTAACCGCCACCTCCCCGTCTCTCCCTTTTGACTCCATCGCCTTTTCTCGTATGATCCCATCTCGTCTCCACATGTTCACACTCTCCCCTTACATCCTGCCTATGCCGCGCCCTCTGTCTCACGTTTCTTTCCCATGAGCTATACCCTCGTCGCCCTCTCCCTGCTCTTCAACACTCGTCCTGCAGTTCCTCATCATCCTGTCTGTCTGTACTGCCATGCTCCTCCAAATCGATATGTTCCACGCCATGTTTGTCCCAGTCTCACTATCCCTTACTCAGTGATTCTGCCGCCGTTTCGTTTGGCCTGATAGCCGACAGTGGCACAGTACACAGTTGACGTGATTCTTTTCAACCAGATGCTGTCGTCGACATTGCAAGATCCGTGGCGGACATGGGGCGCGGCGCTGATCGCGCGCTGGAGAACGACATGGCGTGCCTGCCCCAGTTCCGCGAAGACGTCTCCTGAAAGTTGCGTTCCCACTTTGGCGCGGTGTCTGGGCTTCTGCCCCAAAGTCGTCCGACGCGGGGCGCGGGAGCACGGCATGTTTCTGCCGCCCGAGCACTCCCCAGGCTTCGCTGAAGCTTCCGTTCCCGCTCGGGCGCGGCCTGTTTGTGCCCTGTGCTCGCCAGTCCGACAGGGCCGGCTGGGCAGTGCGCCAGCGAGCGAATCGGCGGAAGGCTGCTCTCCCGCAGGCGGCGGCGCACTGCTTCTTTTGAGCGGGCCTGCCTTTCGGCTGCTTCTCCGGCCCCGGGGCCGCGCGCGCAGGAGGGACTCAACGGCACCGTAACGGGTACTTACTAACGGGTACTTTGCAATTTTGCCGAAAGTTGCCATTTTAGGGCCTCTTTCTGGCAATGCAGCGTTGTCCGCATCGGGAAGGGTTCGGTTCGCTGGGTCACTGGCCAAAGTACCCGTTAGTGGAGTCCCCGTTTGTGGGGCGCTGAGGGACAGACCATTTCCGCTCCAGCGCTGCGCGCGCACCTCCGAAATGCTGCTCTCTCACTGGGGCGCGGCGCGTGGGCCCTTCCCCTCGGCATGCCGCCAGGAGCGGAGCCGCGCGCGGACGGGGGAGAGCGGAGCGCTGCCGTCGCTTCCGCGCCGCGCGGGGGTGCCCGCGCTGCGCTCCCGCGCGGGGGCGCGACGCGTGCGTGTGCTCTCCTCCGCCGGGCCCTGGGAGGCGCAGCGGAGGAGGACGGGGTAGCCATGCCGCCGCCCGCCGCCGGTTTTGTTGCCCGCCTTGGGCTTCCTGGGATGCCCTGGTCGCCACCGCTGGATGCGCCTCGAAATTCTCCTGGGCAGAGCGCACCCCGTGCGAGGTCTGGGGAGCAGCGGTATCGGTACCTTTGGGTTTCCCCAGCGTAGCCGCGCGGGAGGGAGCAGACTGTTGCTCTCGTCTCAGAAGCGCGCGGGTCACCGCTGAAAGCCCCGTTGCCTCATCGATGCTACGCACGCTCTTCCCTCACCCGCGTCGAAGATGGGCCCGCGATCGAGTGAACGAAATGGTGTTGTCGCTTCAGCGCCGCGCAGATGTTTTTGAAAGTTTCGTTCCCGCTTGGTCGCGGCGCATGCTTCCTCGGCCAATTCATCTGAAGTGGGTCCGCACGTGAGCGAGCGCCTTATATTTCCAGCTGCCCTGGCGCTGATAACTATGCCATGGAAGGGGGGGGCAGGCCTGCTGACTCGCTGGAACTGCTATCGCGACACCCCTCCTCTCTGCCTCATCGTCCAGAGTCTTCAGCGATAGGTTTGAGGCGCTTCGTGCAGAGCCTGGGGAAAGCCTGGGTTGCGCGACGCGCTTACCAGCAGTTGTGTTTTATTGAGCCCGTACCTTTCGATCAGGTGGGTGGAAGATCAGCCCGCGAGGGCCGATCGATTCGCTCCTCCGTCATTAGTTTCACAAGCTATGTCCAGTTATCCTGCCCTCCAATGTCGCATTTTTCGTGACATGGATCCCCGAGGGTCTCGACCCCTTCCTCAGGGCCAGCATTTCATCGTGAGTGTTTGTTGATGCCGCCTTGATTTGAGGGTACACGTGCTTTCTTCCTTACCCCTCATCCTTCCTGCTGCATCCTCCTCCCTCTTTCTCAGACCTCTAGCGTCGTGATTTGTTCACATCGTGGAACCCTGGAGTTCTGGACTTCCTCCCGAGGACTGGTTTCTCGTATTGTTAGTCGGTGTGGACGGCCACAGGGCGGGGAAGCGGATCTCGCAGAGGCCGAGCACGTCCAGAGCGCGGCCTGCCATGTTCTGTGTGCGTCGCCTTGAGCCAGGTGCAGATCCTCCTCCTCCTCTTCCTCCTCGTCCTCTTCCTCCTCCTCCCCCCCCTCCTCCTCCTCCGCCTCCTCCTCATTTCCCCCTGTCACCCCGAGGCCAGTTTTTAGGCCGGGCCGGGCGTTTCGCCGGAGATTTCGTCACCATCTATGACTCTGAAGCTTAGACACGGGCAACAGTTTCGCATGTGGAGGCGGGTGGTTTTCAAAATGTAGCTCTCGCCTTAACATCGCGAGCATTCGTTTTAAATATTTGCAAGAGTTTCATACATGGAAAGCGAGTCGTTTTCAAAATGTGGTTCTGGCCTTTAGCGCCTCGCACACCCGTTTTTTCAAAAAATGCAAGGGACTCACATATGGAGCGCGAGTCGTTTTCAAAATTTAGCTTTCGTTTCAGCGTCGTTCACATTCGTTTTCAAACATTTGCAAGGGCTTCACGGATTGAGGGCGGGCCGTTTTCAAAATGTGATGTTCGTTTTAGCGCCGCGCACATTTGTTTTCAACGATTTGCAAAGAGTTTCACGGATTGAGGGCGGCTCTTTTTCAAAATGTCGTTCTCGCCGTAGCGCCGCGCACAGTCGTTATCGATCTTTGCAAGATTTTCACGGATTCCCATGATTAGCGTACCAGACATGGTGTTTTGGAAGGATTCAGGATTATGAGGGTGCACCAATTATGTTAATTCGCGGTGTTGATGTCCCAGGAATGGCGTTCTGGCACGAGTGCGGATCGTCAAGACGCAACAGTCAGGTTGATTTGTGGCGTTGGAATTCCGAGCACAATGTTTTGGCATGCTTCAGGGTCTTCAAACGGTTGTCTGCCAACGAGGCAGTTCCTTCAGTGAAAATGAACCGTTGTAGGGGCCTATGAGGAGGGAGCTTGGAGGGAGGGTGTATTCCAACATCGTTGATGATTCTTGGGTTTGCACTGGTCCTCATCCTCCTCCTCCTCTTCCTCCTCCTCATCCTGCCTTCGTCCTGGTGGCCTCGACCTCCCAGAGGTGATCTGGACCTTTTCACCGGGACTGGCTTCTCACTCGAAGAAGAAAAAATGGCAAATCAAAAATTTCCCCAGGAAGGGGGGTCCAGCGCAGATCCAAGAATTCCGCGCGGAGCGCCAAAAGCTTATGTTTACGCCGTTTGTTCTGCTTCTGCTCCCAGGAGGTGACCTGGACCTTTTCCCCAGGACCGGTTCTCCCAGCCCGAGTCGTTTTGCACGGTCCCGGGTACAGGCCGCGGAAAGGGGCGACAACAAATCCCGCCGTGGTTCATCAGATGCGGCTCAGAGGGGGGTGATGACTAGGGGAGGGTGGATATCATGGCGGGGACCATGATATCTTCCCAGATTTCATAATGCCTCGTCTTGTTTCACTACGTCCCCGCCCCGCCCCATGGGCCGCGCACGTGCCGACGGCCATGATTTGCGCCCCCCCCCTCTTGGACGCCCCCCTCTTGGCCGCCCCCGAGTTTCGCCACGACGGGAGTTCTGTGCACCGTCAAGACGTGGCAGTGAGGACCACTTCGGGCACAAGAGGGGCTCTGGTTTCCGGGCCATTCGTGGCCAAAAAGTGGATTCGTTCCTTGTTTGGCGCCCGTGGTGGTAGCGCGGTGACTCTGCACATCCTCCTTCCTCTTCCTCCCCCTCTTTCCTGTCCTCCCTCTCCTTCCGGCCTCCTTCCTCGTCCTTTCTTCCTCCTCTCTCCTCCTCCTCCTCCTCCTCCTCCTCCTCCTCCTCCTCCTCCTCCTTCTCCTCCTCCTCCTCCTCCTCCTCCTCCTCCTCCTCCTCCTCCTTCCTCCTCCTCTCTTCTCTCCTCCTCCTCCTCCTCCTCTCCTCCTCTCCTCCTCCTCTCTCCGTCCTCTCCTCCTCCTCCTCCTCCTCCTCCTCCTCCTCCTCCTCCTCTCCCTTTCTTCCTCCTCCTTCCCCCTTCCCTCCCTCGTTCCTGCTCTTCCTTTCTCTTCCTCCCTCCATTCTCCCTCCCCCTCCTCCCGCCCCTCAGATGATCGACACGAGAGGTCCCTCCCCTTCCCCTACCTCCTTCCTCCGCCCTCCCCCCCCGTCCTCCCTCCCCCGCTGCTCCTCCTCCCCCCCTTCCTCCTGCGTCCCCTCCCCCTTCCTCCCGCTTCCTCGCCCTCCCTCCTCCCTCCCCTTCCCCCCCCCCCCAGCTCCCCAAGCCTCCCCTCTTGGGGGGCAGCGGAGGACCCCGAGCGCCGGCGCATCTACAACGAGTGCGGCATGGAGGGGCTGCGCAGGAGCGAGAGCGGGGGCCTCGGGCCTGCCGCCCATGCGCGGGAGTTCGCGGAGGGCCCGGTCCAGGCCTCGCCGGGGTCCCGCACGCGAATCGACGGAAGAGTGACCTTTCGCCAGAGTGGCCTTCGGTGCGGGCCCAGTGGGGCCCCCAGGCCGCCGAGCGCGATGGGGCAGCAGCGTTGTGCGCGCTTGTGTTTGGTCCCCCCGCGGCCCCCCAAAGGCCACGCTCGTATGGCAGTTTGCCTCCCCCTCTCCTTCATGGGCAAGTTTTCCACCACCACAGTACCATATTAGCAGGACGGGGGAGAAGCTCGCATCTTCTCTGGGTGGAGGGCAAAGGTGAAATCTGAAATGCCGTTTCGATTGATCGTCGACGCTTGAATCTGCAAATGGTGAATCACAAGACGGATTGATTTTCGAGGTGCGAAAGCCCATGTGGATTTCACCCTGAGCCTTCCACCCTAAGAAAGTGCTCAGGAGAAGGGAGGTCCTCATCCTCCTCCTCCTCCTGCATCTCCTACATGTGGTGGTGGTGGAAAATTGGGCCCATCACCTCCCTCGCTGCCTTTCTTTCGGTACTCCGCCAGGGCAGCGTGCAAGTACCGCTCGACGCGCGTGATCTCCAGCGATCTCGTAAGTGCTCGCGGGGGAGCCCCCGCTTCATGCAAGCAAACTCGCCAGTACCAAATTCACAGTGATGTCAATTATTCTGCTTCGAAAGATCCCCACCGAAGCCTTCGGCGTTTGTCCCAAACGGCGCGCGTTCCTACTGAAAAGATGTGTGCAACAATACCGCAGAGGAAGCGGACGGAGCAAATCTTGGTGGAGGCATGTATGATGCTACCCTCTTAGTTTATATGATGACCCATGCTATGCTGCTAGTATGGTCATGGCGTTTGATACGGTCTTAGACAAGGTAGTAATATGAGCTGTTAACTGATGCCTGAATCACTATGTGTTGTTCCAGTACGTTGTGCTCAACGGTGGTACAGGTATGGTATATCATGTGTTATTTCCGTGGGAGATAGTATGGTGTGTTATGTCCAAGTATGCCGTATTGCAGACTATGATACTATCCGTAAGTTGTGTTGTCACGGTAGAGTACGGTGTATGCTGGTATAGGCTGTCCCACTATAAGTTAGTAGGATATCGTCTACAAGTTGTTGTTGTGGTGTGTTGCAAGATGGTGTGTCCTAGTATGGTATGTCCTGCTTGACTTTCGACCTCTTACCAAAACGGTATGTCATACTGTATGCCAGGTGATGGTATACCCTGCTTCACCACAACATGTTCTGATCGGCTCTACTCTCTCCCGCTCCCGTTCGCTATGATACGATATCGGTTTGTGTGTTAATGTGTGTTGCATTGTGTAACGACTGGTGTAATAGTGTTAGTTCTGTTGTGTAATACTAGCGTACAGTCTTTTATTGTACAATCAGTTCTGCCCCCTCCCGTTCAATGGTATGATATGCTAGCACGTGTTGTTTCTTTATGTTCTTTGTGGCTACAGCATACTTGCGCAGGGCGAAGGATTTTTTTCTTGAGGTGGATTGTGGATTTAGCGATGATGAGTTCGCGAGATAACATCGACTCCGCCGAACGGACGGCGTTTGGACGATCTGCGAGCAGCAACCGGAAGGGAATATATGTATTCATGTTGAGTAAGGCCCGCGCGCGTGGAACGTTGATGGGAGAGCGCGAGACAGCGCTGGGCCCCATCCTGGGAAGGTGGCGACAGGAACCCCCCTCCCTCGTGAAATCTCAACGCGGGTGGGTCGTGGGGTCCGCAGAGCAGATTTGGTCCGGTTTCTCTCAAGAACGGCAAATTGATAATGGGGTGAACATCGGATCTGCTGCAAAAACTAGGGCCGGGCGCGGATCTAGACAATCCGACATCGGATCCGCGCGGGCGGACATCGGATCCACCGAGACAGAAACCAAACCAAAATTTGGACCCGCACGAACTTCATTGGATCCGACAGCGGTATTCCCAGGCGCGTCTGTTCCAGACGTCAGACCGTTGTTCCGAGCCACAGGTGAAATACAGTTCTCTTTGGGGAGGTAGTATGTTCTGGTATGTGGTTTTCTCGTTGAGTTTATTGAATGAGATCATGCCATGTTCTCTGCATCTCTACAAAACATCGCCTCCGCTATTGTATTGATGTTCTGCATGCAATCCAGGTTTGTAGCGCAAGCGGCGTGATGTTGTCACGCCTAGACGGCGTGACGCCGTGCATTCGTCAAAGACATCGCGAGGCGGACCAAGGCATTACCGGTGGTCCTGGGGATGTGGCGGCCACGGTATGCACGGTGGGAATGGCGGGTCGGGAACATGATTCTTCTGTTCTGAAGATCTAACAAACGGTCGTTGTTGTGTTGTGTTAGAATATCAGACGTTCAGGTCGACCCGACTACATTACTTGTTTTATCATAGTTGGTATTGTATGTCGTGCCATAGTCCCGGTTCGTATCGTATGTTGCAGTATGCATTGCTGTGTCTTGTTATACATGATTATATGTTACTCTTTGATTCAGAATAGGTGGTGTGTTAAAATGGTATGATATGTCCCGGTATATTATGGTATGGCTTCTCCTGTTATGGTATACATGTAGTATGGGTATATTCCAGACGCTTCGCGGAACCCCTACCAGCTCATCCAGAAACGATGCCCAAACGAGTTGTTAGGATCAGGGTTGTGGAGGAGCAGTGGAATAAAGGGCTGGGTAGGACGTCACACCCCAAGAAGGGGAGGATGGAGGAGGATTCGGACGAACAGGACGAAGAGGAGGAGGAGGAGGAGGAGGAGGAGGAGGAGGCGAAGGAGAAGGAGGAGGAGGAGGAGGAGGGAGAGGAGGAGGGGGAGGAGGGAGGAGGGAGGAGGGAGGAGGGAGGAGGAGGAACAGGCGGATGAGGAAGAGGAGGAGGAGGAGTAGGGCGAGCAGGGAGGCGAGAAGCCTTTTGGATGCCTCTCTGAGTCTCTTCGGATTTCTTCCGAGAGCTTTGTGGAGTCCTTCTGGTGTGTTTTGCGGGTCTCTTGGCAGTCCCAGTGGCATTTTGGAGCGTCTTGGGTGCCTCTGGGGAGGCTCTTGGGGCCTCTTGGGGGTCACGTGGGAGCCTCTCGTGGGCACTTTGGGAGCCTCCTGGGGGCCTCCTGGGCAACTCTTGGGGCTGTCTTGGGGCACCCTTGGGAGCCTCGGGGGCCATCTCGGGGCCATCTTGGAGGAGATCGGTCAAAGGAGGGGCCGTTGTACATCAGGGTCGCCCACCAGGAGGCCAACTTGTGGCCAAAGCCTGCGTACAAGCAAATATGCTGTATCATCACCGAGGCCTCTTGGGGCGCATTGGGTGCCTCTGATGGGCCCCTTGGGACCTTCGGGGGATCTCGTGGGAGCCACTTGGGGGTCTCTTGGGGTCTCCTGGGCACATCTTTGGGCTGTGCCTGGGGGCGCCCTTGGGAGCCTCGGGTGCCATCTTGCGGCCATCTCGGAGGAGATCGGTTCAAGGAGGGTGACTCCTTAATTAGGAGGGTTCCCTCCTCGAGGAGGCTAACACGTAGCCGAAACCTAAGTAACATCAGTGGTTTTGGCCTTCTCGCCGAGGCATCTTGGGGCGTAAGCATCTGGGACGCCTCTTGGGGCCTCTTGGGGACCTGGCGGCACCTTAAGGGCCTCCAGGGGGCCTCTTGGGGCCTCCTGGACACCTCTTGGAGCTGTCTTGGGGCACCCTTTGGGAGCCTCGGGGCAATATTTGGGCCATCTAGGAGGAAATCGATTGAAGAAATCAGAACGTTGCATGTCTGCGACCGCACCAGGGCCAAAGCCTGGACGGAGCACTCCAGATGCCCCCCCGCAACTCACACACAACACAAGCAGCCCTGGGATCTCGGGCTGCTTGTGCGTGCTCGGCCGAACGATCAGCTACATGGCAGTTATTACTGCATGCAGTGCTCGTGAGTCTCATCATCTCTCATGGGATATCTTGCGAACTCAGAAGGGGATCAGTCTGGTGTTGCCTCACCCTGCCACGTTTCCCACGCGTGCTGTCCGAGCAACTGGATTCGCGGCTGCGTCCAGCGCCTCGTGTAAGGCACCAGATTTTGCACGGCGACAGTCCTTCTGAAAGTTGGCGGTGGCCGGCTAAACATCAGAAGCCAGCTCCAAATACAGATCGACAGTTCAAGCTGAATGCGGTTCTGGAGCACACGCGCGATGGCGCTGGAGTGCAGCGACATCACCATCGCATGCAAGCCAGTATATGATCAACAGCGTTGAGGGAAGTAGGCCTCAGCTGATAATGCGAAGTTATCTACCCCACGATGTTTGCGAAGCTGATCTGATCCCAACTAAGCATGCATTGGTTTGACTTCCTATGAGTGCCAAACTTGGATCAAGCCAGAAATGACAAGTCAGATCGTGCTGATATTCGTGGGGTCCAGCTACGCTAAGCGTAGCGATGCATCCTAAGCTGGACCGAGACGAGCGCAGCTGAATTGCACCTAAAGCTGAAGAGGCGGCGGAGCTTGAAGTTTGGGGCGCAGGCTGGGTAGGAAGCTGGCGTTCGGGCCGAATCCGTGGCGTTCGGGCCGAATCCGTGGAGCTCAGCGAGCCCCTCCGTTCCCCCTCCTTCGGCTGGAACGAGCGCCGGGGGCCCTGCCGGGTGACCCAGCAGTCTGGCTCACAAGCTCCCCTGCTCGGCGGCGAGCAGGGCCCGCGCCGCGCGAGGGGGGCCCGGGGCCGCCCCGGTGTCCGACGGCGCCAGCGCGCCGCCCACCAGGGCACCCCGCCCCGGCCCTCGACGGTGGCTGCGTGATCCAGCCCGGGCCAGCCCGCGCCGCGATGGCAAGTCCGCCCCGCGCCGCCCTGCGGGCGCAGCGGCCGACGGGCCCGGCGGCCGACGGTGCGATCGCGGCGGGCCTCCGGGGCGCAGCCTCGGGAGCGCCTCGGGCCGCCTGGCCGCCGCGGGCCCCTGCCGGGGGGCCTGCCCCGCCGCCGCGGGCAGGGGCCCGCGAGGGGGCGCCCGCCGCCGGCGGCGCTCTGGCCCACCACGCCGCGGCCGCCTGGGCCGCGTGGCGCCAGCGGCAGGGGGCCGCGAGCGGCGCCGCGGCGCTGCCCCTCGCGCAGCCTCCCCACGGGCCATGGGCGTCTCGCCGCGGCCGCCGGGGGTGGCCCTGGCCCGAGGCGGCGCCAGCTTGCCCAGGGAGGGCCTCCAGAGCGTCCCCCGCGAGGCCCCGAGGGGCCAAAAGGGCTCCCCGGGGCGGCGCGGAGAGCTGGGGGCACCTTGGGCCGGGGTCACTCCTGGCAGCCTCCGAGCCAACCGAGCACCGACGCCTGCCCCGCCCCCTGGCAGGGCCGAGCTGGAAGCCAGCACCCCTGCATCAGACCATGGGGATTTTCGGTCAGGGTGGGCTCAACCAACTCGTCCTGACGGCCTGGGAGTGAGAGCGGGTTCGGGTATTCATCGGTGAGGGCCTATGCCGCTGCCTCGCCATGGGCGGCGTGGTCGCAGGCGGCATCGACTGGAGGAGTATCCGCGGGTTGGCCTCTTTTCCAGGATGACTCGAGCGCGCCTGCAACGGAGATATCCACTGCCGCAGACGGGGGCTGCACTGGCGGGACAGCCAACCAGGGCCCAGGCAAGGAGGAGCAGGCCAATGATCCAGAGGTGGCCATGGACTCCAACGCACTCGTGGCAAGGCTGCACCGCCAGCTTTGGAAACAGGAGGAGCCGCAGCAGCAGAGCCAGCAGTCCACCGGCGAGCCCTCGCCAGAGGACGGCTACGCCAAGGACCTCGCGTCGGCGGTGCAGCTCTTCCTGGCCGGGGGCGACGAGGATGAGGACGACGACGAGGACGAGGGCAGCCGTCCACCGGCAGCCGAGGGGTGCTCCGTGCCTGCTGGCGGCGGCAACGCCGACCGCGCCGCCGTGGCCCGCACGACCCCGCCCGCGGAGCCGCGCACCCCCGCCGCGCCCGCTTCCCCGGCGGCGACCACCGCGGCAGAGCCCGCCGCCGACGCGGCGGCTCAGCTGGGGCTCCCCGCCGCCGCCCCGTCGCCGGGCCCGCGGCCGGCGGGGCCCTCCCCGGAGGGGGTGCGGGCCTTCCTGCGGGTGCTGCGGCAGCGGCCCCTGCACCCAGACATCACCGAGGAGAGGAAGGCGGAGCTCGAGGGCCTGGTCTTCGAGTGCGTGAGGGCCCTGTACGGCGACCGCATCCGGCCCGCCCTGGGCACCGTGCAGCGCAGGCTCCGGGAGCTGCTGGCCGTGGCGCGCTGGGACCGAGGCCCGACGGAAGCCGCGGTGCAGGCGCTGCTGCCGATGTGTGCTCGGGACCCCCGCTTCGCCTTGGACCCGCCCATGCACGGCAGCCCGCCAGTGCTGCGGCTCGCGGAGGAGCCCACGTCCTTCCGGGGCTGGGTGGACGTGGATGCTCAGGAGGACAGCTACGGGCAGGACATGTGGGGTGCCTTCTCCGAGTACCTGCAGGACGCTGGTGGCCAGGCGCCAGTGAGCCTCCCTGGCCCGCCACACACGGCTGCGCAGCACCTGCAGCGCCGCCAGCTTCCCTTCTTTCAGGGCTTGTCTCTGAGGGAGGTGGAGCACATAGTGCGTCTGGCCATGGGTAAGCGCCGGCTTCTTTGCAGCGTCGGTGATTCCCTGAGGGCGGCGCGTACGGTGCAGCCAGGCCCGCGGAAGTCGGCCGCGGCCTCGAAGAAGGATGCCAAGAAGGGCGACATCAAGACCACGGAGGACTTGACGCTGGTCTTGCTGGCGGTCGTGCAGAGATTTCCGGAGGGCGTGCCGCTGAACCTCTTGAAGCAGCACATCCGAACGTACACCCACCGCACTCTCAGCGAGAAGGATTTCAAGTGCAACAAGCTGACCGACCTCTTCAAGCTGGCACCTCTGCGCAACATTTTCCCGCTGGCCCATGTCGCGCACCGCAACGAGGTCGTGATTAAGCAGCCGAGAATGGCGTGGATCCCCTCCCATTTGCCGACACGCTCGCGTTGGGGCACCGCTGTCGCCAGCGGCATCACCAACGCCGGTGCCGATCTGGGCTTCACGCCCTACCCAGCGCAGTGGGGCGCGATAGGCGAGGTGCCGATGCAGACGCCGCCAGGGCTCTTGCTTGACGTGGGCACTGGCATGCCGCCCACTTGGGGCGTGACGCCCCCGGTCGGGATTTTCACGGAGACCCAGACCTCCGACGTCGAGATTGTTTCACAACGTGGACCGGCTTCTAACCCTTGGGACCTTTCCCATGGGACCGGCTTCTGACCCCGAAGCGTTTCTTGTCGGCCCTGGGGCCCTGTCAGTGCACCCAGAGGCAGAAACATGGCAGAACCCTTCCGTCGTGACCA
The DNA here is from genome assembly GCA_963575745.1 of Prorocentrum cordatum. Lineage (NCBI taxonomy): Eukaryota > Dinophyceae > Prorocentrales > Prorocentraceae > Prorocentrum > Prorocentrum cordatum. The sequence continues at coordinate 89,910 of CAUYUJ010012025.1, read as the reverse complement.
GTTCACTGTGATGAGAGGTCTGGCGACCAGTTCTAGGCCTCCTAGATGGGGTCCGAGTGGATGGGGTCGGAGGATCCCGCCGCATCGACGATGCGGCTCGATGTGGAGCCCGTGTTTTCCCACGCCGACGTCGCCGATGCATCGCCGACGTCGCCGATGCATCGCCGATGCATCGCCGACACATCGGCGATGTATCGGCGATGCGGCGCGATCCTTCGACCCCATCTACTCGGACCCCACTTCGGAGGCATCTAGTAATGGGATGGCGGGCTGCCCAGATGGCGCATGGTCGAGGCCCTGGTGAGCGAGCTGTCCAGGGCGGCCCCCCCTCCGGATCGCTGCGTGAGGGGAAGCGCAGCGCTTTGGGGCGGGGGCACTCTTCAGGAAGACCGTTCTCGGGTTGGGGGGATGGGGTTGGGAGAAGAAATGAGGGGACCATGAATTACTCGTGCACGGCCGAAGGCAGCGTTCATTGCATCCGGGTGCTATTGCTCATGCCCGATAGTTGTTCTACTCAAGTCTTGCTGGCTGAGCTCACTGATGGAAGTAGCCATCGACACCCGTTTTTTGCGCCGATCGCGCCATAGGTTCGAGGAGGGAAGGACGGGCATTCGACTAACATGTGTCGAAGAAGAAAGAACGCCGTAAGCATAAACTTTCGGCGCTCCGCGCGGATTTCTTGGATCCACGCTGGCCCCCCCCCCCGGTGGCGCCTCCGGCGGCGCCCCTGGCGCGCTGCGCGCGCCAGGGAGGGGGGGCCCAGCGCGGATCCAAGAAGTCCGCGCGGAGCGCTACAAATTTACGTTCGTGGCGCTTGTGATTCTTCTAATCAGCCTTGCTCGTGCCCGTCATCTTCCCAACCCCTTCCTCCCAACACGGCAAGTATCGTGGGTGGACAGAACCCCCAACGGTGACACGTCGATTAGTGAAGTGTCCTTTTTCGGTTTTCGAGAGGGCGCCGTGGCCGTTATTTTCCAGGCTTGCGCCCGCCAGGTTTGGGCGTCAGGTCGTTTTCACTAAACCACGTTGTGCTAAAGGGGGGTCTGCCCATCCCCGAAACTATCTTCCTCACTAACCTCAGGCTTGCAGAGGTCCGCTCGGACTACCGCGCTCGGCGCTGGACCTCCCCTATACAGGGCGGCGGCTCCGGCGCCGCTCCTGGCGCGCTCTCCGCGCGCCAGGGGGGGGACCCGGTCTTTTCAGTGCGGACCGGAGAACTTCGCGCGGGCATCTGGCATGGCATGCGTATGTCGCGCGTCGTCCTTCTGCCCAGACCTGGCCGCGTCGTAGAGCGAAACGGGACGGGAGGTATTGTGGCCTGTTTCGGCCGGCCGAGGCCCGGCGAGGGCCCCCCGAGGCCTCGGGGGGCTCTCGCCGGGCCTCGGGAGCGTCAAAGAACGCTTCAGGATGAAAAGCCGGTCCCGGGGAAAGGGTCGGGACTTCCAGGGACCCCGCGCTGAAAACATCAGGACGTCGCATGTCTGGGTACAGGGGGCGCACGCGGCACAGGAGAGGAGAGGCAGGGAGGCCTCTTCTCGTCGAGTCCTCCTCCTTGCTCCTCCTTGCTCCTCCCGCTCCTCGTCGACCTTCTCACGAGGGGGAGGGAGGCCCGCCGCGTCGAACCCAACCGACCACGGCAGGGGGAGCCGCGAGAGCCCCTATTCTTCAACCGCTCGCCGGCGGCGCGCCACAGGCTTGGCATCGCTCGGACGTGTACATTTTTTCCCTTCGGCGAGGACCATCGAGGAGCATCCTCGATCATTTGGCGAAGAAACCACGCACGAAACGGAACAAAAAGCACAGGGAATGGACGTCCGAGCGATGGCCAGCAGGGGACGGGGCGGCTGCGAGGGGGGGCGGCCTGCCGAGAAGGCCAGGAGGCCCCCTGGAGGGCAGGGGCCTCCTCCGTGAGGGCCCTGGCGGCCCCTGAAACTATCAGGGTCTGCCCGGGGGTGGGCCCTCGCTTTCTTAGAAGGCCCCCCCCCCCCCTCGGCCGCCCCGCCCCTTCTTATAGAAGGGCTCCACCGTGGCCCCCCGCCCCCCCTTGGTGAGGCTTCGGGCTGCGCACAGACAGCTCCCCTAGGCAGTCCCAGCTGGCCTCAAAAGAGGCCCCACCCTAGCGCCGCCTCCGGCGGCGCCCCCAGGCGCTCCGCGCACCAAGGTTAGGGAGTCGAGACCGCCCTGGCCTACTCGGGGGGCCTGTTGGGGCCAGCCGGGACTATACTCGGGGACCTGCTGAGGCCAGCCGGTGCTGATTACCTGGAGGGGCTGCATGTGCGCAGTCCGAAGCCTCACCCCCCCCCCTCCTCCTCCTCCCTCCTCCTCCTCCTCCTCCTCCTCCTCCTCCTCCTCCTCCTCCTCCTCCTCCTCATCATCATCATCATCATCATCATCATCATCATCATCATCATCATCATCATCATCCACCCCTGGCGCGCCGCCGGATCTCTGCTCGCCCGCGCGTGCGTGCTGGGCGCCGGGAGTGCGCCCGCAGCCACGCGAGAGGCCGCCACACCGCCTGCCCGACAGGGAGGCCATGGGCGCGGCGTCGGCCCGGCCCGGCCGGGCTCGGCGGAGAGGGCCCGCCACGCCCAAGCACCGGGAAGGCGCCGTGGACGTTGGCGACGCGCGCGCGAGCGAAGAAAGAAGTGCCACGTCTCGAGGCCCCCTCCTCCTCCTCCTCCTCCTCCTCCTCTTCCTCCTCCTTCTCCTCCTCCTCCTTGTCCTCCTTGTCCTCCTCCTCCTCCTCCTCCTCCTCCTCCTCCTCCTCCTCAGACATGATCGCGTGATAAAGAATCAGGACGGCAAGTTTTTTGCCAATTCTGGCCTCGGGGAGCCCTCGCCGGGCCTCGGGAGCGTCAAAAAGCGACCCTGCAGGACGACAGACCGGCCCCGGGGAAGGGGTCGGGACTTCCAGGGACCCAGTACTGAAAAAATTGAACGTCACATGTCTGGGCCAGATTCTGAAGACAGGCGACGTCTCGAGGCCTCCCAGATTCTGGCCGGACGAAAGGGCAGAGCAGGGAAAGGGGGGTTGCGAAGTGTGCTGCGTGCAGGGCTGGTTTCCGCCCCGCCGCCAGGCCCCTGCTTCGATGCATGGGCGCCGCCTGGCGCCAGGAGACGCCTGGAAAACCAGCTGCTGAAGCTGCGTCTCTACAGTCAACCCACATAGTAATGATGGGTAACCTTCCCAAGGGTACCCTTGCATCCTTGCCTCCTCGGTCCATCCTTGGCCGCTTTCGTTGGCCACGCCCCGCTCGTAAAGCTTCGATGTGGCCTTCCAAGGCCCTTGCATCCTGATCGTGCGTCCCTATTGTAGTATGGGTTGACTGTACCCTGCCCTTTGCTAATTATCCTACCCTCTCGATCCCCCGACAGGTGGGGTCGGAGCAGAGGGGGGATCGAGGGATCGCGCCGCATCGCGGGTGCATCGTCGAGGCGGCTCGATGTGGAGCCCGATTTTCTCCACTCCGACGTCGCCGATGCATCGCTGGTGTGTCGGCGATGCATTGGCGATGCGGCGCAATCCGTCGACCCCATCTACTCGGACCACATCTAGGACGCTTCTGAGCGGGTCCCAGGGACCCAGGGAAGGGCCCCGGGTCGAAACCTTCGGGGTCCACAGTGTGAAAGCAGCATGGCGTCAGGGGGCGTGGGGCACGTGCGGGATGGTGGTGAGCGCACTGAAGCACGCGGTCGACTCCCTCATCTCCGCCACGGTGCCCCTCCTTCCTCCTCCTCCTCCTCCTCCTCCTCCTCCTCCTCCATCTCCTCCTCTTCCTCCATCTCCTCCTCCTCCACCTCCTCCTTTTCCTCCTAGGCCCTGGCCCAGGCCCAGGGGGAGAGCGGCCCTCTGTTCCTGTTTCCCCGCAGGTTACCACCCCCGCCTGCAGACCGCTCCCACCCGCCCATGTGGGCTTCACTTCTTCAGACGATACTATACAATCCACTCTCTCTTTCGGACGCCTGGCGCGTCCATGATGTCTCTGCTCGGCTGTCGTTCGCCGACATTGTGCTGTGCCCTGGGACGCAAGCCCGTCGTCGTGCAGGTGACCCCGTGACAGTGTCGAGGACAGCCAAGCACATTCACCTGTCGTTTGGCTGGCAGAGAGGATCGATGACCAACAAGAGCGCGGGCTGCAGCATCCTGCTCAGGTCTCGAGCTTTCAGAAGGTGTCACATACAAGAAATCATCGAGCCTCCACGAGACCTCAGAGGCCGAGGAGGAGCCGTTCGTCTTCGCAGCTCGTATTTTGACATCCTGGCGATCACGGCATACTACCCGCCACCCCAGCGCCACCAGGTCGACTCCTGGAAGGCGACCGTGGCCAAGCTCACGCAGTGGATCCACCACACGGTCCAGGCCGCCCCGAGGCGGGCACTGGTGCTCATTGGAGCCGACACGAACTCGGGATTCGGCAAGACGGCGGCCCTCCAGGGGATGCCTTCCTTCACGGCCGACGACCTGCACACGGGCAGACATCAGCTGGCCTTCGAGAGCTACACGACGTCCGAGCTCTGGCGCGTCATGCGCATGGAAGGCCTCGCGGCGATCGACACATTCTTTCCGACGGGGCCGACATACTTCGGCCAAGGGGATCACCACCGCTCGAACCCAGACCACTTCTTCGCGCCGTGCGACACGGTGTCGCAGACCGCCTCGTGCTGTACGCTGCGCTCGGCCATGAGAGACCTCCAGAAGATCCCTCACGCGGCCCCTCGCGATCATTGTCCGCTCCTCTGGCGCCTCCACTACAGGCTCCACTTTGAGCCCCCGCAGGAAGTGGGGCCTCGCTGGGGATATGACCAGATTGCCGCACTCCTCCAGCATGAAGGGGACCTCACCTTTATGGCGGAGATCGAGCGCCTGTCCGAGCGACATGCGAGTGATTGGCAGCGGCAGGTTCGCACAGATGACCCGTCCGAGGCATGGCAGTCGTTGGTCGAGGATGTTCGAGCGGCAGCACATGAAGCCTGTGAGGTGCCCGATGCTGCTGGTCCTTCTCGCAATTACATAGAGCTTCGGGACACCTTGCTGGCTAAGAGGCGGACTCCCGGGAGGCGATGCTTCAGCGAGGAGGATCGACTGGCTGCGCGGGCTTGTGAGCGAGAAATTAAGCGAACGAGAAAGAAATTGGATGCAGAACATGTCGAGGCCCTCCTACGTGAAGCTGTTCATGCATCCGAGAGGGGTCACACCAACACCGTGTGGAGGCTCGCCTATCAGATTGGGGCCAGGTACCATGGTGTCCGCCGTCGGCGCTTCAACACATTGCCGCACTACCAGCCCACTATAGATGAGTGGACCGAGACGATGCAAGCTCCTGCAGCTGCTGGTGGTTTCTCTGCAGTCCAGGTCCCTGAGCCCGAGTTCCCCGCGGAGGTGGCGTTGGCCCTTCGTGCGCAGGATGACCCTGATGGCGAGTGGAAGGCTGTTCGAGGCAATCCTGGCGACGCAGCTTATGAGGACTGGACCTACACCCTCCAGGCACTGAAGCGAGCAGCGCGGCGCCGCTTCGCGCCGACCCACTCCGCCCCCGCGGAGGTCTGGCTTGCTTTGTTGCAGGCAGCGACCCGAGAGCACCGTGGCGAAGGTCTGGCCCCCGATGATGAGGGTCGTCCTGGTCCTCATCGCAGTCAGCCCCGCCATGTTCAGTGTCCGCGAGTTTGTGAGAGGCTGCGTGGCATTTTCCGACAGATTCGCCTGTCTTGCCGCACGCCTGCCTGGTGGCACTGGTCCAGGACATTGCAGTTGGACAAAGGGAATGATAAGAGGAGTACGAAGGCGATGAGGCTGATTCATTGTTTCTGCCCTTTTGGCAAGGCTTGGTACCGTTGGCTTTTTAGGAGATTTCGCAAGCCCCCCCCCGCCCCTGCCGCACCACGCGCACGGGTACGCCAAGAACAGGTCCAGACAAGGGGCCCAACTGGTTTCTCGGGTACACTCCTGGCGCCTCAAGAAGCTCCAAATCAGCCACCTCCAGCTCAAAAAGGACATGAGTAACGCTTTCCCGAGCACGAATCACGAGACCCTCGAGCAAGTTGTAGGAGAAATCATCCCCGACATCCAGGCCCAGGGCTACTTTCTCCAGAGGCACAAGGAGGCGGTCATGGAAATCCGATCTGGCACCGAAGAGGCTTTCTATGTACCTAGGCACGGCGCTGGCATGGGGGACGGCAATGCATGTGAATTATTTGTGCGGTCCTTCGTCCGCCAGCTCGAGCCTTGGAACAACGAGCTGCGAGACCAGGCCGACACCTCGCTTGTGACAGCGCGAGGCGAAGTGCCGTTGCTCGAGGCTACAACGCTGATCTCTTGCCCCGTGTCCTTGTCCCTTGTCGACCTCTCCCTCCGTGACTACGCCGACGACGTGTCGCAGGCGCTCCCCTTGCCCGGTTGCAATCCTTTTCGTGCTGCGAGCTTCGCCAAGGCATCCTCAGATCTACTCGCTCGAAAGCTTCTGGAACAAGGGGGGTGCACCCAGAACGCTGACAAGGAAACCGTCCTCCCCGTGTTTGTTGGCCCAGGTGGCTACGCTGCGACCAGGGCGGTTCTCTCGGGCCAAGTGAAGTTCTCTGGAATCCCGCAACCTCGAGCTGTGTATCTGGGAGGGGTGGAGCAGTTGACAGGAGGGGCTGGTGCGGAAGTACGAGCAAGAGTGGATGCCACACGTTCTGCCTGGTGCAAGCTCGGTAGGTTTTGGAATCAGCGCCTATCGGTGCGACTGAAACGCATGGCCTTCCTCGGGGTGGTCCACAGCGCGGCCTACGCGGGCCTGGAGACGTATATGCTGTCGAAACGAGATTTCGCCAAGCTCGACTCGGTCATCCTGGGGTTCGCCAAGGTCGCTCTCCGTGGGGTCGCTCGCTTCTCGACGGTCGACGGCCAGGAGAAAGTTCGGCCCCCCCCCCCCTGCGTGGAAGCTGCACAAAATGCTTCGCATAGCGGACGCGCGCACGGAGCTGCTGGTGCGCAGGATCCGCTACTGGCAGCAGTTGGCCAAGAGCCCGAGCGACTCTGCACAGGCCGTCGCCGCTCTCTTCGGCAATTTCACGTCACTGGAGGACGCCCCAGCGTACGATGATGCAGGCTGGGTCAGAGGAAAGTCCAACCCGTGGGCAGCGCAGCTTCAAAACGATGCGCTCACATTGAGACTCACACCAGGAGGAAAAGATTTTTGGGATCGTGGGTACACCATCGAAGACATCTTCTCGGACTACCGTATCGGACTGGCGTTTGCCAACTTGGACCCCCAGGGCCTTCGCAAGGAGTATTGGAACCAGCAGTCGCGTGATCCTCTACGGCCTCCTCGAGCCCCCGTGGACCCTTGCATGCCTGAGCCCCCAGGGCCTCCGCTTCATGAGTACGTCTGTGAACTTCCAGTGGGGGGGGGTGGGGAACCTTGCAACAGCGCCTTTACCTCTCGAGCGGCCCTGAGAGCACACCAATGTCACCATCCCGAGCATCGTTGTCGCGTTCCCCTTTATCAGTTAGTCGTGACAAACCAGTGCTTTTACTGCTCCTCGTCCTTCTCCTCCGTGGTCCTTGCGAAGAGACGCGTTATGCAGTCCCTCAAGCTCAAGAGGTGCCTAGCGGACTACAGCCCCTTCGCTCCCGCCGTTCTGAACCCAGGGACCCTCTTCTGCCCCGTGTGTGTGTGTGGACCTCGAGAGTGCCCATCCGATCCATCGTGAGAGACTGATCCGTACTGGAGTTGATCAGGCTCAAGGCGCGTTTCACACGCTGTACGCCCTGCAGGAGCACATCCGCATTGCGCACGCTCCCCCAGCACCCGACATGTGGGTCGATGTCCTCTCTCGCGGAGAGAGCGCTGAGCATTGGGACAGAACAGCGGCGACAGGAGCTTCGAGGAGGGGGCGCCCGCGGAGGAGATCGGACCCGCAGCAACGAGCGCGGCGCCCCTCGTCGCGGACGCCGAGGCCCAGAGGTGCCCGCTCCAGCGCGCCAGCAAGGCGCACCGCCACCAGCAGGCGGCGCACGGCAGCCGAACTCAGCGTGGGACGCCACCGACACCCATTTCGGGCTCGCCCAGCGCGGTGTCGATCAGCTGACGAGGATGCCCCTCGACTGGGTGCAGGCGATGGTGCCAGTGCTGGCTCGCGTGGCCCTGCGCCGCGAAGCAGCCATCAACCACCTGGAGGCGGTGACCTACAGGCACGTGCAGATGCCAGCAAAGCACGACGTGATCCAGGCGATGCAGGTGACAGCCAAGTTCTACGGCAACGAGGCGGCCCGACTTCGCAAGGATCACAAGGAGGCGATCCAGGCTGGGCAGGACGTTCCAGAGCTGACGCAGCTCGGCATCCCGCATCCTCACGTCTGGGTCGCATTGATCGGGGCGCTAGTGGGTCAGGGAGAAAGAATCGGGCAGGCCAATCTACAGAAAATCAAAAAGTACCGCGACCAGCTCCACCACGAGCGCCGCAGCAACGAGACGCTCGCTCAGGAGGTGAAGCATTGCAGGCTGCAGGCGACGTTCGCAGGGGACAAAGTGAAATTATTCCTCGCGGTTTCGAACACAGACTTGGAACAGACGGTCGTGAACGCCCTAGTTCAATTGGGCGGGGTCCACAAGCACGGGGCCCCGCCGCGGTCCCACAACGCCAGGCTGCTGCAGCTCCACCTGGACGGCCTGGACGACTGAGCGCCGGAGCCGTGGCCAGGGATGAAGATGGTGGAAACTTTATTGGTGAGACTCCGATTGCAACCATCTCGAGTCGGATTGGGACCTCCGCGACGCTGATGGGGCCACACAGCTCTCAGAGGTTTTCTCCCCACAGCTCGATGAGGCCACGAGGAATTTCGAGACAGGCCAGTTTGTCTTCACTGACGACAGGGAGGATCCAGAGGCTATCGCCCAGAACTGAATCCGACCCCACTGAGCCCTCAGTGAGCCACTCAGCGCCTGCCGCGGCGGGCAGCCGTGTCCCCCCCTCCTCCTCGTCTGAAGCCTCTCTCCCCCTCCGCAGCATCTTAGACATCCTGGGATTGAGACCTCGGAATCATTAGTGGTTTTCGTTTTGTTTTTGCCTCTTGTCTTGGGACGGGTTGTCTCGGACCTTCGCTGGGGGATACGCCCCTGGCTTCGCGGCGCCTGGGGGGGATCTCTTCCAGGGCCCTTTCGGTCCAAGCGTCCCTTCGGACTCCTGATGCCCTCCCTGCGACTTTGAACAGGGGGGGCTTCACCTCAGGCGGCTCCTCTCTGCCCGCTTGCGTTCTGCTGTGCCCCTCCCGCTGCTCCCTTGCTTCGCTGGCTCCTCGCTTGCCCCTCCTTGCGTGCTGGCTTGGCTTGCTGGCTGGTTCCCTTTCTCCCCTGTCCCCCTCCGCCGCCTGGGGTCCTGGTGGTTTCGAACTTTAAGTTTTGCGTCCCCCGCCCCCGTGGGCCCTGCTCCCTACGGCCCAGCCCTGCCTTCAAAGCGTGGGTGCCAGCCGTGGTAGGGGGGCGGGTGGGAGCCCCGTGCCACTCGGCCACGCGTGGTCCTTTTCCTCTCAGGTTTAGAACCACGGCGCCCGCTAGGAGGGAGGTTGACGACGCAATGGTCGGCCAGTCCCCGTGCCTTCTGCCCGTGGCCGATTGCGAGGATGCCGTCGACACCCCTCTGATGCGCCTGCCGCCGCCGCCTTTTCCTCCTCCTTCTCCTCCATCTTCTCCATCTTCTCCTCCTCCTCCTCCTTCTCCCTCTCCTCCTCCTCTTCCTCCTTCCCCTCCTCCTCCTCCTCCTCCTCCTCCTCCTCCTCCTCTTCCTCCTCCTCCTCCTCCTCCTCTAGTTTAATGTTTCCTCCCACATTTGCCTGTCGGGGGACATGCGCCCCTCCCCCCCCCCATCGTTGTGGACGACGATCAATGGAGAGGCAGCGTGCTGCCAAACTATGTTCCAGATGTCTTCAGCATGGTGTAGACATGTCTTAAACATGTAGTTATTGTTATTATTAGTAGTATTAGTATTCGCAGTACTATTATTATAGTTCGTATTATTGTTCCTATTCTGATCATGATTATGAGTATGACTATGATTGTGATTCTCATTCTTGTTATTATTGAACAAAGACGTGTCGTACTTTTAGAACACGCGGCAAGCATGCTAGACACATGTTTGTTTCAATGATGGGATTGTTAGGGTGTCCGTTGTCATGGCATCCGCAACCCGATCGTTGCCCCTCATCCAAGGCGCCCCTGCGGCCGCATGCCTCATCGGGGGCTGCCCCTCGGCAGAGGGGCAGCGCGGCCCTGCTCGAGAGCGAGTGCCGCCCCCGCAGGAGAGAGCCTCCTCCAGATAGGTGCACGCCGCCGGGAGCTCTCGCAAGGCGACCCCCAGGATTCCGAATATGATCGCGTCGTTAAGGGATCGTTGTTTATGCGTTGTGTAGGGGGGGCTCAGAGGAGAACCGCGTTTCGACTGTGCGGGGGGCTAAGAGGAGAACCGCGTTTCGAGAAGCGCTGGTTCTCCATCCGTGTGTCTGTTGTGAGTTGTAGTTTTCGGAGGCGTAGCTTGTAAGGAACAGGGGGAGGAGCATGGAAATGAGGAAGAGGAAGAGGAGGAGGAACAGGGGTGCCGTGCAAGCAGACTTGCCCGAAGTCGGGCATGTCCCTCTACAGGAGGACTATGCACGAATGGTAGAACAAACATAATTAGTCTGGCGACGACGTGCCGAGCTCGTCTGGCTAGGTGTGGCTGTGCCCTGCCGATCCTCTCGCTCGTCTTCCAGAAGCCCGCCTGCGGGAGGACGTGCCCGGGCCCAGGAGCGCCCCCACCCGAGCCCCAGCAGCCGAGCAGGCCCCGGGAGGGGCCGGGGCCGGCGGCCGGCCCGTCCGCACGCGCCCGCCCACGGGGCGGCCTGGCCGACCCCCGGGCAACAAGAATCCCCTGCCGTGGCGCCTCGCCCCCCTCGCCTCGCCCCGAAGGGTGTCCACATTGTTCGCTTCTGATTCTTCGAAGGGTCTTTGATTTTTTTTGGGGGGGCCAGGATCCTTCCATGTCCAATTCTTCTATCCTGGGCGTTTTCCTGGCCAATGGGGGGCCCAGGAGCAAGTAGAAACGAGCACAATTAGGAATGAGCACGATTAGACATGAACGACGTGTATGTGTTCGGAGGTGGATAGGCCGAAGTACCCTGACGCGTCGATTGGGGAATTGGCCTTTTTCGGTACGCGAGAGAGCGTCGCGGCCGTGAGTTTTGCGGGTCCGGGCCCGGCGGTTTCGGTCCTAGGCCGTTTTCACCAAGGGGAGGTCTACCACAGGGAGGCCTGTCCACCGCCGATGTGCGCGGCCAGAGTTGAGCTCGAAAGGCGAGGATGTCGCCACGGAAGGAGCTGCTTTGCTAGGGGTCTCGGGCCGGACGAAAGGGGGGGATAGGGAAAGGAGGGGTTACGAAATCTGTGCAGCTGGTTTCGGCCCCGTCGCCGGGCCTATTCCTCGATACCTGGGCGCCTCCGGGCGCCGGGAGGCGCCGGGAAGATCAGCTACGTGAGCCGCTTCTCAAACCCCCCCTTTGCTATAGCCACCCCTTGCGCCCGGCCCGAGGGTCGGCTCGGCCGCGCCTGGGCCGCCGGGCCGCCCGCCAAGGCTGCTACGAGAGGTCCGTGCGCGGCGCCCAGCCGGGCCTCCGCTTCCCCCCCGGCGGCCGTGGGCGGCGTCTCCGGATCCTGCTCCTCTTCCTCCTCCTCCTCCTCCTCCTCCTCCTCCCTCTCCTCCTCCTCCTCCTCCTCCTCCTCCTCCTCCTCCTCCTCCTCCTCCTCCTCCTCCTCCTCCTACTCCTCCTCCCCCCCCTCCTCCTCCGCGGCGCCGGGGCAGCCCTGCGGTCGGAGGCGCGGAGGCGGAGCGTCTCGGGGGGGGGCCCCAGGCGGCGTGGCGGCCACGCCGCGTGGTTGGAGCACGCCTGCTCCTACAGTCAAGGGGCCCCAGGACACACAAATAAACACACACACAAATAAAAAGATTCCCCATATTTTCCTATATTTTCTAGGTTTTTGTCTTCCCGCCCAGTTCCCATATTTCCCCATATTTTCTGGGGAATCGACGATTAATTGTGTCTGTGTGTTTCTTTCCCTCCTGATACAGGCCAGGTCCCCAGACATGCTCGCGCTCGGAAAACAAAAAACTGGACGTGTGAGGTTTTTGGCCAGTTTCGGCCTCGGGGGGCCCCCCGCCGGCCCTCGGGACCGTCAAGGGACGGCTCGGGATGAAAAGCCAGTTGAGAAAGGGTCGGGACTTGTAGGGACACCGTGGTCTAAAAATCGGGACGGGCGCATGTTTGGGTATAGACCTGCGCGCAGGAAGCTGACGACTTGATTGTCCGATCGTCGGTGCAGCTTTGGAGGTGTGGGGGCGTCGTCCGTGGCGGCCGGTGGATTCCAAGCAGGCGTTGCAGATTGAAGAGGAGAGCGGCACGCCTCCCGAGCGCCCTGCGCCCCGAGCCTCTGGACCTGCCCTCCAGCCAGACGCGTGGTAAGTCAGGGGGGGTTCTTGAAGGGGCCCCAGGACACACGAATAAATACACACAAATAAAAATATTCCCCATATTTTCTCATACGTTCTGGGTTTTTGTCTCCCCCCCACTTCCCATATTTTCCCATCTTTTCCTTGGAGTCGACGATTCATTGTGTCTGTGTGTTTTTTCCCCTCCTGAGTTCTGGGTTGCCGCACGATCTCGGGACTCGGGCCGTTCTCCGTGTGGTGGCGGACCGCGCGGTGAGGGTCGTTGGGGATTCCGAGGCCCCGGGCGTCGCAGCAAGAATCGCCACGGCTTCGTTGAACAGCTCGTCGACGGACACAGTTCGAACTGACAAGCCGGCCAAGAGGAGGTGGTCGAGATATTCGGACGAGGCCACGAAACGAGATGCACCGTCGGAGGATAGGTGCAGCTCGTCGTGTCCCGCGCTCTTCCGGCCTCGGGATGCTTTCCAGCAGCTGCGCCTCGCCGGGAGCGCGCCCTGGGGTGCCGGACATCGTCCCGCGCGGCCGGTGGAGGCCCGGGAGGTTGTGGCCCGTCGGCTGCCAGAGGGAGAGTCCGAGGTCGGTGCCCGCCCCGGGCTTCCGAAGGAGTGGTTGTCATGCTCGCTCGAGGAAGAAACAACGACACAAGACATAACTAAACTTTTGCGCTCCGCGCGGATTTCTTGGATCTGCGCGGGGACCCCCTGGCGGCGCCTCTGGCGCCGCCCCTGGCGCGCTCCGCGCGACAGGGAGGGGTCTCTAGCCCAGATCCGAGACATCCGCGCGGAACTCCAAAAGTTTATGTTTATGCCGTGTTTTCTTTCTCTATCAGTTGCGTTCTTGGTCGACTCTGGTTTCATAGTCTGCAATCAGGACAGGATCTGGGATAAGAGGCGTCTTCGTCGTGATGCCGTCTTCGTCTTCGTCCGCTTGTTTCTCCATCGGAGGAGGGGCCCCCCCGATCTTGCCACGCCCCCTTCTTGGCGCTTTGAACTATCGTCGGCGTCGGCGCTCTTCTGATCCCACCGCTCCTGGCAGGGTAAGAGTTTCAAGCATCCGGCATGCTTTGCAGCAGCAGCAGCTGGGCGAAACGTCGGAAGTGGGTTAAAGCAATGGCTTAAAGCGCCCCAGCCCGAGCCACGCGTTTTCTCCAATGTCATCCTCAGACTCGCAGGCCTAGAGGTTGACACCAACACCAAGATCGGCGGTGTGCCTCCACCGAGGGAAGACGATCCAGATCTCGGTGATGGTGGTAATACTCTGGCTTCCAAGGTGACCGAAATATGACCACCAACACCGAAATCTAGGATCATTTTCCCCAGGTGGAGGCAACCCTCTGTGCTGGTGTTGGTTCCAATTTTCAAGCCTCCAACAGACGGCTTGATGGTCTTGAGTGCTGTGCTGGTGTCCCCGTCGTCGTCTTCGTCACCGGCGTCCCCCCCTCCTTCATGTTTCTCGCCGTCTTCCCTCCCTTCTCAACTCCTTCCCTCCTGCCTCTCCCCCCTCCCTACGCCGTCCTCCCCTCGTCCTACGCCACCCCACCCGATCTCACTAACAGCCCGTGCAGCCCTGCGGTATTCGAGATGGGGCCAGCGAGGATGAGGAGGAGGCGGAGGCGGAGGAGGATGAGGAAGCTCGGACGCAACGATTCTTCAGGTTTACGCCACATCCGCCGACCCCTTAAATGCGCTCGAGCAAGACATGTCTGACGCGGTTGAAAGAGCAGGCGGAAATGTCGGGTGCACACAAAAGCACAATTCATCGGGAGAGAGGCTCTGCCGGAAATGCGCGGAGGGGCGAGAGAACGAGGTGCGAGGTGACGTGCGCGGCGTGCGGAGGAACGTTCTCGGACACGAAACATTTGCAGCAGCAGCAGGTGGGGAACCATCAAAAGGCGACAGGAGCGGCGCGTGCAAGAGAAGACTACCGAAGTCGGAGAGGTCGTTTGGCGTCTCGGAGCTTTCGTGGGCCGTCTTGGAGGCTTCTGGGGATCCTTCTCGGCCCGTGTTTAGGCCCTCTTGGGATCTCTGGGGAGGCATCTCGCAGGCTTCGTGGAGGTAGTTTCGAAGTTCACTGATAGCCGTTTTGGGACCTCTTGGGGCCTCTTTTGGGCCTGTCGGACGCTTTTGGGAGGTCTTTTCGGGGTCTCTTGGGACCTTCTGGGCGGCTCGCGAGGTGTCCCAGGGCCAGGTGGGAGCGGAGGGCTCGGATTTTCGGTTCGGGCTCCGCCGCTGGGGCCCCTCTAGGAGCCGTCTTGGGGCTCTTTTGGGCCGATTCGGGAGCCTCTGGGGCCGCCTTGGCGCCGTTTTGGGCCGTCTTGGGCGCCTTTTTGCGATCCTTTTTGCTTCCTTTTGGGACGTCATGGGGTGGCCTTGGGGGCCTCTTAGACTGGCTGGAACTCCGCGCAGGCGGAAAAGTCGTCGATGCAAAAAATGTACGCTTCCCCGTGGAAAATCAATGATTCTCGCTGCTTTGGACCTTCTTGGAGCGCCCCTTCGGGGCCTCCTGGAGCGGCTTGGAGGCATCGTGGGCTGTCTTGAGCCCATAATGGGGAATCTTGGAGCCACCGAAGGCCACGTGGAGGTCCTCTTGAGCCGTCGTGGTGCGTCCCGGGGCCATTTCGAGGCCACCGGAAGAGTCCCTGCAGGATTTTCGGGAGCGGATGACCACCCGGGGGGAATCGGGGGAATTGGGGGAATCGGGGAATTTGGCCGGACCCCCCCCCCTCCAAATCGACCGGACCGGGCTCCCGGGGGAAGGGTTTGGGGAGAAACAAAATTTCACACGCCGATGATCCCCAAGGGGTCGGCGGATTTCTGATCTTTGCTTGGGCTGCACAATCTCAAGTGGAGGAAGAGGCGGATTCCGGAAAAATGGCCGTTTCGCTCGGGACATCCTCGAAAAATCGGCTCCGGAGGGGACTCCGAACCGGCATTATCTTGGAGTCGCTCCCGGAGGGCTTCAAAACTGCCCAAGAGAGCCCCCAAAGGCCCCCCAGGGGACCCCCAAAACGGCCCAAGAGACCCCCAAGAGGCCCTCAAGAGGCGCCCGGAGGCCCCCCCGAGCGCGCGAAGAGGCCCCAGGACTGGGCAAGAGAGCCCCAAGACGGTCCAAGAGAACGCCAAGACAGCCCAAGAGAGCCCACACAGACCCTCGAGAGACGCCTGAGTCCAAGAGGGTCACAGAAGCCTCCAAGAGGCTCCCAAAAATCTCCCCACGGGCCCCAATCAGGCCCCCAGAGCCCCACGACAGTCCAAGATAACGCCAAGACAGTCCAAGATAACGCCAAGACGTCGACGTCGTGTTCGAATCGCTCTTGGAGTGTTTTCCAACGGCCCAAGGGAGGCCCAAAAGACGCCCCGGAGAGCCCCAGGAGCGCCCAAGAGCGCCCCGAGAAGACCCCCAGAGACCCCCAAGAGCGCTCTAGGAGCCACCCACACAGCTCACAAGAACCCCAAGACGGCCCAAGAAGGGCCAAGAAGGCCCCAAGAGACTCCCGGGAGCGCCCTAGGAGGCCCCCAGCGCCGAGACGGCCTAAGAAAGCTCCCACAGAACCCCACGACGCGCCCAGACAGCCCAAGAAGACCCCAGAAGCCCATAAGAGGACCCAAGGGGCCCCCAAGAAGCCCCCAACAGGCCCCAAGAGAACCCCGCGCGGCGCCAGGAGCAACGTCTTTCTCCAATTGCCTCGTTCTGTCCTCTGTCGTCGTCGTCGTCGTCGCCCTCCGCATTCGTCCTCGTACTCGCCCTCGTTCTCTTCGTCATCGTCCTTGTGCTTATCTTCCTCCTCGTTGTCCTCGTGCTCCTCCGCGCTATCCTCACGTTCGCCACGTCGTCCTCGTCATCGACTCCTCGTTGTCCTCGCCTTCCTTTCCTTCTTCGCCTAATACGCCCAATAGACTAAAGCGGCGCTTCCCGTTCTTGTCCGATCAGGTTTCTGATCTTTGCTTGGGCTGCACACTCAAGTGGAGGAAGAGGAGAACAGGAGGGGGAGCGAGGACGACGACGACGCATACGACAGCGAGCAGGAGGGGGAGGAGGACGACGAGCAGGACGAGCGGGACGAGGCGGCGGGGGTGGGAAGGCGGCAAGCGGGCGCCGAGGTTCGACGAGGACGCATTCGAGGTGTACGAGGCCTTCTGGGGCGGCCAGGACAGGCGGTCCCTCGCAGGGCACCCCGAGGAGGAGAAGGAGGAGGAGGAGGAGGAGCAGCAGCAGGAAGGTGGCAGGAGGGAGGGAGGGAGGGAGGCAGGGAGGGAGGGAGGCAGGGAGGGAGGGAGGGAGGGAGGAGGAGGAGGAGGAGGAGGAGGAGGAGGGAGGAGTGAGTGAAAACAATCGCGGAGCGATCCTAGCAAACAAATGAGCCCATAGACAGCCATGCTCAGGTCAGGAGGCGATCAACACCATGTACCTGTGGTTGCCACTCGTCTCATATATATACAGATGTATATATATATATATATATATACATGTGTGATTGCCGTTGGCATCAACACTGCCCTGGTAACCACCACGCCCCCAACCGCCACGAACACGATGCCGACAAGCACGAAGAGCAGGAGCATGCACCAGTTCCTCGAATGCCCCTTCACCAATAT
Organism: Prorocentrum cordatum; assembly: GCA_963575745.1. Classification (NCBI taxonomy): domain Eukaryota; class Dinophyceae; order Prorocentrales; family Prorocentraceae; genus Prorocentrum; species Prorocentrum cordatum. The sequence continues at coordinate 72,856 of CAUYUJ010012025.1, read as the reverse complement.
TGCACAGCACTCCAATTAAGTAACAAGGTTCAGGTTCCTCGGATGATTCTTCACCACTATAGCACACCACTCCAGACACCCCAACATTCGACTACCTTGCGCTGACCAGGCTCAGCCAATACAGAAACTGAAACTGAAATACAACATAATACGTCTGCCTTGCGCTGGCCTGGCTCAGCCAAAACCCCCGCGGGTTGCCGAACAAGGAGCCGACTAACGTCGTGACATGCACCGTGATGGGAGAGCGGAGACGAAAGCATAAAGCACCATGACGACAACAATATACAACAGTGACCATCGTATGCACCGTGAGGCTCCGCGAACCGGGGAAGATGAATCCCACGGACGTCCACGAACGCCAGGAAAATGCAGCAGGATGAAATGGAACTTGACTCTGACACGATTGCCCCGCCCTTAGCCGACCCGCGTCTCAAGAAATAATGCCAGAGTTGCGGATAGCCACAAGCACGCCGCGCTGAGGCGGCGGGGCAGGACCCATGACACGCTTGAGCCTAAAGAGGATAAAGAGGAGGAGGAGGAGGAGCAGGAGGAGGCAGGAGGGAGGGAGGAGGAGGAGGCCGAGGAGGCGGAGGAGGAGGAGGAGGAGCAGGAGGATAAGGAGAGAGGGAAAGGAGGGAGCAGGAAGAGGAGGAGAAGGAGGAGGACGAGGAGGAGGACAAGGAGGAGGAGGAGGAGGAGGAGGACGAGGAGGAGGAGGAGGAGGAGGAGGAGGAGGGGGCTCGGTCGGCGAGCACGGGCGCCCCGTGGGCGGCCGCACGGTTTGCGCCACGCAGCCTGGCACCGCAGCAGCTGCACCACGTGGACTGCACCACGCGGCACGTTGTGTACACCACGTGGGCTGCACTGCCCTGTGATCGTCTTCTTAGGCATTGCTTTGCCGATCGGCGCGGGCTCCCAAACCCCCCTCCCCCCCCCCCCTGATGAAGTAGATCTTGGCTGTTGTGTTGCGCCTGTCTCGAGCCGGTGGAGTCTCCCCCAGGGGCCGCACTCTTGCAAACGGTCGCACTCAGCTGAGGTCTGGAGCCAGACCCCCCCCCCGTCCCTCCCCCTTGCCGCCCAATGTCGAAACGCCGAATAAAAAAAATGCTCGCCTTGCGTGGACCACATAGTTGACACCACAACGCTCACACCGCCTAGATTGCACAGCAGTGCTTACACTGCCCAGCTTGCATCTCATAGCTGACACTGCACGGCTTGCACCATGTAGCTCACACCAAACATGCTGCACCACAAGGGTTGCACCGTATAGTCTGCACCACATGCCTTACACGATATAACTTACACGCTATAGCTTGCACTGTCTACCTTACGTCGCAGCTATGACGCCAGATAACCCGTGCCACATAGCTTACACAGCATTGCTTGCATCACATTGCCTACATCATGGAGCTCAGACCACATAGAGTACACCACTTATATTGCGTAACGTAGCCTTCGTTTTTCACAATGCTAAGATGCATGTTTGGGCTACACGCCAACATACATGTGCACACATGGATTACTACGGCGTTGTACCCTTGCGTCGTGGCTTCTTCCTATGGGGCCTCGTAGGTCCTGGGTGGTTCCGACGATGGGCTTCCTACCGATGCGTTCCTGGAGGGTGTTTCGCCAAGCGGACATCGCCGGGGATCCTACCCCAGATGTGCAGAGGGAGTGTTGTGTCAATCTTGAATGGGGGCGTGTTCCACAAATTCCGCAGCGCTTTTCAACCACGCGTCTGCACGCTCACTCGCTCGGGCTAAAGAGGGACATACCTGTGGGATTGCTTGAAGCAGTTTGCTTTGACTGTTTTGGCTTTGATGTGTTGTGTTGATCCCTTGTTGGCTTTCGTCTAAGATCCCGCTGAAATTGCGATCATAATCCTTTGGGGGCCTTCGAAGTTTCTTTTGGTTTTCGTTTGGGGAGCCCCATCGGGTTCTGCCGGAAATCCTTGATGCTTATTCCGGGAGTCCGCTTAGATCCCTGTGCGTGCTGAGCCGCCACGGCGACCACCAGGGCCAGTGTCTCACTTTACTTTGAAAAAGTGCGGCCACTTCGCGGGAGCGGTCGAGGAACGCGTCTGCGATATTCGTGGATCTTCCATAGGAGCCCCTGAGAGTGTAAGATTCCACATTGAAGAGGCAGTCTGTACAGTGTGGGCCCTTGCCAAGAAACACCCTGCTTGCCTCCAGGGTGCCCTGGGTTTCTTGGGTGTCGATGGTTGTGCTGTGGAAGGCGTGACTTTCCCACGCCAAAAATCCATGGGCGTCCTAGGATCTCAGTGTTGGGTTTCTTGTGGAAGGTTTCTTGTGGACTGGCCTCCACTGTAACCATTGCCTATGTCCACGCGAGGCCGTGTCTTCAATCGTCGTGTTGTTCGTGTTCATTCTCGCTGCCCCCATCGAGTTTGTGCCCCTGCTCTTTAGGATTTCTCTGGATTTCTCTGAGGTTCCGCTGGGGGAATCTTGAGAGTGCGCTGGGGCTCCTTCAAGATCCCTCGGGTATTGATTTGATTTTGTTACGAGATTCCGGGGGGAGTCCTCGGGGGTTCCTTCTGGAATTCTCTTAGGATCCATTTGAAATCCCCGTGCGCATTAGATTGCCATGGCGATCACCGGGGCGACTTATTGATGTCATGTTTTAACACATGTTCTGAATATATGCTGAGATATCGCGTGGAGTTCGAGGAGTTCGTCTGCGGCATCCCTTGGTGGACTTCTTTATGGCATCACCTGGGGAAACAATCAATGTATGGATTCTGGTCGGATTGTTGATTGTCTATGTCCACGCGGGTCCGCATCTTCACACTCTTCTGCGCCCCCTCTTCGATTACTCGTCAATTGCTTCGGAGTTCTGGCAAGATCCTGCTGCTCGGTATTGATTTCGAAAGCGTCTTACGATTCCTCTTCGCTTTCATGTGCGGTCTTTGTCATTGGGCACTGGGGCATACGGCGGCCTTCGCATCGCCACCTTCGATTATTCCCTCTTCGCCGGGGTCCCAAGTGGCCAGTGTATCTGTTTGTTGGTGGATATCTAAAGAAGGTATGTATGTATGTATATATATATATATGTATACACAGCTGTATATGTGTATATGTGTTCGCACATACAAATGTACATGATGTATTTGGTGCATGTACATATGGATGCGCACACTGACACCTCTACAGATGTGTTGTATCGGTGGACATGCAGAGGCGGCTTTTGGCACATATAGTGAGCGCATGTGCTCGCTCCCTGTGCTGACGACATCGTTGACGGGGCCAGCGCTGGAAATACGGATTCGCTCCCCAGGCCATGTGTGCATTTCTTGCCTCGCTGCTCCGAGGACTGTGCTGGGTCCGTCGAGGAGAGACGCTCGACGCTGCCGCCCGTCGGGGCCTCGTGGGCGCCCCCGTGCGCTGGGCCGGCCTGGCGAGGATGTCTTTTAAGTCGGGCCTGTCCCTCTACAGGTGGATTTTCGACGAAAAATAAAACATACCCCAAAAATAGTCAAAAAATAACCCAAACATAGTCTGGGGACTATTGTTTGGTTATTTGTTTTGCTATTTGGGGGTATTTGTTTTATTTTTCGGCCAAAATCCCCCTGTAAGGGGACACGCCCGACATAAGGATATCTTCGCCTTTCTGCCCGCCTGCTGGCTCTCCTCGGTGGGCGGCCCGTGCGCGGGGTGGGCCCGTCGAGGATGCCCGCCGCGCGCCGCCACTGGGCGCCCCGAGGACGTCCCGCGCGCGGCGTGGATCCGTCGAGGATTCGCCACGCTGCCGCCCGTGCCCAACTGGAATACAGGGGAACAAAGAGTGGCATAAACATAACAACTCGGAGGTCCGTGCGGATTTCTCGGATCGGCGCTGGGGCCCCCCGACGGCGCCTCCGGCGCCGCCCCCGGCGCGCTCCGCGCGCCAGGGATGGGGTCCAGCGCCGATCCGAGAAATCCGCGCGGACCTCCGAGTTTTTAGGTTTATGCCACTCTTTGTTCCCCTAGAATAGTTGATCAACCAAACTGGAATCCAGTGAGGCTCCTGTATGTGATCTGTTTAACGGACGTCACTGGTGTGATGTATTGGGGCGCTCTCCTGGCAGAGGCTGCGGCGAGCCCAGGCGGGCGGCCCGTGCGCTGGGCGGGTCTGCCGAGGCTCCGCCGCGCGGTCGCCCGGTGGGCGCCTCGCGAGTGCCCCGCGCGATGCGCGGCGTCGGTCCCGGATTCGCCGCGTTGCCGCCCGGTGGGCGCCCTGCGGGCGTCCCGTGCGCCGGGTGGGTCCGAAGAGGATCCGCCGCGCCGCCGCCCGGTGGGCGCCTCGTGGGCGCCCCGTGGGCGGCCGAACCAGTTGCACCAAGTGGTTTGCACCACGCAGCTTGCATGAGGTCGAGCACGTCCCTCTGCAGGAGAGGAGTGCGCAAACATAGTTGTGTAAAAAGATTGTCGGGGGACGATCTTCCTACCTTCACGTTTGATCATTCACGAATAGTTTGAAGATGTTTGAATTGTTCGTCCAAAAACCCCCTGTAGGAGGACATGCCCTACCTAAGGCATATACCGAAGATATTCTCAGTTGTAAAAAGAATAGAAATCCTCCCTGACTGGGGCCGGGATAAATGGCCGCTTCCGCGTGTTGTCGGTCGTTACTGTTCTTCTGCGCAAGCGCAACCTACCTGCGAAATAATCGCATGCCAGCTCGGCCAGTATCGACGCCCCCTGCCACCTCTTGCGCGTGCGTTGAACTAAGATAAGCCGTCTTGAACTGTTTTTGCAGAGCATGCGTCCCAGGGCACATGCGCGCGCGCCGGCGCGAGCCGCCGTGCACGCGCACGTCAACATCCTGCAACAACCACTGGCGTCTTCATCACCACCTCTTCAACAAACAAGCAAAAAAAACATGTGTTGTTCAAGAAGGAAGTACCAGAACCCTACGCGCGCACACTCGCCGAAATCTCAACGAAGGTGTCGGTGCTCAGCCGTTCTGCGAAGCCAGGACGCGCGGGCCACTTGCGCGCGCATGGCAGAAGCGTTCAACCACCGTCGCGCGCCCACCAGTTCGGTCAAACAGTTCCGCGCGGGCCACGCGCGCCTCCTCCGCGCGGTGTGCGTCGAAAGCCGTCCCCAACACCACTGGTGCTCTCACATGTTTGGGCACAGAGGGGATCAGCGACACGGGAGAACTCCATTGCTTTCAGCAAGAACATGTCACGGTGTTTGGGCTTCTGAGTGGCGAGCACCTTCGAAGCAACCTCATCAGGACAGTCACTATCATCATCGTGTGCGTCAACATCGCCGTCGTCGTCGTTGTCCTCGTCTTCATCATCTGTCACCATCGTCGTCGCCGACATCTTCTCGTAATCATATCCACTGCCATCACCGTCGGCATCAGTGTCATCACCTCTGTCATCGCCATCGTCGTGGACGTCGCGCCCGTCACCATCGCCACCAGCATTGCGCGATTTTGGGGACGGGCTCGTCTGCGCGGGTGAGTTCCATGCGCCCGTGCGTTAGTTGACATGATGGTTTATGTGAGTATTGTCAACCAGTTACGGAAGGTTGGGACGGTTGCACGCGAATGGGCGGTGGTCATGCGTGGATGTTGCGCGGTTGCGAATTGCACTACGTAGCTGACACCACATTGCTCACACTACATAGCTTGCACCAGGGCTGGACCGAAACGCTGTTTCCTGTACTTCGGCTGTGTTTTGTGATTCGCTTTGGCAGGGAGGTACAGGAGAACAGGTAGAGCAAAACGATGAACAAAACGAAAACATAGCGAACAACAACGTTTAGGTCCGGCCCTGGCTTGCACCATATGGCTAACACCACGTTGCTCGCACCACCTACACTGCACCACGCTGCGTGCTCCGCAGCAGCTCACCCCTCCTACTGGCCGCCCATGGGCGCCCCGTGGGCGCCCGCATAGCTTACACCACAGAGCGTGAACCACCTAGCTTGCATCGCAAACTTGTGTATAATATATGTATACACACATATATACAGAATATACATGTGTATATATATATATATATTCACATATGCATAAGGCATCTGTGTATTGCACCAGATGGCCGCACAACACAGCTTACACCACGTTGCCTGCACCACACAGCTTTCACCGCATAGCTCACACCACACAGAGCGCACCACGCACATTGTGCACCGCCTGGCTCCCCCATCCACAGGTCAAGAACTCACCAGGCGGGGCTCCACGCTGGCGAGCATGTGATGTATGGTGCTAACGGTACCGCCGGGAGGATTACGAATGGCTTTCCAGGGCGATCGTCAAGCGGAGGTAAACGAGGCGATGGGATCAGGTTGCCGTGGGGCAGGGGAAGCGAGGAGCACGAGAAGGAGGAGGCAGTCGTTGCGGGCCTAGGTGAAGGAGGAGTCGGATAAAGAAGACCGCTTGGCAGTGCATGGCGTGACGCTTTTCCTGCATGGCCCTTCCTCTCAGCAGACCCGCTCTCCAGGACCCAGAGGACAGGGACTTCCTGCTCATGAGCGGCAGGACTGATGTTGCTTCAATTTCGTGTGGGAGGGGTAGAAAGAAGAGGTGGGGTTCACATGCTGGGAAGAGGCAATGATACCCTCCTCGGCCAGACTTTACGTGGGCGGGTCGTTTTTGTTCGTCTTCGGCGATTGGCTGGCTGAAACAGGCAGACAAACATGGGGCGGTTCCGCATGCAGAAGGCATGCGGAAATCCGTTGGAGCAAGAGATCCCCCCCGAGATAGATTACATGTGTTTTTCGTCCGGGTTCGGGAGCGTGCCATAGCTAGACTCGACGTTTTGCCCAGAGTTTATTCTGGTCCAGGGCTGCCTGCCACTGGCGTGGGCTGATGCTGCCTCGGGGCTCCTGCAATGTTTTGTACATATCATCCCTTTCCATCTCCTGGGAGGAGGAGGAGCAGGAGGAGGAGAATGGGGTTAAGGCGCTCATGGCGGTCATGCCACTGGACCGATTCCGGTCCGGCCAAGCAATTGGGATCTGTTGGGTGGATTGATTGGTGGGTAGAGTGTGGCACGCAGCGGGCTCAAGGTGCAACGAGGGTAAAGCAATATCTTGTTCTACATTCCCTACTTCCCACCTCCGAAGCATGAGAGTTACTCATACCATACCACCGTCACATCAATCAGCACATGTGTATCATAGTTTTCCATCTAGCAATACTACTGGGAGTTGTTCATACCACGTTTATACGCTCTATCTTAGCTCCGGAAATATGCCTTCCAATCGCCCTCTGGTGTATCCTTGTTTGAATTTCCGCACGCACGAGCATCTCACCCAAGCTTCTGCCATCACTTTTGCGACCGCCGCCGCCACTACTACTTCTACTACTACGATGACGACTACGACTACTACGATTACTACTACTACCTCGACCACTCTTACTATTACTACCACTGCTCTTACTAATATTACTATTACTACTAGTACTACTACTACTACTACTACTACTAATCATAATAATACTAAGAATCTCACTTCTTACTACTACTACTACTACTACTACTACTACTACTACTACTACTACTACTACTACTACTACTACTACTACGTCCACTACTACTACTACTACTACTACTACTACTACTACAACTCCTACTACTACTACTACTACTACTGCTACTACTACTACTACTACTACTACTACAGATACGACGGCTACGAGTACTATTACTACGGCTACTACTGCCACTACTACTACTACTACTACTACTACTACTACTACTGCCACTACCACTACTTACTACTACTACTACTACTACTACTACTACTACTACTACTACTACTACGACTACTACTACTACTTCTACTGCTGCTACTACTACTACTTCTTCTGCTACTACTACTTCTACTACTACTATCACGACTACTACTACTACTACGACTACGACTACCACTACTCATACTTTTACTACTACTGCTACTGCTAAGGCTACTGCTACTACGTCTGTTATTACTACTACTACTACTACTACTACCACTACTACTACTACTACTACTACTACTACTGCTGCTGCTACTACTACTACTACTACTACTACTGCGACTGCTACCAGCACTACTACGACTACTTCTATCACTACTTCTATTATGTTCACCCCTACTTCTACGACTATTTCCATCACTACGACTACGACTACCCCTATGATTTCCATCACTACGACTACGACTACTACTACTACTGGTACTACTACTACTACTTTTTTTCTACTACTACTACTACTACTACTACTACTACGGCTACTACAACTTCTACTACTGCTACTGCTACTACTACTACTACTACTACTACTACTATCACTACTGCCAGTACTAGTATTAGTATTACTACTACTGCTATTGCGACTGCTGCTGCGACTAATACTACCACCACTCGTACTACTACTACTACTACTACTACTACTACTACTACTACTACTGCTACTACTACTACTACTACTACTACTGCTACTACTACTACTGCGACTACGACTGCGACTACTACGACTACTTCCACGCCCACTGTAACTGCTGCTGCCACGACGATTACCATTACTACTACTTTACTACTACCACTACTTTTAGTAGTAGTACTACTACTACTACCACTACTACTACTACGACTACTGTTACTGCGAGTACTCCTCTTACTAGTAGTCGTAGTAGTAGTAGTAGTAGTAGTAGTAGTAGGAGTCGTAGTAGTGGTAGTAGTAGTAGTAGTAGTAGTAGTAGTAGTGGTAACACGACTACGACCATTACTACTACGATTACAACTACTACTACTACTACTACTACTGCTACTACGACTACTACTACGATTACTACTAATACTCTACTACCACTACGACGATTACTACTACTACTACCACTACTACTACGACGACGGCTACTACTACTACTACTACTACTACTACTATTACTACCATTACTATTACTACGACTACTACGACTACTACTACTACTACTACTACTACTACTACTACTACTACTACTACTGCGACTACTATTACCACTTCCTACAAGTGCTACTACGCCTACCACTACACTACACCAGCACGTGGTAGTATTAGTAGTAGTAGTAGTAGTCGTCGTAGTAGTACTACTACTACTACTACACGATTACTACTGTTATTACTAGTAGTAGTACTACTACTACTACTACTACTACTACTACTACTGGTGCTGCTCATTTTATTTCGTCTACTACTACCACCACGATTACGATTAGGACTACAACTACTACTACGACTACTACTACGACTACTACTACGACTACTACTATCATTACTACTACGGTTACTACTACGACTATTGTTACTACGACTACCACTAAATTCCCAATCACTACTAGTACTATTACTAGTACCAGTACTTCTACCACTATTACTATTACTACCACTATTACTACTACTACTACTACTACTACTACTACTACGACTCCTACGACTACTACTACTACTACTACTACTACTACTACTACTACTACTACGTTACTCTACTACGTTACTTCTACTACTACTACTACTACTACTACTACTACTACTACTACTACTACTACTACTACTACTACTACTACGACTACTACTACTAACTACTACTACTACTACTACTACTACTACTACTACTACTACTACTACTACTACTACTACTACTACTACTACTACTACTACGACTACTACTACTACTACTACTACACTACTTACTACTACTACTACTACTACTACGACTACTACTACTACTACTACTACTACTACTACTACTACTACTACTACTACTACTACTACTACTACTACTACTACTACTACTACTACTACTACTACTACTACTACTACTACTACTACTACTACTACGCTACTACTACTACTACTACTACTACTACTACTACTACTACTACTACTACTACTACTACTACTACTACTCTTACTACTACTACTACTACTACTCCTACTACTACTACTTTTACTACTAGTATACACTACTACTACTACCTACTACTACTACTCCCACTACTACTACTACGACTACTACCACTACTACTACTACTACTACTACTACTACTACTACTACTACTACTACTACTACTACTACTACTACTACTACCACTACTACTACTACTACTACTACTACTACTACTACTACTACTACTACTACTGCTACTACTACTACTACTACTACTACTACTACTACTACTACTACTACTACTACTACTACTACTACTACTACTACTACTACTACTACTACTACTACGACTACTACTACTACTAATACTAATACTAATACTAATACTAATACTAATACTACGACTACTACGACCACTACCACTACCGCTACCAGTACCTCTACGACTACCACTATCACTGTCACTGCCGGTCGTGCGGTGACAGCGGCCACCAGCACCAACCAGCACTGCAAGCCGCGGCTGCGGCCAAGCGCCGATTGGCCGCGGTTCAGGCGAGGGACGAGGGGCCGTCGCCGTGGGAGCAGCGGCCGCGGCAGGGGCCCTGCCGCCCTCGCGGAGCAGGAAGCCCCACGCGCCGCACCGCCCGCATCGGAACGGAGAGACACGGCACGGCCTTCTGCCCGGGCCTGCGGCCTGGACACGGGCGCGTGCCGGCGCGGCCACAGCCACAGTCACTGGCCTGAGCGCGGCCTCGCTGGAGCGCCTGCACAGATGCCGCCCAACCGCGAGACCCCGTGGTGCTGCACGGCGCGTGGCTGCGGGATCGAGGGGACGACGCAATCCGTCCTTGGCGGGGCCGCTGTGTCGGGGCGCCCCAGTCCCGCCCGGGTGCACGAGGGGGGCGTGGCTATCTCTGCCCATGACCGGGTGCACGCCACGCGCTGGTACAGCAGGGCCGTGCCGTGTCGACGAGGTGGCGACCCCAGCTGGGGTGTTCAAGGTTGAACGCTGGCGGTGGTTCCGAACGCTGCCGCCATCGCACGATCGTTCAAGGTCTGCGGTTGAGCGCTCCACGCGGTGGCAGACACCAACGTGCAGGTCGTCACGACACGAGCCTTTTCCGTATTGAGGGGGCGGAGTTTGGCTCTGCGCTGTCTTTACACGGAGGACTGCCTGGCGAGGCCGCACTGGTGTCGCAGGCGCGGGTCGCCCGCTTCCTCCACCCTCTTGCTCTGGTGAGTGCGGCCGCGTGCTGCCTCTCTGAGGCGGCTGGCTGGGCCCTCCCCATGGGGTCACAGTCTCGCCTGACTGCTGCGCGCCGTCGCTCCTCGTCCTCGGGCCTCGACCCCGGACTCGGGGAGCCTCGAGGCCGTCCTCGTCGGCCGTCGTCGTCGTCGTCGGCGTCGGTGCGCCCTCGCCTGCTCGGGCGGGCCAGCCAGTGGCCACATGTGAGCCCTACCCCCACCCCCCACGATTTCTAAAGGGTGGTTCGCTCCGCTCGGCACCTCCCGAACGAAATGAGCCCCCTCCCCCCCGCCTTAGAGAGATCGTGGGGGGAGGGGGCAGGGTTCCCATGTTGGCACCGAGGCCAGTTCTGCGCCCGCGCCCGGCCGCTCCAGTCGCCGCTGGGCTCGTGGTGAGGGCTCGTGGTGACAGCGCGGCCGTGCCCCCCACGGCCTTCCGAGACCTGGGGGGCGCGAGAGAGTGCTCCCCCAGCAGTGGCCGGGAGGCCGTGCCCCCCCGCAGGCTCCCCGTCAGACGCCGCAGGGGGTGCCTCCCGAAGTCGTGCCCGCGTGACCACCGTTGTCGTGGGTGGCTTCGCTCCCTGTGCCGACCCTTGCGACACGTGTGGGCGTCATCGCTGCAGGACCTCGTCTGAGTTCTGCATGGCTCACTCCTTCAAGCTGGAAGTGCGATGCATCTGGCACCTTGGGCCAGGGGCACTTCTGGCAACACCCGAGAAAAAGTCCGTCACCCCGTGGCCGAATATTGCGAGCCCTCATCACCACCACCATCATCAGTAGCATCGTGATCGGATTCGGTTCGGGGATCCTTCGCCGCCTCAAGTCTCGACTACGCGTAAGCGTGACCCCTCGCGGGAGTGACCTTTGGTGCGGGTCCATTGGGGCCCCCCGATTGCCGAACGCGATGGGTTAGTAGCGTCTTGCGCGCTTGTATTTGGCCCCCACGCGGCCCCCAAAAAGCCGCGCACCAAAGGGCACTCTTACCCAGGGTCACTCTTGCGTGTAGCCGAAAGGCGCGGTGTGCTTTTCTGAGTCTGCCCAGAATTCGTGTCATCTGAGTTCGTAGATTCAGCGGCGATGGAGCCACCAGATTTTGCGTTACAGTCCCTGGCGAATTATATGACCGTTTCCCGTTCGTCGTCGCTGGTTCCGGAAGGAAGGTGGATCTTTGAGCCAGGAGACAGCCTGACTTGACTAGTTTGTTGTTTCGTGAGCCTAGCGATTGTGCTTTCTTGGTTCGCATCCACAGGTGGGCCCTCCAGGGGTCACCCGGTTGATTTGAAACGATACAGACAAGATGTGCGTGGCCCATGGGCACAGCTGACAAGCACACATCGAGAAGAGTACCGTCATCATGTTCACGTTCTCCATCAGCATCACCATCACCAGCATCAGGATCATCATACCATCATCATGCCATCACCATCATCATTAGCAGCATCGTCGTCGTCATCATCAGCATCAGCATCAGCAGCACCATCATCATCACCACCACCAATCATCAGAATCATCCTCCGCATCATCACCATCAGCAACATCTTCATCATCCTCATCATCATATCATCATCATCAGCATCAGCATCAGCATCATCGTTATCATCGTCAGCATCATCATAACCATCATCACAATCCTCATCGCCATCACCATCACCAGCGTCATCGTCATCGCAATCATCGTTCTCATTATTCTCAGCATCTACGTCTGTCCTCCTCGCCGTCCTCGTCATCACCGTCATCATGAGCACCACCACTACCATCGCCATCATCATCGTCGCCACCAAGGTAATCATGATCACAATCATCACCACCGCTCGGAACGCCGCGCTCGGGCGGCGAGCGGGAAGAGGAGGAGGCGGAGGAGGAGAAGGAGGACGGCGAGGAGGGAAGAGTAGGAGGAGGAGGAGGAGAAGGAGGAGGAGGAGGGGGATGAGGAGGAGAAGGAAGAGGAAGAGGAACATGATGATGATGATGATGATGATGGTGGTGATGATGATGATGATGATGATGATGATGATGATGATGATGATGATGATGATGATGATGATGGTGATGATGATGATGCTGATGATGATGATGAGGAAAAAGCTGATGATGCTGATGCTGATGCTGATGCTGATGATGATGATGATGATGATGATGATGATGATGATGATGATGATGATGATGATGATGATGATGATGATGATGATGATGATGATGAGGAGACGGAGGAGGAGGAGGGAGGAGGAGAGGAGGAGGAGGAGGAGGAGGAGGAGGAGGATGAGAAGGAGGAGGAGGAGACGGAGGAGGAGGAGGAGGGAGGAGGAGGAGGAGAGGAGGAGAGGAGGAGGAGGAGGAGGAGGAGGAGGAGGAGGAGGAGGACGGAGGAGGAGGAGAGAGGAGGAGGACGAGGAGGAGGAGGAGGGAGGAGGAGACGGAGGAGGGAGGAGGAGGGGGAGGAAGAGAAGAGAAAAAGGAGGGGGAGGAGGGGGAGGGAGGAGGAGGAAAAGGAGGCGGAGGATGAGGAGGAGGAGGGAGGAGGAGGAGGGACGAGGAGGAGGAGGAGGAGGAGGAGGAGGAGGAGGAGGAGGAGGAGGAAGAGGGAGGAGGAAGAGGAGGAGGGCGAGGAGGACGGGGCTCAAGCCCTGTGGGCGCGGCCGGGTCGGTGCCGCTCCGACCGTGGGCCCGAGAGGGGAGGCCTCGCCCGCGCCCGCCGCGCCCAGGGCGCCCAGCACCGCGCGGCCGATGCCCGGCCGGGGCGGCATCGCCGCCAGGGCGGGCCGCGAGGCCGCCGAGGGCGGCGCGCGGCGGAGATCCTGGGAGGAAGAGATACCGATACAGCTAGAAGCGGGGCTCAAGAGACGGGGGCCAGCACGGCGCCTCGGAGCTGTGGGCGCGGCTTCCTGCGGCGTCACGCTCGGTCAGCGCGTGTCGACTTCTTAGCGTCTTACGCCGCTAACTCACTTCGTGAGGTTTGAATCGGGCGTCACCCGCCGCCGGGCCGCCGGGCGAAGACAAGGACGACCATTCGGGGCTCACGAGACGGGGGTCAAGGCAAACGGGGTCAGCCAGAGCGCCGGATCTTACAGGATCCTGCAGGGCCAGGGTCGCACTGACCCATGCTTTGGTGCAGCATCCAGCAGGATGCAGAGCCAGTGCGGGGTTGGGATGCAGGATCCTTCAAGATCTTGCAGGATCCTGCAAGGCCTAACTCACCCGGGTCTGGATTGACCCGGGTCAGCAGATCCCCGAGAGAACGCTTTGGTTCGCTAGGAACTGGTTTCCCCCCCAGACGACGAGAAGCCTTCCCAAACCCTCCCTGAGCCTTCCGAAAGGCCTCCCAGAAGTCTTCCAGGAGGGTTTCGAAGGGTTTCGGGAGGGTTTCGGTTGTTTTGGAAGGGAACCAGTCCCCAGCGAATCTGGGACTTTCTAACGATACGGTCGAAACCGATACAGTGGGCCTTGATTACAGTAGAAGCCCATGCCAAGAAGCATCCTGTTTGCCTCAAGGGTGCCATGGGTTTCCTGGGTGTCGATGGTGTTCTACGACGGAAAGCGTGAGGTCCCCACACCAGAAATCAGTGGACGACCTGGGGTACCAGGGTTGGGTTTTTGGTGGAACGTTTCTTGTGGTCAAGCTCCTCCTGTACCGATACAGTCGAAACCGATGCAGTCGGCCATGACTAGTAGGTCGGCCCTGCCAAATCAAGGGTACCCCCGTGTCCTGTGCCTCGCGGCCCATTGCCCCCCCTACATTCCTATTGGCAGCGTGGCCTTCGGAAGGGTCTCGTGTCCCTTCGCGCGTCCTGTCCAATCAAGCTCGACTGTAGTACCCAGACATGCGACGTCCTGATGTTTTCAGCACGGGTTCCCTGGAAGTCCCGAGCCATTCCCCGGGACCGCTTTTGCATCACGAGTCGTTTTGGTGACGCTCCCGAGGCCCGGCGAGGGCCCCCCGAGGCTGAAAATGGCCAGAAATCTCCCGTCCTGATTTTGTTAAAACGACGCGAGCATGTCTGGGAACACGACCACCCGCCCGAGGGCCCACGTCGCCAAAGCCGGGGACTCCCGCGTTTGAAACGCGGCGCACCCCGGGAGAGGGGCCGGGGGGGAGCGGCGGCCCCGGTGTATCCGCGAGATCCGCCGCTGCAGAAGACAACAGCCCAGACATGATCGCGTGGACGGGAGGTTTTTTGCCATTTTCGGCCTCGCGGGGCCCTTGCCGGGCCTCGGGAGCGTCATAAAACGCCTCAGGACGCAAAACAGGTCCCAGGCAACGGGTCGGGACTTCCAGGGACGCCGTCCTGAAAAAATCTAGGCGTCGCATGTCTGGGAGCGCACATGTATCACCAAAATCATTGCCGGAGCCCCAGTCGACCCCACTTCTCGGGGCCCTTTTTCGCCGGGCGAAGACGCCCGCTGCGGAACAGTTGCAAGGCCAGCGTCGCTATAGGGGATCCGTCTATACCCCCGTCGCCGCCACGGCCGGGTCCTCCTGGAAGGTCTGACCCCCAAGAGAGTCGGGCCGGGCGAAAGGGGGGGATAGCAAAGGGGGGTTTTGAGAATCAGCTCACGGAGCTGATTTTCCCAGCGCCTCTCGGCACCAGAGGCGGCTATGTATCGAGGAATGGGCCCCTCGGTGGGGCCGAAACCAGCTGCATGCAGCAGATTTCGTAACCCCCCCTTTCCCAATCCCCCCCTTCTCGTCCGGCCCGAGAGAGGTCGGGGAAGCGGCGACACCGGCAAAGATTACGGCCGGAGCCCCGGACCCCATCCTGGACCCCATGTTCGTGCGTCACTTTTCGGGCCGAATCGGCTCGAGAGGGCCAGGGGCCTGAAGTTGAACGAGAACGCTCGTTGTGGAAAAGTTGCAACGCCAGGAGCTCGAGGATTTTGCTGTCCCGGGCATGCGACGTTCTGTTTTCAACACGCGGTCCCCGGGAGCCCCGACCCTTGCCAGGGCTATCTTTTCGCCCCGAGACGGTTTCTGTGGACGCTCCCGAGGCCCAGGGGCCGAAGAAGGCCAACCTCTCGTCCCTGAGATCCGACGTCGCGAGAATCAAGCAGTGGCGAAGCGCCCTGCTTCGCTTATAGCCCTACCCAAGCAATGTTCTAAGAACTTTTTGTGGTCTCCACGACATGTTCTTAGAATATTTCTGGTTGATATTGCCTTGTTTTAGCACATCGGGTTTATGTTCTTTCTAAGAGCATTGTTTTTGCTCTTAGAACGCACTGCTGGGTTCTAAGAACATTTTTCGTGGTAAGACTGTATCGGAATGCTGGGACGGTCGGTCTGCCCCCAAAAAACGGCCGGCCTCTCGTCCCTGGGATCCGACGTCGCGAACAGCGGAAGCATCGTGAAAAAAACACGACAGGAGCCCCGGACCCCACCTGTTCCGCATCACTGTGCGAGCCGGATCGACCGACCTGCAGAGGGTGCCGGGGCCCGACAAAGCAGCGAAGACGTCAGAATTATGAATCGGGGAAGCGTAAGACCCGGGTTTGCCGGGACTCGGGTTCGCCATCGTTTTTTGACGACCGCGCCTCGGATTTTGACGAGGAGGAGTTTCGTGGGATGTCTGCAGCGGGAGGCCTCGTCAAAATGCAGGCTCGGCCTCGTCATTTTTGTTGACGACCTCGTCGGGGATTTCCGAGTCCCCCGTACCCGGGTCTTACGTCTCCCCGAAGAGGGTGCCGGGGCCCGACAAAGCAGCGAAGACGTCAGAATTATGAAACAGGGGCGACGCCAGGATCTCCGGGCAACCCTCCGTCCTGATTTTTCAGCGACGCGGACATGTCCCCAGACATGTGTTTTGATCCGCGGGTCGAGAGCGAGCCCCTTCCGGTCGAAGCTGAGCGGGCCGCGCACAGCTTTTTATTGACAGGGGGGGGAAGGCAGAAAGAGGGGCCCCACGTCAAGGCCAAGAGAGGGCAGAGCCCCGGAATCAGGCGGTGCAGAAGGCGATGTGCGCCATGTCCCCAAACATGCGACATCCTGAGTTTTTCAATGCGGGGTCCCTGGAAGTCCCGACCCTTTCCCCGGGACCGGTTTCTCGTCCTGCGTCGTCTTGTTTGTTGACGCTCCCGAGGCCCGGCGAGGGCCCCCCAGGGGCCAAACATGGGCAAACAACACCCCGTCGACGGATCCCGATGTTTTCAAGCGACGCGATCATGTCTGGGTCTGGCCCCCCCCCCCCCCCGCAGGAGGCGCGGGCGCGGTGCCCCGGGCGCGGCCGGCCACGGCGCGGCGAGGCCCCGCGCGCTGCCGGCGGTGCTGGCGCTGGCCGCCGCGCTGGCGGCGGCCGCCGGCCTGGGCGCCAGCGCGCCGCGCTGGCTCGGCCGGGCCGCGGCCTTTTCTCGGAGGCGGCGACGTGGGCCCAGGCAGGATCGCGTCGTATCCTTTTCGCAGGCTTTTCCAGACAGGGTCGCCCCCGCCTCCCTCCGCCCTCCTCCTGTTCCTCCTCCCTCCTCCTCCTCCTCCTCCTCCTCCTCCTCCTCCTGTTCCTCCTCCTCCTCCTCCTCAGGAACAAAAATCAGGACGGGAGGTTTTTGGCCATTTTCGGCCGCGGGGGGCCCTCCCCAGGCCTCGGGAGCGTCAAAAAAGGACTTAGGATGAGAAACCAGTCCCTGGGAAGTGAGAAGGAGAAGGCCTCTCAAGCCATCGCGCTTGAGGACTACATCCCTCAAAGAATTTCGAGCACCCAGAGAAGCATCGAGGCAGTGTAGGCCCGACACATTGGCGAAGTGGCGACAGAGCATCGCCTCTCGGGGCGAATGTAGCCCAGGGTGGAGCAAGAGAGTCGAGCTTGATGAGCAGGTGTGTCCTGTGCGTCGCGATCCGTGCCTCCTACACTCCTCTTGGCAGCGTGGCCCTCGGAAGGGTCTCGTGTCCTCTCCCGCATCCTCTCCAGTCGACCTCGGCTGCACCTCTTGGCCTCAAGTCGGGCGTGTCCCTCCAGAGGAGGCATACTCAAACATAGTAAAACATTGTCCGGGGGCGATTTCCCGATTATTATTGACTATTTGGGGGATTTCTTCTTGTTGTTTCTTTATATATATATATATATATACCACCAACAAAAATCGTCCCAAATCCGCCTGTGGGGGGACATGCCCGACCTACTCTTGGCGTATGATGTTCCAACCCACTTTAGCCTGGATCACGAGAGAGAATTTCGAGCACCAGAAAAGAGAACCGAAGCTCGAGGGTTTTCGCGTGCCGGGCCCCCGGAGGGAGACACTCGTCCGACACCGTTTCGACACTGTTCCGATACTTTTTCGACACTTTCCTGGGTGCTCGAAATTATGTCTGGGATGTGGTCCTGAAGCACGATGGGAGCAGCATAACTCAGGAGGGGAAGAAAAACACAGACACAATTAATCGTCGATTCCCCAGAAAATATGGGAAAATATGGGAAGTGGGGGGGAAGACAGAAACCCAGAAAGTATGGGAAAATATGGGGAATCTGTTTTATTTGTGTGTATTTATTTGTGTGTCCTGGGGCCCCTTCAATACCCTTGGCCAGCGGCCGCGAGAGGGCCAGGGCGGCGGGGCGCGCAGCGGCGGGGCGCGCGCGCGCGGGGGGCGCCGCCGGGCACTGGCGGGCGGGGCGGAGGGCGCGAGGGGGCGCGAGGCGGCCAAGAGGGGGGCGGGGGGGGGCGAGGGAGCCACGCGGAGGCCGCGGAAGGGGGCGCCGAGGATCCGAGCGGGGGGCCGAGCACGGAACTTCTCCTCCTCCTCCCCCTCCTCCTCCTCCTCCTCCTCCTCCTCCTCCTCCTCCTCCTCCTCCTCCTCCTCCTCCTCCTCCTCCTCCTCCTCCCCTCCTCCTCCCTCCTGGCTGCGAGCGACGCGGGGGAAGGGAGAGGGAGAAGGCCTTCTCGGAAGGCGGCGGGGCGTCTCGGGAGCCCTCGCGCCTCCTGAGAAGAAGCCTGCGTCGTCGGGGAAGGCTCAGAAGACGGCTCGGAAGGCCCGGGGGACCCCCGAGCCTTCTGAGAAGGCCCGCCCCTTCTCACCTCCCCCCCTCGCCGCCGCCCGTCAAGTCCACGAGCGAACACGCAAGCATAGTGCATTCTGCGGAACACATCCTGTGCATTGTTTCTCGCGGGCTCGACGGACACAAATCAACCTTGGGGCAATTAGAGAGCACGGTCTGCAGTCGATCTGCCCCAGACTCGAAGGGTCCACGTCTTCGGCGAGGCTCCCCCACGGGCTGCGGAGAAGAAGGGGACGGCGCGGTTTGCGGGCGGGCGGGGGGAGGGGGGCGGGCAGCAGCAGCGGGCGGGCGGAGGGGGGTGCGGAGGGGGGGCTGGCGGGAGGGGGAGGAGGCGGAGGAGGAGGAGGAGGAGGGGGGAGAGGAGAAGGAGGAGGAGGAGGAGGAGGAGGAGGAGGAGGAGGGAGGAGGAGTACGGACGACGACGACGACGACCGACCGACGAGTGCGCGCCACGGCCGCGGCGCTGCCGCCCCTCTCGTCGCCTCCGGTGCTCGCGCCCCGCCGCCCCGCGGGGCGGCCCCGCGCGGACTTCGCGGCCGAGCGGCGGCGCGGAGGCGGCGCGCCCGGAGGCGCCCGAGGCGCAGGGGCGCAGGCAGGCGGCCTCGCTCGCCCTGGCGGCGGCGGCGGGCGCGGGGGCGGCGGGCCCCGCGGCGGCCGAGGAGGAGCGGCGAGGGTCCGAAGTGAGGCGAGCAGGGGCGCAGCGTGTCCTGACCTTCCCAGGCAGGATCGCGTCGTATCCTTGCGCAGGCTTTCCCAGGCATGATCGCCCCCGCCTCGCGCCTCCCTCCTCCCTCCTCCTCCTCCTCCTCCTCCTCCTCCTCCTCCTCCTCCTCCTCCTCCTCGTCCTCCTGGGGCCAGGTGCCCAGACATGATCGCGTCGTGAAAAAATCAGGGCGGGAGGTTTTTGGCAATTTCGGCCTCGGGGGGGCCTCGCTGGGCCTCGGGAGATTTAAAAAACGACTCAGGACGAAAAGGCCCCGGGGAAAGGACCGGGACTTCAGGGACCCTGAGATCCTAGTGTTGCAATTTGTTTACAGTACGGGCGTTTTCGCTCCGTTTCGGGCCCCAGGGCCCTCACAGATCGATCCGGCTCGCGCAGAAAGATGGGGTCTAGGATTCGGGTCGTGATCTTTCACGATGTCTCAATTGTTTTTCGAGACGTCGAATCTCCGTGGCAGTCGAGCAGTGGCGAAGCGTCCTGGCGTTCCTGTAGGCCCACCAAAACTTTTTATAGTAACCTGTTGTGGTCTGCACGAAATGTTCTCAGAACGTTTCTGGCAGAGGCTGTCCTGTTTTAGCACATCGGGATTGTGTTCTGAGAACAGTGTTTTAGTTCTGAGAGCGTTCTTGGGCTCTGAGAACATGTCGTGGCAGGCCTGTAGGATTGCCGGGACGGTCGGTCCCTGCTGAACCTAGGCCTCCCAGATGGGGTCCTGGATTCTGACGGTCCAGTGTTCGTGGGATGTCTGCAGCGGGAGCTCGCATCAAGGGTCTTGTCCTTTTCATGATAGCCCCGTCAGGCCAAGCCGAGTCCCCCGAACCCGAGTCTCACGTCTACCCCAAATCGAGCACTGACCGTCGACAGGGGTCTGCGAGCCCCACCCCGCCCAGCATCATGCGGCGTTTTTTGTTGTCCGTGTCCTTTTTGCCTGCGTTTTTCCGAACCCAGATGCACGGCGCTGGTGGCTTCGGCGCTTCGAGGAAGGGACACCTGCATGCGTATACGCCACGCTGGTCCCGGGCAGGCTGTGCTGCCCAGCGAAAGGGGACGAGCAGGGGAGAAGCAGGCAGACGACGACGAACGCCCAGGCGGGAGGCCAGGGGCCCATCGCCGATACATCGGCGAAACATCGCCCATCCCAGGTCGATGCTTCACCCCCTGAGCCAGGCCCCCTCCCCCCTCCCGATCGTTGCGCCTCACATCGGCGGCCCTCCCCGGCGTTAATCATGCGTCCTTCCTGGGCCTCCCCGCGGGGTTCTCCTTACCGCAGCCAGGCCCGCACCACCGAATAGAGCGTGTCAGGATGGAGCCCTTGAGGGGTCCGGGGGCCGACTTTGAGCGCACGTGTGCCCGGCGGGAGGGCCACCGGTGTCTCACCTGGCCCTCCTCTGAGAGGATAGCTTCACCAGCAAGCTCATCAAGGAAGCGCGGAGAAAGGCGAAGGAGGACGCGGAGTCCGGGTCGATATTCAACGTGAACACGTACAAGATCCCGACCCAGAATTACAACAATTCCGACTTGCAGAGCTACCTCCCGACGGTGATCCTTGCGCGCCGCGCCTTCGACACGGCCGTCTCCCAGCTGAAGAGCCCCCGCATCAATTCCTCCGACCCCTACACGTACGAGCTGCTGCGGCAGCAGAACCGCATCCCCCCGATCCGCCTGCTGCGGAAGGACATATTCAGGGCGAAGAGCTGGCTTAGGGACCGTACCGGCAACTTCGAGGCTTATGATGTTCCAACCTACTTTAGCCTTGACCACCAGAAAGAATTTCGAGCACCAAGAAAGCACCGACACTGGAGGGTTTTCACGTGTCGGGCCTTGGGAGGTGTTTTTTGTTCGACACTGTTTCGACACTTCTCTGGGCGCTGGAAATTATTTAATCGCTTCGCTCATTCCGCTGGCCCGTATTGTGCCATCGCAGGCGTTTGCTTGCGCGTTCGTGGCCTCTTGGAGCTTCGGTGGGGCCGTTTGGGGCCTCTTGGCGCCTCTTTTTAGGCCTCTTGGAGAACTCGGGAGGCCTCCAGGGGGCCTCCTGAGCTCTCGTGACGGTCTCTTGGGGGGCTTTCGGCGGGCTCTTGGCGGTATTTGTTGGTCCTTTTGGGGCCTGGGGCCTGACGTTGTTGGTCCTCTTGGGGCCTCACGGGAGCTTATTTGGGCGTCTTGGGTGTGTCTTGGAGAGTCTCTTGGGGCCTCTTTCGGGGTCCTGGGCGCCTTCTGGGGCGGAGGGCTCGATTTTTCAGTTCTCGGTTCCCTTCTTGAGCCCCTCTTGGGCCCGTCTTGGGGCCTCTTGCTGCGCGCGGCGGGGGTACTTATAAGTACTTATGCAGTTACGCCAATTATAAGTAGCTCCTAAGTCGCTCGTAAGTAGCTGATAAGTAGTGTAAGTAGCTCGTAAGTAGCTCATAAGTAGTGTAAGTAGCTCATATGTAGCTAAGTTACTTAGGAGCTACTTATAAGTAGGGCAGCCTACTTATAAGTAGCGTAAGTACTTATAAGTACTTTGGCCTACTTATAAGTACTTACGGCCTACTTATATAAGTAGCGTAAGTTACTTACGAGCTACTTATGTAAGTGGCGTAAGTGCCACATAAGTGGCGCGTAAGTGCCACATAAGTGGCGCGTAAGTGCCACATAACTGCAGTTACGCAAACTAACGCCATGTATGGGCATGCATTTTCAATCAATATATATAACAGCGCGCGCGCTGAACAGGACGCCCAAAACACTTGTGACGCCAATGTCGTTAACCCTAAACCCTAAGAGAACCTTGGTGCCCGATCTGGAATATTGCGCGGGCGCCGTGGGAGGCATGCTGCGAAATCAATAGTTGTTTCATGCATTTGTGCTGCCGCTGGCCCAGACAAATTGTGTCAGCCACCCTTCAGTTGCGTTCAGCGCAGCCCCGCCTTGCGTTTCTCGCATTGGGCTTGGGCCACGCCATGGCGGGTGAGACCATGCAGGCTCGCGTGGAGCGCGTCCAGGAGCAGATCCTCGACATCATCAAGGAGTATACGTGCAGCCATTGCCCCCCGATTCTCCAGTTGCGCGACCAGGCGGTGCGATTGTTGCGTAAGGAGGGTCTGCTGAGGCGCCAGAAAACGAATGGGCGCTACGTGGCCGTGCACCCGCGGAACAGGTACGGCGATGGCATAATTCCATCCCACGTGCGCACGCTGGTGCGCAGTTTTTGCAGCGACGGGTTCAGCATGGATGAGGTGGGCGTGCCCTTTGCCATCGAGATGCCACCCCCATCTCACGAGCGCCACGCCGAGGCACTCGAGTTCAACGGAGACCTTGTCAAGGAATCCCACGGCTTCTTGCCGCCATACGACGAGGGCGAGATCAAAATCCTTAGCGTGAGCAAGTCGCACACGACCCAGGCGACCCGCTGCATTCAGTTTGGCAGCCCTACAGATTCAGATAACGTCGAGTTCGGTACCGACGGGAAGCTTGACATCCACAAGATCGGGTTGAAGCGCCCCACGTTGGCAGATGCTGCGAAGGAGGGGTTTGAATGGGACGTGCTTGTCTGGCAGGCTGAAGACGCATTCGGCGCCATTATAGACTTGCTCCAGGACCCGCTTAAGTTTGTGAAATCGATGGCCCACCCTTTAACTTTTCGATTGCCCCCGCCCCCGCCCCCCCCGCATTTATGTTGGCTTTAGCCGCGTTCAATCAGGAGTCTGGAAATGCTGCGCAGAAGGTTTCCATGAATGAGACTAGGTGGGAGACCTTGTTCAAGATGCACGGGGGCGTGCAGAAGATCGTCACCAACTTCGAAGCCAATAAAAAGGAGGGCGACATCTTGGACCCCGACGTCGCGTGGGGTAGGGCAATAACAAAAGCGCAATCCAGAAATCCAGATTTCGTTTCAGAGATCCAGAGTTTTGCGACGTTTGCGAGGAAGCTCGCTGGTGGACCAGACGCACCGAATTTGAAGGAGCTTCGGGCTTTCAACCGTTCGTGCCAGAAGCCGCGCATTGTGCAGGGCCCCGTCTTGGCGGCGGTGGCTGATGCAGTGATCGGCTCGGATGGTGTGGGCTGCATTCCCTTCCGCATTGATTGCGTAAAGGCAATGATGAGCGCCGACAGCAAGTATGCATCGGGCGACTTTCAGAACCTCTTTGCATCGGGTGACATCGGGCTTAAGCTCACGAGTAACAAGGAAGTGCAGCGCATGATCTCGCAGGCAGACATCATGAAATCGATGGCTATAGACATCGCAAAAACTGTCAACCTGTCAGAAGACAACGCGGCCGTGAAGACGTTGATCAACAGGTTCGGCATGAGGCTCGTGCACCATTGCATGAAGAAGCCCGACCCCCGGAGCCAAAAGTTCGAGTCGCTTCACCACATCGGCTACGAGTACGTGCAAGACCTGGCTACCATTGCAGGCACGCAGATCACATCCCCGTGGGCGAAGAAAGGAGCCCCGCCCAAAGCTCCCGCGCAGCAAGCTGCGGCTTCTGCACAAGTGCAGAGCGTAGGCGGAATCGCCGACAGGAAGCACAAATTGGCAAGTATGGGCGTGAGCGCCAATTGCCACATCGAGGTCATCAAGATGAAAACTGTATACAAGGTGCAGGAAGTCAAGGAGGATGAGACCAAGCTGCAGAGCATCGGCGATGGGAGCGACTACACAGTCGATTCGGCATACCTCCTGAAATCGCTACTCACCCCGCGTGCACAAGAGTTCAAGGTGATCACAAAACGCGAGCCGAAGAAGGACGCCGCGCTCTCCCCCTTCCACGCTTGCAAGCCGTAGGAGGGCGGCGTGTATACTATAGGGGGAGGGGGTGGGGGAGGGGGCAACGATTTTGGCAATGGAGCTTGGTTGTCTTACACACCCGCAGCCCACGTGCTCTTTTCCTGTTGTTCTCCATCCCGCACCTTTACCCCAACCCCACCGCCCATACCAGCCCCGCCCAAACCCACCACCCCCGCAACCCATCCCACCATCCCAACAGGAATACATCAACGATTGGAGTGCCAGGTGCGACCCGCGCTCGAACTCGGACTGGCAGCGCATGGTGTTGGTTGGTCACGTGACGTCGGCGCTTGATGCATTGGGTAACCTACAGGGGGCAGCGGGCGAGATGGTCGACATCGAGACGGAGCCCACGGAGCACCGCGGCGTGTACGCCAAGGTTGACATCGATGTCTCCAGCGCGATCTTCCCGCCCTTCTCGACCAAAGTAGCCTTCTCGGATACAGCTCCAAACGGTGCCATCGACGTCGGCGCGGAGATCACTAATGCGGACGGCGTCGCGCAGAAGCTTTACATCTTCATGAAGCTGCAGAAGCATGATCCAGGCGGCATCGCGGACAACACGCGCGGCAGCTACAAGATGGCGAAGATAGAAGGGTTCATGCCGCACTACTGGCTCATTGACAAAGAGGTGACCGACCCCAAGAAGTCTAACATGGCCATCAAGCTTCACACCGTTGACGCCTCGGTCGGCGCGGAGAAGTTTACATTGAAAATACCGTTCCTGGAAAACACCAAACCCATCAAAAAGGGCGACCAGCTTCGTGCACTGAAGCCGCAGGCGGCGAAGGCGCCGCCGATGAAGAGGGTCCGCACGCAGTAGTCGTGGCTCGCGGAGCCGAGCTTATTAGACACTTGTGCCGCGATCTCAGGTCGGTGGGGCGGCACGCCGATTATGGAGACAATGGTATTATTATTGCGGATTTCCTTTAGCGCTTGCAGGACACACGGCGTCCTCTGGACACATGGCGTATTCTTCTCTTTCAGCGCTTGCAGGAGAAACAAAAACAGCTCGCATGCGCTCGCGCGGGGAGAGGGGGGTGGGGGAGGGGGCAGCGGCAGCGCTGGTCCAAGCCTCGTCGCTGCGGCTGGGCGCGGGCTCGATTGCAGTGACAAGCCGTCAGTGATCAAGCGAGGTTGCGCTCGGCCGCCGCGGGGGGTTCGCGCGGCTGTTTTCACGCGCGCCGATGTCGTTCACGATCGAGGCGAAGCCCGTGGTCCAATATCATGCCGCGGACATGAAAAATAACAAAAAAATAAAAAAAAAAGAAAAAAAAAAAAAAAAAAAAAAAAAAAACAAAAAAAAAATATAAAAGTAAAAAGAAAGAAAAAAAAAAAAAAGAAAACTAAAAAAAAAAAAAAAAACAAAAAAAAAAATAAAAAAAAAAAAAAAAAAAAAACACCAACAGAAAAAAAAAAAGCACGTCCGCACGTGGGTGCCCCAGTACACCAAGACGATCGATGGAGCTACGTACGTCGAGCTCAGGCAGACAGATAGACCTCTCGCTGTCTTACACGGCCTATCCCACGAGGGCAAGGCCAAGTACTGGAGCAAGAGCTGCATCCTGGAGGATTTGCGCAAGGCGAGGAACACGCGCGTGGACGAGGTCTTACTAGCCCACTTGCATGCGTGCAACCCGTGCGAGAAGCCACCCGCTCTCCCAGATGGCTTCAACAGGATGGCGGTGAATCCCGACGACTTGCCCTATGTTACCAGCGTGGCTTTGACTTGCAACGAGGGCGCGACCTTCAATATGAAGATGACCGTGGAGCTCATGCCATTGAGGGTGCCATGTGTTGTGCTGACCGTGGAGAATCTCACTTGGCTCCAGAAGGTGGCGACGGCGTCGGCCTTGCAGCCAACGCCTGTGAAGCCGCCCAAGCGCAAGCGCCCAGAGGATCGCTTTGAATTGCCCACGCCAGAGGCGAAGTTCGATTATCGCAGGAAGTCTATATTCCTGCAGTGCAAGGATGCAGACGGGCGCAAGCACTTGCAGTACCAAAACCCAAAAACCATGGAACTCGCCGACATTGAGACAGCGATTGAGACCCTTACGGGCGATATTCTCAAACGTGGTTGGACGGTCTACGACGGCAACGCCGATGACGACGATGGCGGCGGCGATATCCCTCAGTTGGAGTCGCAGGAGTGAGCGTTGTGATGCGCGTGCGCACAGCAGTCTATCCTAGCATAGGCATTGGCGGATGCAGCAATGCAGTGTCGCCGAGGGGGACGGGTAGGACAAACAGATTTCGTTGCATGTCCAATCGGTGCTGTTGCAAAAGTCTAGACGCTTCGCGCATCACCGTCAGCCCATCCAGAAACAACGCCCAGGCGAGTTGAGGTGATCAGGGAAGTGCGGGAGCAAGGAGGGGGGCAGCCGAACCGTGCGAAGGAGGAAGGAGGAGACGGCGGATGCTGGGTGGATGGATGAGGGAGTGGGGAGAAGGAAGATGAATAGGAGGAGGAGGAAGAGAAGGAGGATGAGGAGAAGGAGGAGGACGGATGACGGAAGACGGATGAGCAGGAGGAGGAGGAGGGCGAGCAAAATTGCCAAAGGTCTCTTGGATGCCTGTCGGAGCCTCTTGGGATATCTCTTGGGCGCTTCTTGGAGGCCTCTTGGGCGCCTCCTGGCGGTCCTGGGGGTCTCTCGGGCGTCTTGGGTGCCTCGGGGGGGGGGGGGGGGGGGGGGGGGGGGGGGGGGGTGGGGGGGGGGGGGGGGGGGGGGGGGGGGAGGAGGGGGGAGGGGGGGGGGGGGGGGGGAAGGGAGGGGGGGGGGGAGGGGGGGGGGGGGGGGGGGGGGGGGGGAAGGGGGGGGTGTCTTGGTCCTCTTGGGGCCCTCTTGGGAGCATCTTATGAGAGCCTATTGGGGCCATCTTGGGGGCAATCTTTGCGCCTCTGGAAGCCTCCTGGGCGCCTCTTTGGGCAATCTTGAAGGAGATCGATCAAAGAAGAGGGGCCCCTTAATTAGCCTTGCCCCTTTAGAGCCCCCAGAATCGCCTCTTGGACCCCTCTTGGGGCGCTCTTGGAGCGCTCTTGGGCGCTCTTGGGGCCGTCTTGGGGCTCTCTTGGGCCCCTCTTGTGTCCCTTGTGGGCCATTTTGGGGCCATCTTGAAGCCTCGGATGGCCATCGGAAGCGAAAAGGCGAGAAGCAGAACATCATTGGTTTTCCGAAGGTGTTTGAAAGATTTTGGCATCTTGGGGGGCCTCTTGGAGCTTTGGGGCGGTCTTGGGACCTCTTGGAGCATCTTCGGAGCCATATTGAGGCATCTTCGGCTATCTTGGTCCATCTTGGAGCTCATCTTATAGGCTCTCCGAGGCGCTCTTGGAGCCGTCTTTGGCGAACTACCCTCTGACACCTCGCGGGGCGCCCTGTCCAGGTCCATGGGAGAGGGCAAGGGGGGAGGGGTAAACCCCTCCCCGAAGGGGAAGAAGGAGGTTGGAAGAGGAAACTCCCTAAACCACCTACGCCCAGAGGGCTTGTGGGATATGTCACCCTTTCCAAATTTCGCAGCGATCATCGCTTTCCAGCCCCCGCACGCGTGCGTTCGCTACGTGGCGCGCGCGCCGCATAAAGCGGCGGAGGCGATGGCAAGAAAGAGTGTCTGGGGGTGGTAGGTGGAAAGACAAGGAGGGGAAATGGTGGCAAGCGATGGCGGTGGGAGCATGGGCGTTGGGAATTGGAATCGGGGGCTGGAGGAGCGAGGAACATGGGTCGGATTTTTCGTCAGCGATCTCTCGCTGGGGCCCCAGCGGTGGTTAACAATATAAGCAGCAAGAGTCGTGTTCCACTCCCCTGACTGCAAGACACGCACCTCATGCGCGTGGCATTCGGATTTCCGCTGTGATGAGGAGCCGCCATCCATATACAATGTACTTAAAACTTATAGTGTACTGTATGCACTATTGGCTCAACCCACCAGCGCGGGCGCTGCAGCTAATATGATAAGCGCGGTCAGGCCAGCCCCCGCGAGCATCGCAATCACCCCTCCATCTGCAGTCCTAGCAGAGGCGGCGTTTGCGCCGATGGGATAGCCCTCGAGCGGCGTCACAACAGAGCAGAGTGGCAGTTGCGAGTCAACATCGGCAGTTGCCAGTCACAGCAAAGTCGGCGTTCGCGCGCCAATGATCTAGCCCTTGATCTCGTCAAAGGACCAGTCCTCGGAGTCCATCCAGATCTCGTCATCGGGCCCGTCCGCGGGGTTCACCTCTTGTAAGCCCTGGTCGGGTATCATCTCCCGCTGCAGCGGCCGATCCCACGTTTGGATCCATGGGTCCATAATGAAGCCGTAAGCTCTGCGCACGCCGCGACGATGTTTCTTGCCTCCTCGACGACGGCGGTAAGGCCGCGGGCTGCGACTGCGGCTGCGATTCGAGGATGCGGGCTTTTCTCCTCGAGACCTGCGACGGCAAGGCTGCGGGCAGCGACTGCGGCTGCGACCCGAGGCTGCGGGCATAGCTCCTCGGGGCCTGCGACGGCAAGACTGCGGGCCTGCCTTCTCGAGGCATGGCGATCGCCGCCGCGGGCGGCTGCGGCTGCGCCGCGGCCGCGGAGCGCGGCTGCGACTGCGGCTGCGACAGCGGCTGCGGCTGCGCCGCGGCCGCGGACCGCGGCTGCGACTGCGACTGCGGCTGCGCTGCGGCTGCGCCGCGGCCGCTCGCCGAGCGGACCGCCGCAGCTGCGACTGCGGCTGCGCGCTCGGCGAGGGACGGCGGTGCAATGGCGGCGTGATGGGGGCGTTCTTGGACCCCATGCTGCCAACCTGAACCGCAACGGCCAGCATCTTTGCGCATCTGATATTTGCATTGCTTATCTGTGCGATTCTTACCATCGCGCTTCTTATCTTCGCGCTTCCTTATCTTCGCGCTGCCTTATCTGTGCGATTCTTACCATCGCGCTTCTTATCTTCGCGCTTCCTTATCTTCCTATCTTCGCGCTTCCTTATCGCGCACGGGTGGGTTCAGAGAGCGCGCGCGCTCGTGCCTAACCCAAGCAATGCTTGCACTTGCGAGCAGCGGCGCGCGCGCTACGCACCGCCAGTTATCTTGCCTGGCATTCGACGGTCTTATATTTGAACACATTGCTTAACACTATTGTGTGTTGTTGTTCCTTTTTCGGACCGCGTCCAGACGCGGAGCCGCGGCCCGCGGCGACCAGTCCTGGCGCGTGAACGCCTGAAAAGGAATCTAAGAACACATGCGCTCTTAACTGGGCGCCCCTCACTGCCAGGCGGCGCTGTCGCCAGGGCCATCGACCGCGGTCGGCTGAGAAAGCTGAGTACGATACCGAATCATACGCTCCACGGCGTTGTAGTGCACCTCTGCCATAATCAGTCGCCTGGTGCGATCTATGACCGAGTCCTCGCATGCCTCTATGGCGACATCGACGGCTCTGGCCTCGGTGGCGTCGTGCGTGTCTATTGCGCCCTGTCGCTCATGCCACATCGCGCCCAGCATTGCCCTCGCCTGCTGGAGCTGGTCCTCCAGTGCGTCCATCCTCTCCTCCAGCGCTGCCCTGCGCAGCTGCATCTCGCGCATCCGCAGATCCATCTCCTCCATGCGCTCGAGGGCGAGCTCGCATGCCTCGGCGTCCTGGGCCTCGATCGCGACGGCGGAGCGCGGCGTCCTTGACCTCGAGCGGCGTGCCCCGCGCCGCGGTGGGGCGCCGCGCTGCGCTGCGGTGGGGCGCGGCGCCCTGGCCCTCGGGCGCGGCGAGCAAGGTGACACAGACCTGGCGCACCAGACCGAGTCGGACGCCGAGAGCTCGGAGATGGCAACGCTGCCAACGTTCCTGCAAGATTCTCCCGAGCACGGGGCTGGCAACGCTTCTGCAAGTAGCGCCGAGAGCTCCGAGAGAGCCGCTTTCTTTCTCTGGCTCGCCCGCGCCCTGCACTGTCGGCGTTTCACAGTCGGCGTCACGCCGCCGCGGCCCTTGCCATGGCCGCCGCGGCGTCGGCGGCCACGATGGGCGGCCATGCCGCCCTCTCACGCCCGCATTCCTTGAAGGACCTCGACCGCGCGGTCAAGTACATTTGGGCCAACGCGGCATCGGTATAATAATTGTAATTGTAATTAAGCATCGTATCTTCGCGCCGCTTATCTTCGCTTGCCGCGTCTGGCACTCGTGCCGTGGCATTCGGCACTCGTGCCGTGCTTATCTTCGCGCCGTGGCATTCGGCACTCGTGCCCCAAATATTTGCGCTTATTTATCTTCGCGACGCGTATCTTCGCGCCGTTTCATGTTTCCCACCCCCCTCTCGGCTCTCGGCAACT
Organism: Prorocentrum cordatum; assembly: GCA_963575745.1. NCBI lineage: Eukaryota > Dinophyceae > Prorocentrales > Prorocentraceae > Prorocentrum > Prorocentrum cordatum. Next base: position 42,003 of record CAUYUJ010012025.1, on the reverse strand, counting down.
ACGCTTCGAGCCGCGTCCAGGCGCGGAGCCGCGGCGACCAGCCTTGGCGTGTGAAATATTAACATATATTTACATTCATACACGGACCAGCCAACTAAACGAGCCAAACACATACATCCTAGACCACATAGAGTGCACCATTTGGGGCCAGTACGGCCGACATAGACTGCACCGCATAGACTGCACCACATACCGCATATATTGCACCACATAGACTGCACCACCGAGAGTGCACTACATAAGCTGCTTGGGGCCCACGATGGCTGACAGTGGCTGCACCATGCACATAAACCGCACCACACGCATTGCCCCTCTCACCGTGCGTTCGGGTGTTTGGGCTATCTTAAGCCATTTGAAGGTCATCTTGGTCTGGTGGGCTGGATGCGGCCAACGCCGAACACTCTGGCTCCCCCCCCCATCCCCGTTCCTCCCCTTGCGCGCGCGCGGGGAGTTCTGTATTGCGCCGAATCCACAAGATGCGCCAGCACATATATATACATATATATATATATATATATATATTGTGTGTACTGGTTACCATTGCCCAAAATTTGCAGTGGTGGAGGACGGTAAGGGTGATTAGATAAGTCCCTCATGGTTCATGAGGGATGAGGCATCGCCCGATCAGCGCCCCGATCGATCAGACACAACGCTGCCATTCAACGCAATCGGCGCTGTCGCCCCAACTATATCCCGCTCCCACCAGAGGAACCGAATAACCATGGGACAACACCCGGCCCCCACAACAGTCCCCCCCCCCCCCGCCCCCCCCCCCCCCCCCCCCCTCCCCACCCCCACTACCACACCCACCACACCCTCTCCCCTCCTCCCCGCCCTTCCCCTCCCCTCCCCCGGCCGAGCGTTTCCCCGGCATCGCCAACCAGCGAGCCCCCCCCCCCCCCCCCCCCTCTTTTTCCCCCCTCCACCGCTTGTGCATTCGACCCGCGCCGACGGCAACCGACGACAACGACTACGACGACGACCGACCGACCGACGTGCCGACCGACGACGACGTTTCTATGTGGGGCCGCAGGTGCAAAGACCCGCGCAATAAGCAAAGCCTGCACGCCCCGCTGGCCTCTTTAAAGGGACACAGATGTTTTGAGTTCAGTTCTTGGAAGTACACGTCGGCTTCTGCATTGTGGACAATTCAGAACTCCCCGCGCGAGCGCGGGGGTCACCCGCGATCGCGGGTCACCCGAAATCCGTTCGGTCACCGTTGAGGGTTCATTTTAGCGCGCGCGTCCACGCGCGCGGGGAATTTTGCCTTGTTGTACGCGGTTGGGCGTTCGATGCCGATAGACTGGCGCGCTTGGACCTTGCGCATGGGTCCTGGCGCGTCACGCGCATCACCACATGGCCGCAACAGGGGTTGACATTGGGTGAAGAGGAGAAGGGGGAGGGCAATGACGAAAAATATGATGCCAGCAGGGGAGGAGGAGAAGGACAAGGGCAAGGGCTTGGAACTTATGGGCTCCCTTCGGACTTTCGGGGATGTATATTGGGTGTCCATGAGTTTCCATGCGGGAATTTATGGCGCCCCCAGCAAGAATCTAAGGCTTCTCTGGGAATATACGGGTTCCCTTGCGGAAAGATTATATGGGTTCACGAGCGGGAGTTGGGTTCCCGTCGGGAACTATATAATGGTTTCTGCATCGGGGGTCTATGGGTACACCTGCAGGAATCTATGTGTCCCATTTGGGAATTTATGGGTTCCGCTGCGGGAAGCTACGATGTATCTTGGGAGATGCCCACCATGCGTGCTCTTCGATGAAACCACAAAAACCACAATGGCACCATGAGCCACGAGCCATGAGAGTTGGAAAGTCACTTAAACCAAGACTCTTTAAAGACAGACAGAAATGTTGAATTCAGTTAGAGGAATCACATGTTGCGGACAATATCTTAGAACTCTCAACTCGCGCGCGTCGGAGCTCTGTATTGTCCATGCACATTGGAAAAGTCGACGCGCCCGTCTCTTTAAAACGCAACATAATGTTTGAATTCAACTTTTGGAATTGTATGTCGGCTTTTCTTGTGGACAAACTCATTAACGCGCGCGCGCGCGCGCGTCGGAGGTCTGTATTGTCCACAATAGGCCAACGCGCCCCTTTTAGGGAACAGCAAAAAGTTTGAATTCAGCCTGTGACATTATATGTAACCTTTTATTGTGGACAATACAGAACCCCGACGCGCGCGCAATACTGAACTCCGACGCGCGCGCTCGCGCGCGCGCGCGCGCTGGTCGCCATGGTCACCCGCGCGCGCGCGGGTGGCTTTTTCTCGTGAAGTCGGTGATGGTGTTGGTGCTGTTGCTTGTGGTGATGATGATGCTGCTGCAGCTGGTGACGCTGCTTATGCGATGGTGTTGGTGTTGCTGCTGATGGTGGTGGTGATGCTGCTGCTGGTGTTGCTGTTTGTGTTGCTGATTCTCGTGGTGTTGCGGGTGCTGGTGGCGCTGCTGTTGGTGCTGGTGATGCTGACGTTTGTGCTGCAACTGATGCTGCTGCGGGTGCTGGTGGCGGTGCTGATGTTGGTTGTGTTGCTGGTGCTGGTGATTGTGGTGGTGCTGATGGTGCTCATGCTTATGCAAATGCGGTTGCTGGTGGTTGTGGCGTTGCTGCTCATGCTTCTGCTGGTGATGGCGGTAACGGTGGAATCATGCAGTTTAAGAGCCGCCTCGGGCACGTTTTCTCGGGGGCCTCTTGGGCCGATATCGGGCTTGTCGTTGATTTCTCGTGGGGCCCACGGTGCGGCCCAATTGATTGACCTGGTCTTGGTGCCATCTTGCGGCTATTGCGAGGGGCGCGAGAAGCCCCTCGGGGGAATCTTGCCCACATTGTTTCCAGAAAAAACTGAAAACGCATTTGCGCTTTTGCAACCCCCCCCCCCCTTTCCACCCCCCTCCACCCGCCATCCTCCCAACCAATAAAAAAAACCCACCCCCCCCCCAAACATACCCCACGCCCCCCCCCCCCCCCCCCCCCCCTCAACCCCCCCCCGCCCCCCCCCCCACACCCACCCCCCCACTGCCCCCCCCCCCCCACACCCCCCCACAACACCTCCCCCCCCGCCCTCCCCCCCCCCACCCCCTCTCTCTCCTCCCCACCAGCACCCCCCCCAACCCCCCCCCTCCGCCATTACCCCTCCCCCTCCCCCCACTTCCCCGCTCTCAACCCCAATTCCAACACCACCCGCCTTTCTCCGCACCCTCCCCCCCCGCCCCTCCCCCCCGCCCGCCCCATCCTCCCACCACCGCCACCCACGCCCCCACACCCCCCGCGCCACCTCACCCCACCCCCCTCTCCCGCCCCCCCGCCACCCTGTTCCCATCGCATTGGGCCATATTGAGGCCACCTTGGAGCCTCAAGAGCTCACTAGAAGAGAGAAGGCGAGACGGCAACGCTACGGTTGTGTCATTCAGGTTTCGTACCAAATTTGGGTTTCTCGGGGTGGCTCTCGGAAGGGCCTGGGCACTTGGAACCGTCTTGGGGCAGTCTTGGAGCCATATATATATATATACACACATACATATGTGTATATATATACACATATATGCAGTCCCCCTCTCTCTCTCTCTCTCTATCTCTTTCTCCCTCTCTCGAATATGGAGGATGGTGATATCAACAACCCATGGCCAATGCGCCGCCAGGCACTCTTTTGTTTAGTGGTGGCCAGCGGCCGCCGCGGTGGCCGACGCGGCCATTCGCATATTGCCCTTCATTGGGCGGCGGTTCGGTGGAGGAGGAGTTGGATTCATTTACATATACTAATGTATCACATATATCGGAGCGAGATTCAACATGCGGCGAAGACCGATCTACGTATATTGCCAATTATTGACGCTTTGCGTATCTCCACCAGCCCGTCCAGGAACAATCTCCTGGAGAGCTGACGGGAGAAGGGCTGAATAAACCCACATAGTGCGACAGCGCGGGCAATACCGCTGAATTGAGATATCTGTGGTAGCGAAGGGTGCGGATGCTGCTACGGGTGCTGTTGCTGTTGCTGGCACTGCTGCTGCTGCTGGTGATGTTGCTGGTGTTGCTGGTTCTCGTGCTGCTGGTGATGTTGCTGGTGCTGGTGGTGGTGCTGCTGCTGGGCAGGTGCTGCTGGTGCTGCTGTTGGTGTTATTGCCGCTGGTGGTGTTGCTGCTGGTGGTGCTGCTGCTGGTTGTGCTGATTCTGCTGCTGATGGCGTTGATGGTTCTCGCGTTGCTGCTGGTGCTGCTGCTGGTGCTGCTGCTGGTGCTGGTATTGCTGTTTTTGTTGGTGGTGGCGCTGCTGTTGTTTCTGCTACTGGCGGTGATGGTTCTCGTGCTGCTGGTGTTGGTGATGCTGCTAATGCGTTTGCTGCTGATCGTGGTGATGCTGGTGCTGCTGATAGTGCTGCTGCCGATGCTGCTGCTGGTGCTGATGCTGACAGTGGTGGTGGTGCTGATGGTGCTGCCGCTGCTGCTATAGTGCTATAGTGCTGTCGCTGGAGATTGTGGTGCTGATGTTGTTGCTGCAAGTGATGACGGTGGCGGTGAGAGCAGGCAGGTTAACAACCGCCTCGGAAACGTTTTCTCTGATGCCCATTGGAGCCATGGGCTCCCTTAAGTTGGGGTCCTCTCACAGCGTTATTGGTGGCTATATTGGGGCTCTGTTGGGGTGGGGTGGGGGTGGTTGGGTGGTTGGGTGGTTGGGCGGCGGGGTGGAGGTGGGTGGTGGGTTGGGGTGGGTGTGGTGAGGGGGGGGGGGGGCGGGGGGGGAAGAGGGGGGGGAGAGGGGGGAGGGGGGGGGGGGGGGGGGCGGCGGTGGGGGGGGAGAGGCGGTGGGGGGAGAGGGGGGGGGGGGCGGGTGGTTTTGTGTTGTGTTTGTGTGTGTGTTGGTGCTGGTGGTAGGTTTGTGGTGGGGTGGGGGTGCGGGGGTGGGGTGGGTGGGTGGGTGTGGGGTGGGTGGGTGGGGTGGGTGGGTGGGTGGGGGGGTGGGGGAGGTGGGTGGGGGGGGAGGTGGGCATCAGGAGTTGTTTTGTGACTCTGAGATGCCTCTTGGGGCAGTCGCTGCCACACACACATACACACACGCACGCCGCCCCTCCACCCCACCCCGCCCCCTCTCGGATGCTCAAAAAAGGCGCATTGGGCGATCGCGGGCCGCTCTTGGAGCGCTATAGTATGTGAGCTCGTGGGAGCATATTGGGCGTCTTGGGGCTCCATTCGGCCATATTGGGGCCATCCTGACGCCTCAAGAGCGCATCGGAAGACAACGATCGACAAAGCAAACAACATTGATGTTCCTTTGGTCTTGGTGCAATTGTTGCATCTTTGTTGAGGGGGAGGGTGGTCCTGGAGGGCTCAGATTGCAATTGAAACCGCATATTGGAGCCGCATTGGAGCCTGGATGCATGTCGGAGGCGCAATCTTGATGTCTGTTGTGTAATCTTGAAGCCATCTGGGCTATCTGGGGCCCTCTTGGAGCAAACCCATTGAGCCAGCATGGGCGCTCTAACCCTTCGCGGGGAGCCCCTCTAGACGCAGTGTGCCTGTGTGTGTATGCGTGTGCGCGTGCGCGTGCGCGTGCGTGGGGTGGGCGGGTGAGCGGGCGGGGGGGAGGGGAGAGGGCGTAAACCTCCCGAGCTGGGAAAGGAGTGATATTGGAAAGAGGAACGCCATAAACCACCTGCGCCCAGAGGTGGGTTCACTGCTGGGAGTGCCATATATACGTGTCGGTCGGAAGGTGCCATATCGTCTCGTTGATTATCGGTTTATATCTATTGTGGGGAGTTCCCGACGCACTTGTCGTGAGAGTATTATAGGATTGCTGGGATCGTCTTCCACGCGCGTTGGGAGGTCCTTATCCACCTGCTCTGAAGCAGCATCTACGTTCGGTGCTGGAATTGCTATATGTACATGGGGAGGGGTGGTGCTGACCTATTGTATTTAGATCCGATCTACGTCTGAGAGTGTGATTCTACTTGGCGAGTCAGGGCCCTAACTATTTTCGGGTGGATCGTACATAGTGGGGGACCCCATACCTGCTGAGAAGCTCGTTGCTTGGTCGAGGTTCGATGATCGAGGACCGAGGTTCGCATATGGAGTTTCGAGGATGTAGAATCGAGGCTCGAGGTTCAAGATTTGATCATCGAGGGTCGAGGTTCGAGGTTCGAGGATCGAGGGTCGAGGCTCGAGGTGGGTCGATGATCTAAGCTCGAGGATCGAGCATGCGACTCGAGGCTCGATGTTCGATCGAGTTGTGAGGGGAGGATCGGGGCTCGATGTTAGCGGTCCGAGACTCGAGAGTCGATGACCGAGGCTTGCACGAAAGGTGGCACCCGCGTCACATCACGCGTGCCCGCGGGAGATCTGTGCAGGGGCGGCGCGCGCGCCCGCGGATGCATCGCGCGGTCGCGGTTTGTTTTTTTTTGTTTTTTTTTTGTTTTCTCATCTCGCAGGCGGCACGAATGCCCGCGGGAATGGCATAGCGCGCTCGACTCGCAGGGGGGCGGCGTCCCGCGGTTGAGCGAAGGAGCGCTCTGTATGCGCTCGGGCGCAAGGAGCGCCCTTATCTATTATAGGCGCGCGCCTAGTGGCCGCCTCAGATCTGATTCTCGAGGTTCTTGATCTTCTCGGTCGGCCAAGTAGCTGATCATCTTATCCTGCGCGTCGATCTTCTTCTCAATCGTGCTCAGGTCCGTGTACAGGTCACTCAAGACAGCCTGCGCCTGGAACATCCTGCGGTGGCGCCGTTGTGCACTGGGGTAGATCTCAGCCACGGCCTGTTGGCCATTGTCGTGCTGCGTGTCGGAGTGCTGGTCCTTGCCACTGCCCGTCTGATCATCGTCGCCCTGGCCATCGTACTGCTGAGCCACGGCACGGTTGCCACTGCCCTGGTCGCCGTTGTCATGCTGCACGCTGGGCTGAGCGCTGCCGTGGTGCGTGGCACCGTCGTCGTGCTGGTCGTCCTGCTGCACGCTGTCCTGCTGCGCGCCATCGCCGTCCTGCTGCACGTTGTCCTGCTGCGCGCCGTCGCCGATCTGTTGCACGTTGTCCTGCTGCGCGCCGTCGCCGTCGCTGGGCTGCCCATGGGCGGACTTGCGCTGGGCCAGCACATTCTGCACAAGCTCGTAGTACCGCTCCTTGTCAGATGGAGACAACCGTTCCCAAATGGCGGGATCGATCCACCCAGTCTCTGCATCAATGCCGTCGACCCACATGTTGTCCACGAACGCCCGAGCGCCAGCGACGCCCCTGCACGCCAAGCTCGAGCGCTGCGCCATCGAGGCGGTCGGGGAGTAGGGCGCGCGGGGCGGCACTCGGGTCGGGCGCTCTGAAAGAGCGATCGAGGATTGCCTTCGAGAGAATCAGTTCTACGGACAGGGGGGGGGGGGTGCAATGCAGAGCTGCTGACGCCTTCCCCCACATTCCCCCTCCCACGACCACCGCCGCCCCTCACAACCCCAGGCGTGCGCATGTTGTTATCACTGTTACATCCTCCCCCAAGTTACACATGGGTTCCGTCGCTGACGGTCGTCGTTGAAACGTGATCCGCAGAACAGTACACCATAGCGCATAGCAGCGCACTTGCTCGTGCCGCAGAGTACCCGACGCAGCAGCCACACAAAAGTTCCCGAGTGCACGACAGACGAATCAATGAATGCTCCGCGACACTTGCTGTCACGCAACATCCGATGCTGCAACCGAAGAGACCGAATGGCCTGTGCCGCTCGATCGTGCAGGAATCTCAGTCAGAGTCCTCGAAGACCACTGCATATTCGATGGTGTACGTGATCTTATAACGTATCGAGCGTGTCATGTTTGTATTGGAAGGGCCGTCATCAGACTGCATCATGTTGAACGTGTTCCGAGCAGATTCGGGCATGTCGGCGATCGCAGAATACGTGCGCGTGATGCTCCGCTTGCGCCTGTCGTCAACCGAAGGGGCAGCCTCCGCGGGCTCCGACGACATCCCTTCGCCCGCGTGCGAGCCCGAGGAAGCGCCGCCTGCAGGCGCGTCGCGTGCAGGAGCGTCGCCTGCAAGAGCGGCGGCGCTGACGCCAGGCGGCGGAGATATCGGCGACCCTGGTGGACTCTCTGGAGGGTCGCCTGCAGGGGCGACGCCTGACATCTCGCGCGCGCGCGCACGCGGCTTGAGTCGGTAAGAGGCGCGAGCGCCGAACCGCAACGCAAGTTAGAGCAACAAATGACCGCGACGTAACGGGATATGCTGCGAGCAATGTCACCGATGCAATGCGTTGGTATGCACGTACATGCATTTGTATGCGTATATGCCTATATTTGTGTATGTATATCCGCAACCGTGCCGCGCGGCACGGAGTGGGCGCGTCCTCAGGTCCCGTGTACAATCCTCCGAGCCTCGGTCCTCAGTAAGGGGACCATAACCACAATTTCCAATTCTCTCGGGCCTTCCCGCGGTTCTCCTGGGGCTGCTCGCAGCTTCCCGCGCGGCGTTTTCGGGCCCAAGCGGGCCTCGCGACTGGCAACGAAGGCCCCGAGAGGCCCCGAATACACCCAATGAGCGCTCCAAGACGCTCAATATGGCCCCAATACGGGCCAATATGCCGCACAGACCGCCCAAGAGGCCCCTAGGGCCCTCCCAATTCCTCACGCTGCGCGTATCCCCACCAGCCCATCCAGAAGCAACGCCCAGGCGAGTTGAGGTGATCAGGGACGTGCGGGAGCAAAGATGGAGACAGCCGAACCGTGCGAAGGAGGAATGAGGAGACGGGGGAGGCTGGATGGATAGATAAGGGAGTGGAGAGAAGGAAGATGAATAGGAGGAGGATGAGGATGAGGAGGAGGAAGGAGGGGCAGAAGGATGATGATGAGGAGGAGAGCAAGCAAAAGGGCCAAAGGTCTTGTAGATGCCTTTCGGAGCCTCTTGGGATCTCTCTTGGGCGCTTCTTGGAGGCCTCTTGGGGCGCCTTGGGGGTCTCCTGGCGGTCCTAGGGGTCTCTTGGGCGCCTTGGGTGCATCGGAGAGGCCTATGGGGTCCTCTTGGGGGCATCGTTGGGGCCTCTTGGTGGCTTTTGGGGTGGCCTCCTGTGGCAATCTTGGGGGCCTCTTGGGGCCGCATGGGCGCTTCTTGGGGCAATCTTGGAGGAGATATATAGAAAAAGAGGTGAGCTTTCATTAGCGTTGCCCCTTCTAGAGCCTTTAAAATCGCATTATGGGGCCCTCTTGGGGCGCTCTTGGAGCGCTCTTGGAGCGCTCTTGGGCGCTCTTGGGGCTGTCTTGGGGCTCTCTTGGGCCCCTCTTGGGGCCCTCTTGTGCCCTCTTGGAGCAATGTTGAGGTCTCGGATGGCCATCGGAAGCGAAAAGGAGAGAAGCTGAACATCATTGATTTTCCGTAGGTTGTTGAAGGATTTTGGCTTATTGGGGAGCCTCCTTGGGGAGCTATTTGGCCTTTTGGAGCCGCATTGGGGCGGTCACGGGGCATCTTGGACCATCTTCGGAGCCATCGTGGGGCATCTGAAGCTGCATTGAGCAATCTTGGAGCTCATCTTGGGCTCTCCGAGGCGCTCTTGGAGCAATCCGGGGCCATCTTGGACGCTCCAACCCCTCGTGGAACGCCCCGTCCAGGTCCAGGGGAGGGGGTAGGGGGGGGGGTAAACCCCTCCCCGAAGGGGAAGAAGGAAGTTGGAAGAGGAAACTCCTTAAACCACCTACGCCCAGAGGGTTGGTGGGATTAAGATTGCCCCGAGATGCTAAAATTGTTGATTTTCCATTGTGTTTGTCAATGAGCTTTGCTTTCGCACCTTTTCTGCTTCCCGACGCTCTGAGACGGCCCAATAGCACCCCCAAGACGGCCCCAAGAAGCCCTAACTAAGACAGCCCCAAGACGACCCAAGACGGCCCCCAATACGGCACAAGAGGGCTCCAAGACGGCCCAAGAGGGCTCAATGACGGCGCCAAGAGGGGCCCAAGAGGGCGTCAAAACAATTAAAACAATCAAGTGGTTCGCCCCCAGAAACCCCAGGGGGCCCCAAGAGTGCCCCAAGATGCCCCCAGGCCCTCCAAGATGCCTCCAAGACGCCCCAAGCAGCCCCCAAGAAGCCACAAAAGACTATACCTCAAAACTGCCCCCAAGAGGCTTCAACACTGTCTTCCAGAGACCCCCGAAAGGCGTAACATGAGATCCAGACACACATACATTCGGCACCACTTGATGCATATTGCCGACATGCCTCTAAAGGGAATTTGTTTGCTAACACATTAGGCATACTGACGACGCGCCTCTGGTGGTACCCGATCGGAACTACTTGAGGCATACAACGGGCGTGCCTCAAGTCGTACTTATTCGATACCACTTGAGGCATACTGCAGACAATCCCCCAGTGGCCCAGAATTTGAGATTGTCGCGCTTTCGGTCCGCCGCCGCTCCACGACGGCCCAAGAGCCTCCAACAACATCCAATGTCCACGAATCCAGGCACGGCGGCGGGATGGGCCGACGGCCACTAGATATACACGTATATTCAATTAAGGACTTATATATAATAGTTCACGCGCCAGGGCTGGTCGCCGCGGGTCCGCATCGAACAGTGCACGCGCCGCGGCTCGTCGCCGTGGCTCCGCCTCTGGACGCGGCTCGAATCAAGTGGTGCCGCCTGCATAACTCGCACATTCACGCACGAGAAAACAGCGAGTGTCATCACTCAAGTTCCAAATCATCAGTATGCGCGGAGATAAAAACAATGTGGATGTGTTAAGCTAACACAATGATAAGCACGATGCGCGAATATATACAGTGTCAAGGTATGGTGTGCACCGATAGAAACATATGTAAGGCAATATATGGCGCTCACAAGTATATGCGTGAATAAGGAAGCGCCACGATCGCGGGCGCGAAGATAAAAGCACCGCCGCCGTCACCAATTGACGCGGCGGCCCAGTTCCGGAACCGCGCCCCCGCGGGCCAAGTCGCACCCCCCGTCTTAATATCGGTTCATTTGTTTAGGCAAATATTGTTATAATATTGATAACAACGTTACCCTGTAGCCATATTTTGGCTCAAGACGGGGCCATGGCCGAGCCTCCCCGCCCGTCGCAGAGGGCCAGGCCGTCATCGGCCGCGTCCACGGCTCGCCCGCGGGAGCCCCAGCGCGCGGTCCCGCGCCCGACGGCGAGCCCACGCGCAGGATCGGCCGCCTCGCCCCAGCAGGAGCCCCCGATGGTCACCATCACAAAGGAGGAGTACGACAGGCTGCACGCCGTGGCAGCCAGCAGCGGGATCAGGGAGCATCAGGAGCCCGCGCCGCGCCTGCTGGCTGGCCCCAAGTGGGGCTGGCGTAATCGCCCATCCGATGCCGTGGATAGCGCCGCCCCGTTCGCCTGCGCCCCGTGGCCGAAGGCGAAGCCAATGCCAGGTCGACGGACTGGAGGCGGCCAGAGTGGCACGGCCAGTGCCACGGCGACAGAAGACAGTTTTGTGGCGACACCACCGAAGCCGAAGTTGGCTAGTGGAGGTGGCCGTGAGGACAGCAAGCCGACGGAGGAGCACGACACGGGCGGCGCAGCCGAGTACTGCGAGTACGACGGGGTGGCGGCGCAGCCGAGCACTGCGAGTACGACTGGCGACTGTGGCGGCGAGGTCGAGCCGAACGTTGGCGACGCGGTCGAAGGCAGTGGCGGCGAGTACAGGAGTGGCGACGGTGGCGTCAAGTGCGAGCCGAACGTTGGCGACACGTGCGAGCACAGCGGCGAGTACAGCAGCGGGGCGCTCACGGCTGGGGCGCGGGCGACACAGCCCACAAGCGCCGAGTACGACGATCACGGCTGGGACGAGGGCGGCACAGCCCACAAGCGCCGTCGTCAGCACAGCATGGACGACGATGCCTAGGTGCCGTGGCTCAAGCAGCAGCTCAGCAAGGTGGAGGAGTTGCTCAGCGATGCTGGCGTCATCGTCATGAAGGCGGTGCAGCACGCAGGCGAGGATCACGAGGCCCCAGTGCTGCTGGAAGACGAAGTGTCGGGGATTCCACCTACCGTTCGGACGGAGAAGATGAAGCGAGGTGGACGACACGTCAGGATCGCGAGGCTCATGGCCAAGCATGTTGCCAATGGTGGCGTCCTGAATGCAGTGAGACAGTCGGCCGACCGCAACGTGCACAAGTACATCGAGTGGTTGTTCCAGAATCACTGGAATGAGTTCGAAGAATTCGGCTCAGCACAGGTTGTGTGGGACTGCCTTCGCTGGGGCGCTTCTTGAAACCCTTGTGCCTCTCTCATCCTTGCCTCCCGCCGTCGACGCCGCCCTCGTCCTTGGCATCGCCATCGTCGTCGTCATTGGCGGTCGCGCGTAAGCTGCCCGCGTAAGGTCGCGCGGGGGCGCACTCGTTTGCACGCGGCGTGTCGCGTCGACTGTTTGCGGATGCCATCGCGTGAGGTCGCGCGCCGTCGTCTGTTCAACATCGCGTCGTCGTCGGCGGCGGCGGCGTCGTCGTAGCTCGTCGGCAACGCCCCCCCCCACTCGCCGTCGCCGCCGTCGTCGTCGTCGCCGTCGTCGGTGGCGTCGTCTGCGTCGTCGTCGTCGTCGCCGCCATCGCCGTCGTCGCCACCCCCATCTCCCAGAACAGCCCCTCAGACCCGTCCAGGAGTCCAGCCACACAAGAGTTCCCGAGCCGTTCCCAGCTGTGGTGACGAGGCCCACCCGACGGCCAGAACACCTCGAGCATCGGTCCGATTGGACTCGCGAAACCGCCCTGGAGGGGCGGGGGCATGGCCGCTGGCATGAACCGAACCACGATCCTCGAGGATCGCAGGGCGATCAAATCCAGATGTCGATCTGCAAATCTGCAGATCGACATCGATGTCGATCTGCAGAGTTGCAGATCGACATTTGCATCAATACTAAAACCAATACAATGCAAATGTCGATCTGCAGAATTTGCAGATCGACATCTGGAGGCAACTGGTTCGGTACTTGCTGGCACACGCGCATCTGGTCATGTTTGGCGCTCTCGCGCATCGTTCTGTCATCATTTTCAGCGTCCCATCGCACTCGCACCTCGCCTCTCGCACTGCCCCTCATCGCACATCCTTCATCGCATCATGAGTGTTGTGGGCTGCGCCCTGACCGCCGTCACGGGGCCCCAGGTGTGCCCCGCGGGGGGGGGGGGGGGGTATGTGTCAACCATCCGATATATCACCTCTCGAAACGCTCCATCAATGGTCCCGAATTGCCCCCGAGCTACCCATATTGGCGTAAAACGCCGCCGCCACCCCCAATGGCCGTGCGCTGCTTCCGCGGTGGCCGTGTCAGTGATAACTGCGTGCGTGGTGTGACGTGCCGTGTAGTGCCGTGCGCGTGCAAACGTTTGGTGGGGATGTCTCGGGCGTCGTGGGATGCCTTAAGTGCGTTAGGGGCGTCTTGGGGCGCCTTGGACATCTTGGGCGTCTTGGGGCGTCTTGGGGCGTCTTGGGCGTCTTGGGGCGTCTTGGGGCGTATTCGTGGACGTATTGGGGCGTCTTGGGGCATCATGGGGGCGTCTTGGGCGTCTTTGGCGTCTTGGACATGCTAGTATCGATGACAGCTCGTAAGCTCGACAAAGCTTGGGGCGTCTTGGTCGCCCACAGTCCGTATCCATTTTGGCTCGAGCCGAGCGTGGCTGTCACGCCATGTCTCGGCGCGACTACGCGCCTGCCGCGTGCCCCCCGTGCCGCGCATCTTTGCGCGCGGCGGCACGCCTGGTCGCGGCGATGGCCACATACTTGGTGGTGGTTCCGCCTAACGTGGCGGTGCAGCATCACGTGCCACTAGGCGCGTACGTGGCGGTGCAGCCTAACGTGGTATTGCAGCCCCCCGTGGCGGTGGTGCAGCCTAACGCGGCGGTGCAGCAGCCTAACGTGGCGGTGCAGCAGCCTAACGTGGCGGTGCAGCATCACGTGCCACTAGGCGCGTACGTGGCGGTGCAGCCTACGGCGACGGCGGGCCCCAGCTCGGCGCCAGCGCCAGGCGCGTACGTCGTGCAGCCTCCTGCTGCTGAGGGCGACGTGCGCACGGCAAAGCGGCAGAAGCACGGCGCGGACAGCAGCTGGCGCTGGCAGCGCCACAACCACTACGGCACGCACACCGAGGGCAGCGACAACGAGGACGAGTACCCGCGCGGCGAGCGCGGCTGGAGGATTTCGGACGCCGAGTGGGAACGCATTGCGCGTTCCGAACGCATTCTGCCTTCCGATCCCGAGTGCGGCGGGCGGATGTCGGACGAGAAGTGGGAGCGCGAGGACGAGCGGCAGCCTGGCGAGTACGGCAGTGGCGCGCACGGCCGTGACGACGGTGGCGACTACGGCACGGCCGACGAGGACGCGCACGGCGCGGTCGACTCCAATAAGTGGCCATGGTACGCACAGGCAGCCTTCAAGCGGGCTCGGGGCGGTGGCCGCAAGACGCATGCTACGGCGGACTACTACGATCGCGAGAAGGGCTCGGGCCACGGCAGCCGTGGCGCGGGCAGAGGCGGCAGCTACCAGGCCGCTGACAAGCGCGACGCCAGCTCCTACCATGCCAGTCGCGCGCACACAGGCCACTGGCGAGATAGCGCGGCTGACGGCTGGTGGGACACGGACAAGGACGGCTGGAAGGACAATGACGGCTGGAAGTCATATGAAGGCTGGATAGGAACGGACAAGGCCGGATTGGCCTTTGGTCTCCTAAGCACTGGGTAGATTTTATGTATGGGTGTGTGGTGGTTGGCTTGGATGTCGATGTTGGTGTTCTTGCCTGGTTGACCTGGGGTAACTCGGTGTGAGTTGCTGCTGTGTTTTCTGATCTGTTTTGTTTTTATGTTATGTGGTGGGGGTTTTCTGTCTTAGTTCTCTTGTTTCTTTGGTTGGCTTTTCTGGTGGGGCAAGAGCACGTACGGCTCGAACGCCAGGGACACTGACGACAGGACGCCCACGGACGAGGCGAATGGCGCAAAGTATTGGGACAAGGACGACTGGATGGCAAGGGACAATGGCGGTGGGAATGGCAGGCGCACGTACGGCTCGAAGGCCAAGGGCACTGGCGGCAGTAAGCCCACAGACGAGGCTAATGGCAAGAGCACCAAGGGCAACAAGAAGACAGGCTCGGCTGCCAGATCGAGGGGCACGGGTTCAACAGGCTCGGGCGGCAGCAGCACGCACCTGACGGGCAAGGGGACCAAGGGCGCGACGGGCACGGTCGCGAAGAACAATATCGCCGTGGATATCGACGTCGAGGCCAAGAAGATAGAGCACAAGCTGGAGGAGCTCAACATCGTTGCCTTCCGCGACTTGGACTTTTACGACTCCAAGCTGAACGGCTCCGCCGCCGTCGCCGTCGCCGACGAGATGGATGCGATGATGTCTATGGAGGACGGCCTGGGCGTGGGCACGCTGGACCAGGTGAGGCGGGTCACTGGCGCGTGCCATCATCACCGCCGAGGTGTGTCCATGACCCGTATGAGGTGAGATAGGGCGGGAACGACGATACTGACGATGACGAGGATGACTACGACGTTGTGGGCAGGGTGGGGGAGGGGGTGACGATATGGGACGTTGACGCGGATGATGATGCCGATGACGGCTGTGGTGAGTGGGGGGAGGGGGGGGGGATTCGGGGGTAAGGATGGCGGCGAGGGGAACTACGGGTTGTGGCATGCACCTTGGCGGCGGCGGGGGCGCGTCGCACCGCGACCTTTATAGGTCGTGAAGGACTACGGGTGCTTCGGCAGGGACCGCCACGCCAGGCTCGCGCGGATCATGGCCAGGCACGTGGCCGCGGGCGGCGAGATCCATGAGCTGTACGACGCGGCCGACGGCGAGATGGTAGCCTACCTCGAGTGGAGCTTCTTCAAGTTCTGGGGCCAGTTCACGGATGCGGGTGGCGGGCACGCCTGGCGCATTTTCACGCTCTGCCGCGCGAGCAGCGCGGCTACTGCTTGAGAAAAAACCGTCAATCAAAACATTTGCGCGCTTGTGCATTGAGTTGCATTGCACTGTCAACATCAAACACCAAAACCAACAGCACACACACACACCAACAAAACACCATGATTTGCATTGAGTTGAATTGCATGTGATTGCCGATAGCATGATTGCATGATAAAACCATAATAGCACCAGCACCAACAAATACACTCACCAGCCAACACGTGAGTTGCACTGAGTTGCACTGCGTTGCTTCGGCGCACGGCGCCAGCTTCACGCGCGCGCGGCGCCGGCCATGATAGCTGCACTGCGCCCGAGCTGATACAACCGCGCACGTTCTACTTCATAGCTTCCCCCATAGTGTGATAGTCGGCGCCTTGCACCGCGCGCCACGCCTACATGTAATAGTTGGTGCTGCGCAGCAGAATCTAGCTTACGCGTGCAAGGTCGCAGGGTTTCATGACCTGGCTAATCTTGAGGGCATGCGAGGGTCGTGCGATTCTGTTTGGTTCCAGTCGTGACTGCGCGCGCGCATTTCAGAATTGCCTGTTTGGGATCACGCACGCCCACAGATGCCGCGTGCCATGCCAAATTTGCCGCACGAGTACGTGGTAACGTACATTGTGCCCACGCCAATCCAGGGCCCTCTAGCTAAACCCCCTGAATCGCGGGCATGACGCACCTGCCCCTCACCTCCCCCCCACCCTCAACCCGCAGCCCCCCATGTTAGTATCCCTTCTCACCGTCCTCATCCCTACTCTTCTGTGGGGCCTTATGTATGGTGGAGTTTGCTGCGCTGCATGCGTTGCACTTGCAGGGGGAACCATAGGGGGTGGTGAGGAACCATGGGGCAGAGGGCAGAACGCGGGCGGGGGCGGCAAGCGGTGGTGCGATGGGCGAGGGCACGGGGGGGCATGGTGCGACCGCGCACAGCCGTCTCGGCCGAGACACAGCGGGCACGCGCGCGACTGCGACTCCTATCATGCCGCCGCAGCATCCGTTTGAACCGCCGCCTAATTACTCGCCGCGGCATGGGGGCAACCGCCCGCCGCCATTTCAACGACCGCCCGCCCATCCTCCAATCCAGATTCATCCGCGTCCGAAAGCCAGAGCGCCGTCGCCCGCGATCCTGCAGCTGCGACCGAAAGCGAACCCCGCTTCGCGGGTTTCCGCTGCATGGCATGCCTCAGATGCTTCGGCGGCGACCGAGGTCGCGCAGGCAGCGGCGTCGGCGGCCGATACCTCGGCAGGGCCCGATGCCGCGGAGGCAGATGCCGCGGGCGAGCCGAGCCCATCCTCAAGCGATGCCGAGCATGACGAGCTGCGGAGGAGGCTTGACGATCTCGCCATGGAGGAGGAGACTGCGGTCGCGGCCTGGCGCAGGGTTGCGGCGGCCCGTGCTCGGTTTGAGGTCGCCGACACTGGCACGTTTATTCCAAGCATGCGGGCCTTGGGGGCAGCTTGGATCGAGCGCGATGCCGCCGCCGATCGCTGGAATGCGGCGATCAGCGCGCTCGAGCTCGCGCGCGAGAGGGCCTGCATGTCCCGCGAGGAAACCATTGCGATGGGCGAGGAGCTCAAGGCCGCGGAGGAGGCGGCGAAACAGGTGTGGTGGGGACCTAAAGACCCAACCGTCAGCAGCTGCGAGCGTTGCATTGTGGAGGAATGCATGGTGGAGGGGTTGCGCGAACGGGGTGTGTCGATATGGTCGGGGTGGCAACGTGCTCCGCGTTTTCGCTGGCGCGGCGGGGCGTCGCTCGAGGCGCGCGCGCCGCTCGCCGTTCGCCAATCGGGATGTGTGCGCACACCTCCTCAACGCACTAATCGGCGTCCGCGTATTGGCTCGCGAGCCGATCGGCGTTCCGTTGCAGCATTATGCGGCTGCGTGCAGACCGCGACGGCTTGCGCTGTCGTGGTCGGCACCTCTGCGCTGAGGCTGGTGTTTGTGTGGTTTCTAAATTATGCATCTGGGACTAGCGTCCGCTTCGCATGTATATCTAATCCCACCAGCCCTCTGGTCGTAGGTGGTTTAAGGAGTTTCCTCTTCCAACCTCCTTCTTCTCCTTCGGGGAGGGGTTTACCCCTCCCCCCACCCCCTCCCCTGGACCTGGACGGGGCGTTCCGCGAGAGGTTGGGATGGCTCCAAGAGCGCCTCGGAGAGCCCAAGATGAGCTCCAAGATGGCTCAAGATAGCCTTATATATGCCTCAATATGGCTCCGAAGATTGTCCAAGAGGCCCCAAGACCGCTCCTAGATAGCACCAATAGGCCAAACAGCTCCCCGAGAAGCCCCCCCACGCGGCCAAAATCTTCAAAAAGCCTAAGGAACACTAATGAGTTTCGGCTTCTCGCCTTTTCGCTTCCGATGGCCATCCGATGCCTCAAGATGGCCCCAAGAGGGCCCAGAGCCCCAACAGGGGCCCAAGAGAGCCCAAAGACGGCCCCAGGAGCGCCCACGAGCGCTCCAAGAGCGCCCCAAGAGGGGTCCAGGATGCGATTTTAGAAGCTCTGGAGGGGCAACGCTAACTAAAGCCCCCCTCTTCTTTGATCGACCTCCTTCAAGATGGCCCCAAGAGGCGCCCAGGATGCCCCCATAGGCCCCCAAGGTGGCCCCAGGAGGCCCCCAAAAAGCCCCAAGATGCTCCAAGATGCCCCTAAGAGGCCCCCAAGAGGACCGCGGAGGCACCCCCGAGGCACCCAATACGCCCAAGAGACCCCCAGGACCGCCCTAGGAGACCCCAAAGGCGCCCCAAGA
>CAUYUJ010012025.1:0-23255 GCA_963575745.1 Prorocentrum cordatum | reverse complement strand
CCTGAGGCACTCACGGGCCGTCCTTGGAGTGTTGGCGCCCTGGCTGTTTGGGGTTCCATTGTGGAAATCGTGAGGTATCAAGAGCCAATGGAAAGCGATACGACCAGAATGCAATGACAGACATGTGTTATTTAGGTGTTGGAATTGCTTTTCCGATGGCTCGAATGCCACTTGGAATCATCTTGGGGCCGTAGCATGGACAATCTAGAATCTTGGATGCGAATTCCAATTAAGCTCTCTGAGGCCACCGCAACCTTGGGCCGAAAATTGACAATCTGCCCCCTTCCCTCCCACCCACCTACCTCCTCCCCCCCCTTCCCACCCCCCGCCCCCGCCCGCCATCCCCCCGCCCGCCCGCCCACCCGCGCACGCACAACACACACGCACACCACAACGCATACACGCACATCTACACACTTTTCCCCGAGGAGCGCACCGTGCTTCACGCGCGAGACACACCTACACACACCCCTTCCCTCCCCCCCCCGCCCCAGACCCAAGGGGCGTTGTATAGGGGCACACACGCGCGCGCACACCGCGCACCTCCCCCACCCTTCCCCGAGCAAGTGAAGGAGGAAGCTGTGGCGGAGAGAAGGAAAATTACGCTAAACCACCGCAGCCCAAAAGGGCTCGCGGGATGATCTGACGCCTAGCAGGGCAAACGTGACTTATCGATTGTTAACTCGCGCGCGCGCGCGACATTTGTGGGCGCTGGCGCGTGCGCCTGCATGTGAATAACATATGTGCTTGTCATGACATGCCATTCTAGTTATGGGCACTGATCTCGAGCGCGCGCGCTTCCATGACATATTTCCCTCAAGCAATCGAGTCATTCACGCTGTATGCTAGGTGCAGAGTAGGATTTGAGAATGTCCACTCCTACCAAGCTCATCGCGGAGCTGGCCAACCTCCCCAAGTTCTTTGAGGAGCAGAAGCAGTGCAACCTCGACTCGGATGCCATGTCTGAGTTGATGCGCGCGCAGGCAACGTGCATCAGCGCAAAGATCAGGTCGCTCATTGAGTGCGACTTACGATCCGCAACGGAGTTGACTAAGGCCGTCCACGGCGTCGGGTGGGACAAGGAGACAACGGCTAAGTTGGCTACGCTGGTGAACGAGATGAAGAACAAGCTCGAGGATGGGAACCCTAACGCAAGGCGGCCGAACCAAAAGTGCTCATCATTCAACATGTACTTGACTGATATCGAGTACACGATCCTCGCGGACAGCATGACGCCTTGGTCTGCTAAGTTCGCAACTGTGAAAAAGAGGTGCCTCTTCATCGGGCTCCTCCTGCCGAGTGAGAAGACGAAAGGGCACATCTTGGAGTGCATCTATGTGGCCAACGGGCTGCCGCTGGAGAAGGGGAAAGATTGGTTCGCCCATTTGAATAACATCAAGGAGGCGCTTGCGCCGCTGGGCACTGTCAAGTACCCATTTGAGTTTATGACAGAGTTTCCGCTTTCGCCCAAGGATCTCCCGAGTGAAACCTACAAGCATGCATACGAGACGGACCCGCCGTCGATGAAGGAGTACCGCGAGCTGACGTTCGGAACAGTCCGACAGAGCTCGACCGCCTATAAGCGCGCGCATACGGGAGCTGAAGAAGCGGAGTCGCAGCTGGCCCTCAATAAGAAGAGCCCGCCCATGCTGAACCTGTGCGCTCCATCCGCAACCGACCCCAATCAGTTCATGGCGGAAGCCTGCAGGCAGATCGGCGCCCAGATGCTCCTGCAGGGCATGATGAAGGGTCTCCCTAGCACGAGTGCAGGCATGGACCCGTATAACATGCTGCAGTGCCTCCGTTCTTCCGCCGACGCGGGCGCGTCGTCGGCCTCGCACCTGCCCGAGCCGAAGGGCAGCCGCTCCGCCGCCGAGCCCACCGGAGCGGCCGAGCCCAAGGCTGGCGTCCGCGCCGACGACAGCGCTGGAACATTCCCCATGGCTCCCCCAGCTGTCGACGAGAAGGCTGGCGCCTGCGCCGACGACAGCGATGCGAGCGAGGAATCTGCTGCGGAGCGCTTGCGCACGAAGGCGACAGGCAAGGGCAAAGCGGCTGGCCGCATGCCGCGCCCCGCAGCTTCGGCCTCCGCTGCAAAGCGCCCCGCATCGGCCGCCCCTTCGTCGGGCGACGCCGATCCGCCACCGATGAAGAAGGCGAAAGAGGCCAAGAAGGGCGGCGTCACAGAGAGTGATTTGCCAAAGGGCTTCAAGCTCAATCTGAAGGAGTTTCTCTCCAAGAGTGTCGCAGCAAAATACCCGTCCAAGGGCGCATACACCTCCAAGCTATACGCGGAGGGTGGGAAGCAGGCCAGGGATAAACAATTGAGCTCGGACGATGTGAAGCTCGCCCAGAAGGTCGCGCACAGCATTGGCTCATCTTTCTGGGCCAACTGTGGCTTGTAGGGGCGTGTGCGCCGTTGCAGGAGCTCGCAGCGCTAAATACTAGGCAACGATTGCATTCGTGCACGCGGCGAGTGCACGCGTGCAGCCGCGCATGCCGTATCTTTTTGCGATGAAACATTGCCAGCCTTATTATTTCTCTTTCCCCCGCTCTTTCTCTCGCTCTCTATCTCGCTTTATCTCGCATTACGTTCACCCGCCATCATTCCCAATCTTGCCATAGCGTTCACTTTCTATGCTATCCTTTTCCGCCACCGCTCCCCCTCTATATGCCCCACGCATATTTATATATATATATCCCATCTCTCTGCCCAATATCCTCACATATAGGCCCTCTCTATACAAAGAGCCCTTCCTCCTCGAACACATCCCATCACACTCTCTCTATATATAGCTCTCTTTCTCTCTCTCTCTCTCTCTCTTCCTCGCGCTCGCACGTTCTCCCTTTCGCTCCATTTCATTCTCCCTCGTTATCGTGATCTCATTCCCCTCTATATATCTCTCTCTCTATCTCTCTCTCTCTCTCTCTCTCTCTCTCCTGTCACACCTCCCGCCTACCCCTTCTCACCTGCATCCGATTGTCTCCCCAGCCCTCTGATTATCCATCCATCCACCCGCCCGCCCTTTCAGCCTACCAGCGTCGTCGCATCGCCATCCCCCGCACGCCGCGCTACCACCGTAAGATGAGAGCGGCTATTGTAGGATGACATATTGTGTTATTATTGAGCTCTTCACCGATGGAAATCCGTTGATCGCGTCGCGTGGCAGACTGTGGGTTGCGCGATTCTCGCGCGCCCCTGCCCCAGCCCACGCCCATCCCGATCCCATGATGCATCGCAGTTTGGCTCTGCGCTCGCTTAGCGTTTAAGCTGCTGCGCGCGTGGTTGCGGACTGTTTGAGATGGTGCGCTCGGAGATGGAGAAAATGCTGCAGAAGCAGCTGACCACCGTCAGGAAGGAGAGGTCGACGGCAGAGAGGCAGCTCGGAACCCAGAAGGTGTACTTCCTCAAGAAGATGCTCACGCAGCAGTCGACCTTCTTCCTTCAGTCGCTGTCGCGCGTCAGGGCCAACGGCCTGCCGACGGTGGAGTGCCAGAAGGTTGTGAATAAGTTGGTCGGGTCAATCATTCCCAAGCCAGAGACGAGTGAGGTCGGCACCCAGACGGACTTGAGGCTGTCGCAAGGCATTGAGCCCGCGAGGCTGCCCAAGCCGCTGACGGCGTTGGATGAGGGGTCGGACTCGAGC
The DNA here is from genome assembly GCA_963575745.1 of Prorocentrum cordatum. NCBI lineage: Eukaryota > Dinophyceae > Prorocentrales > Prorocentraceae > Prorocentrum > Prorocentrum cordatum. The sequence continues at coordinate 19,608 of CAUYUJ010012025.1, read as the reverse complement.
TGGGACGGGGACAGCGAGCAGCTGGGGTCGATGTCGGAATGAGCGCAGCTAGAGGCATGTCTTAGCCCACAGATTTACTGCCGTTGTTGCAGTACAGCCCGTTTTACTGCTGGGAGGGGAGATCCCAGAAAATGTGTTCCATCATTCGCACGCGTGCGTTTAACCGCGTCTAAATCCGCCACCGTGCCGCGAGGCGCGGAGTGGGAGTGCCCTCATGCCCCTTGTCAAATCCTCCGAGCCTCAGTCCTCAGTCCTGTGAGGAATCATTATAAAGGGGACCAGAGCCTCAATTTCCAATTCTCTCGGGCCTTCCCGCGGTTCACCTGGGGCTTCTTGCAATTTCCCGCGTGATTGTTTCGAGCTCAAGCGGGCCCCGAGACGGGCCAAGAAGGCACCAAAGAGGCCCCGAAGACGGCCCAGGCCCCGAGACGCCAAACGAGCGCTCCACGACGCCCAAAATGGCCCCAAGACGGGCCCAGAGGCCGCCCGCAGACGGCCCGCCTCCAAGAGGCTTCCCAAGAGGGCCCCGAGTGGCTAAACTTGTTGATTGCCCCTTGTGGTTTTCGATGTTGTGTTTTTGCTTTCTCGCCTTTTCGGCTTCCCGACGCTCTGAGACGGCCCAAGCCCCAAGAGGCCCCAAGGGGCCCCCAAGACGGCCCGACGACGGCCCAATACGGCCCCAAGATTGCCCATTATGGTTCCAAATACAACCCAAGAGCTCTTGGAGCCCTAGGGCTCCAAGACGGCACCAAGAGGGGCCCAAGAGGGCGACGAACAATTCAAACATTCAAGTCGCCCCCAGGGGCCCCAGGGTGCCCCAAGGCCCCCAAGACGCCCCAAGCAGCCCCCAAGGCCCCCAAACGACCTTGCAGATGCCCCAAAACGCCCCCCAAGAGGCTTCAAAACTGCCTCCCAGAAACCTCCGAAAGGCTTAACACGAGACCCAGACACACATTCGGTACCACTTGAGGCATATTGCCGACATACACGTTAGGCATACTGACGACGCGCCTCAGATGGTACCCGATCGGAACTACTTGAGGCATACAACGGACATGCCTCAAGTTGTATTTATTCGATGCCACTTGAGGCATACTGCCGACATGCCCCCCTCGGTCCAGAATGTGAGATTGTCGAGCTTTCGGTCCACCACCGCCCCGCGACGGCCCAAGCGCCTCCAACGCCATCAAATGTCCACGAATCCAGGCACGGTGGCGGAATGGGCCGAAGGCCATTATATAACCAAATTCAGTTCCGCGCATGTATGCACGCGTGTCGTATGAAGCGATCGCCCCACGCACCGCGCGCCGATCAAGAGGCGCACGCGCCACCGTCCTCGCCCTGGCCCGAGCGACCAGCGCGCCCTTGCGCGCGTGCACCCCTGGCTCATGAAGCGCGCGGGCGCTGACCTTAATGAGCTGCATCGCGATTCTTACGTTTCGCAGCGGGGGCTTGAGGCGATTCTGAAAAGGGTGAGGGCGGACGGGCTCCCCAGCGCGAGCAGCTCGCGCTCGCAGCTCCGAGCCCGCCATGCGTTCACTAGTGAGCCAACGCCATACGGCCCTGTGGTGCAGCCGATGGAGCTCACTCTAGAGGACAGGACTGTTGGAATTGCATTTGTCAATCACCCGTTTGCCCTCTTGGATCGTACCGTTCGGGAGTGCGCTCCGTTCAGGCAAATTATGAAGGCAAAGTTGGCGAAGTTCCCCAGCTCCCCGAGTACGCCGTGGAGGCTCATCATATACTTCGGCGAGGTCCGCCCCACGAACCCACTTGCATCCAAGAAGGACCCACGCAAAGTGCAGAGCTTCTACTGGACGTTCGCTGAGTTTGAAAATCTTGTTCATCGGGAGGAAATGTGGTTCATTGTTACATGTACTCCGTCGCTCATTGTCGAGACCATGGACAGCGGCATATCGCAGTTAGTCAAGCATGTACTGAAACACATGTTTTTCAATGACGAGTCTCATCACCTGACGAAGACAGGCATTTGCTTGGATTTGCGCGAGAGCGAAAACGATACCAATGATTTCACCAGGCTCTTTGCGCGTCATTACGGGACATTGGCTGACTTCAAAGCTATCAAGGAAGTCCTCGGTAGCATGGGCCACCGAGGCATCGTGCCATGCCCTTTGTGCCGAAACATCGCCAAGGACGGTAGATTCGGGCACCTCCCGTTGGACAATTTGGAGTGCCACCTTTGGGAGCCGCACTCGGACGCTTCTGTGCGAAACTTGCTGGGAGAACTGATGGTTGCAAAAACTGTTTTGGGTAAGACTGCTTACGCAGAGTTGGAGACCAGGAAAGGGTTCCACTACGGGCCCCACTACCTCACTGCTGATGCCGCCATGAAGCCAATCAGCACCACCATGTACGATTGGCCGCACATATATTTCATCACTGGGCTTTTCGAGTACGATCTCGATGAATTTATGCACAAGGCCAAGGCGGCTGCGGGGAGGAACAAAAAGGGCCTGGTGGAATACACAGACCTGCACGCGTACATGCAGCAGTGGACGTGGCCTCGGGAGTACAAGAGAACGGCTGAAATCTTCGAGACCAACAAGCTGGCCGCCACTGCGAGCGAGCAGCTGTCAGCGACACCAGTCGTACAGAGGTACTTCTCCAACGTGGTTGCAAAGGAGGAGAGCCTTGCCGCCCTCCACGGTGCAGCGGAATCAGTTTCGCTCTGTTGTGAGAGCATAGAGATGCTGCAATGCGCATCGCGCAAACAGGTGTCCGCGGTCCAGCTGCATGATTGCATCATGAAGCACTTGCATAAGTTTCGCGACGTGCACGGGCGAGGGCCCTGGCAATTCAAGCACCACCAGGCTGCTCATCTCGGTCCGCAGTACCGAGATTTCGGTTGCCTTTTCGACACGTTCGTCACCGAGCGAAGGCATAAGGACCCGAAAAAGTTCGCAATGAACCGCCAGTCGAGAGGCATATACTACACCAGGGGTCTCATGGAGGAGCTGTGCTGCCAACATTTTGCAGACCTTAAACAATTCTCGACGCACGTAAGCGGCAACTGGAGTGCGTTGCCGAAGGCGTTGCGCATGCCAGTGGGGGAAATGTTTCCGCGCGCAGCCAATATCGAGATATCTGGCACTTTCGTTGCCGAATCGGGCGCGAAGTTTAGCAATTTGGATGTCGTCCTGCTTGGTGGCGACAGGCGCCGACAGTGCGGGCAAATCTGGTATCATTTCTGCGTTGACGGCACTTACTGGACGTGCATCTCCATGTGGGAGTTCAGAAAAGCAGACGGCCGATATGCTAAATATAAGCGGGCTGAAAAGCCAACCCTAGTCTTGTCTAACGAGTTGCTGGCCCACGGAATTTGGCGATCAAGCGCCGACGGGGCTGTTACAGTTATATGGCCGCTGCATTATATGTTTGCATGCGGTTTGATGTAAGTCGATGCGCTCTCACGCTCTGTGCCTCGTGAGATCCCCAACCGCACCACCACAAACGACGAGCCCAGAAAATCTTCAAATCCGTATGGTATATTCGGTTCCCGAGCAATTATGTTATCATCGGCGCACACAACATCGAAGTGTGAATCCAATCAGCCCGTTTCCTTTTCCAACGAGGTTTGCCTTCCCTGCGTCTGGGCGGGCTTACCTGCGAGGAGTTAGAACGTCCTTGATGGCTCGAGATGGCTCCAAGACGGCCTCAGAGAGCCCGAGCTTCCAATATGGCCAAATATACTTCAAGGTGGCTCGAGATAGCATCCGACACGAACCAATACGGTTTCAAGTGCCCTCCAACCCCCCGCGTTCAAACCCACAGAGGCCAAATTTGCACCAACACCAAAGCAAAACAAATGTTTTTTGGTGTGTTCGCTTTTTCGCTTCCGATGGGCTCTTGAGGCGTCAAGATGACCCCGAGATGGCCCAAGGGGCCCCAAGAGGGCCCCAATGGCGCCCAAGAGCGCGAGAGCGCCTTTTTTGGAAGCTCCTAGGGGTGGGTGGGTGGAATTAAGCCCCCCTCTTTTTGAACAATGGTGGCCACTGCTCCAAGAGGTCCCCTATGCCACCAAAAAGAATTTAAGCTCCCCCCCAAGACCTTCCAAACGAGCACCACATGGCCCGAAGATCCCAATACCTCCGAGAAAACGCTTCCTAGGCGGTTGTTACGCTGCCTGATTTCACTACCACCGTCAGCACCTGCATCAATAGCAGCATCACTACAACCACCAGCAAGAGCACTTGGCAGCAGCGGTAGCACCAGCAACACCGCCACCACCGTCAGCAGCAGCACCAGCAGCAGCACCTAGCAGCAGCAGCAGCAACAGCACTAGCACTATCAGCAGCACCAACATCACCACCATTAGCAGCAAATGCATTAGCAGCAGCACCAGCAGCACCAGCAGCACGATAACCATCGCCAGCATCAGCCAGCACCAGCAGCACCAGCAGCAGCAGCAGCACCACCACCACCACCAACAGCAACACCAGCACCATCAGCAGCACCACAGCAGCGCCAGCAGCATCACGAGAACCAGCAACACCAGCAGCACCCGCAGCAAAACTACCAGAAGCAGCAGCACCACCAGCACCCACAGCACCACCAGCGGCAATGACACCAGCAGCAGCGCCAGCAACACCTGCCCAGCAGCAGCAGCACCACCAGCACCAGCACCAGCAGCAGCGCCAGCAGCACGAGAATCAGCAACACCAGCAGTAGCACCAGCAGCAGCAGCAGTGCCAGCAGCAGCAGCAACAGCACCAGCAGCAGCACCCGCACCCTTCGCTACCAGAGATCTCCCCAATTCAACAGTAGTGCCCGCGCTGTTTCACTATGGATGGGCTGGTGGGGATACGCGAAGTGTCAAGAATTTCGTTTAAGTTAGCATTGAAATTATAGGCGCGAACAACAGAAACAGAAATTTAATCAGGTTAACATCATGCGCACGAATGTAATTACAACCTGCGAAAATCTTGTTCCGAACATGGAAATATACGAATCCAGATTGCATGCTGAAAAAATCGACCTCCGAACATGGAACTCACAGAAAACATGTTAGCAAAATCGCAAACAGTTTGGAACCAAAACCATTGAAATTTAGAACCCACTGGCTACTTACGGGCTACTTACGGGCTACTTACGCGGCTACTTACGGACTACTTACGGGCTACTTACGGGCTAGTTACGGGCTACTTACGGGCTACTTATAAGTTACTTATAAGTTACTTATAAGTAGGCCGTAAGTTCATAAGTTACTTATAACTAGCATAAGTACTTATAAGTACCCCCGCCGCGCGCAGTGGTCCGCCTTGGGCAGCACTTGGGCCGTCTGGGGGGCGCTCTTGGGCCGCTCCGGGGCCGTCTTGGGAGCCTCGTGGGCCGTCTTGGAGCAGTCTTGAAGGCCTCTTGGGCCCTCTTGGAGCGTCCGGAAGCGAAAAGGCCAGAACGCAAAAAAACATAGAAAAAACCAATGAAAATCAACGATTTTGGCAACTTGGGGCCCTCTTCGGAGGCCTCTTGGAAGGCCCTTGGAGCGTCTTGGAGGCCTCTTGGGCTGTCTTGGGGCCATCTGGGGCGTCTTCGGGCGATCTTTGGCCGTCTCGGGCCTCTCTTGGACCGTCTAGAAAGCTTCTCGGGGCCCTCTTGGACCGATCTGGAGCCCTCTTGGACTCCGAAACAGAACTCCGGCATCTCTGACCCGACCTTGCCGGGGACTTGCCGGGACCTTGCCGGGGTACTTTTCGTCCGGGGACCCCCAGAGGCCGCCCCGCGCGCGCGAACTAGAAATACTGTTAACCAGGTACCGGAGATCTTACCACGCCCTGGCCCGTTGTGCCGGCGAATTTCTGGGATGTGGTCCTTAAGTACGATGTGAGCAGCATAATTCGAGGCAGGGGACCGCGAGTACGAGCGGGTCAAGCGCGCGATCGACGAGCAGGACACGCAGTGCCTCCTGCTCTCGAGGAGCGAGGAGCAGCTCCTCAAGTCGTCGGTCAAGGTTGCGGTCCGCAACTCCCAGGCCGTCGTGGACGCTATCGACGACTTCTTGGATATCCTGCCACAGGAGTGGAGGGTTTCTCCGAAGGGCTTAGGCGACCCGTCCTCCTTCTCCTCCTCCCCCTCCTCCTCCCTCCTCCTCCTCCACCTCCTCCTCCTCCTCCTCCTCCTCTTCCTCCTCCTCCTATTCGGGACGCCTACGGCCCTGAGGGAAACCGTGCACACAGGAGGAGGTCGACACGGCCAAGCTCGTGGCCGAGACGAAGAAGATCCAGTTTTTGCGCCTCCCGGCCACCAGGAAGGCCAACGCCACTGCGGACGGGGACGGCCTGAAGAAGTCGCTCAAGGTCGAGGAGATCTCGCCCGGCGCCGACCTGGCCAAGCTCCGGCCCGACCTGGCGCCGAGGGACTGAGGATTGGAGGCCAGGAGACCGGCACCAACCCCAAGACAGGGGGGTGTTTCCACTGGGAGAAGATTGTCTTGGATGTTGGCGTTGGTGGCAAGATTGCGGCCACCTGAGAAGCCCGAGTCTTACCACCATCACGGAGACTGGGATCATCTTCCCTTGGCGGAGGCCACCGCCGATAGAGTCAACCCGCAGAGTGAGGATGCGCGACGTCCCAAGGCTTAGGATGCACGACGTGGGGGGTGTTGGACGAAGAATAAAAAACAGTCAAAGCATACCCCAAAATAGCCCAAAATAGTCAAAAAGTCGCCCCCCTATTATTTTTTACCTATTTTTGAACATCCAAGGTTGCCCTTGCATCCTTCTCCTTCGGCCCATCCTTTGCCGCTTTCGCTGGCCGCGCCTCGCCCGCAACGTGTCGCCATGGCCTTCCCAGGCCCCTGCGTCCTGATCGTGCGTCCTTGCTACAGTCGGGGCGCTGAACAAGGAACCCTTTTCGTTGGGGAGGGGCTCCGTGTTCCTTAATTCTTTCGCCGCTTGCCTTAGGCTGTCCTCAGGTTTTCGATGGGGAACCGAAGCTTAACTTATGGGGAAAAAGGGGCCTCGTTCCTTATGCAGGGTTCCTTAGGTCAACGCCCCGACTGTACACGGGGTGACTGCACTGGTGTTGGTGCCAACCTCTGAGCCTCCCATACGAGCCGCTGCCGGGGCTGACTGGCCGCGCGCCGCCAGCGCGCGACAGCCTCGCGGCGCGCGGCGCCGCCGCCCTGCGCGCGCGCCGCCCCCCACTCGGGCCGGAGTAAAAAGCATGCGGTGCGCTCCTCCTCCTCCTCCTCCTCCTCCTCCTCCCCCTCCTCCCTCTCCTCCTCCTTCCTCTCCTCCTCTCCTCCTCCTCCTCCTCCCTCCTCTCCTCCCCCTCCTCCTCCTCCCCTCTCCTGCTCCTCCTCCTCCTCCTCCTCCTCCTCCTCCTCCTCTCCTCCTCCTCCTCCTCCTCCTCCTCCCCTCCTCCTGCTCCTCTCCTCCCCCTCCTCCTTCTCCTCCTCCCCTCCTGCTCCTCCTCCCGATGTTGCCCGCCATCCTCCCGCAGGTGTTCCCCGGAGGGGTCCCACAACGCCTGGGGGAGGTTTCTTGGCCGTGCGCCTCGGTTCCCGGCAGTCTCCACCGTGGGTGCTCGAGCGTGGCAGCGTGCGGCACGCGGACCTCCCCTCCCCGCACCTCTCCGCCGCCCGCCGCTGCCCTCTGCCGATCCTCTCTGCCGCTCCCCGCTGCCGTCTGCCGTCTCCCGCCTGCCGGCTGCAGCCCTCCGCCGCGCTCCGCCGCGCTCTGCCGCTCGCTGCCGCTCGCCGCTGCTTTCTCTGCCGGTCTCCTCCTGCTCGTCCTCCTGCTCCTCCTCCTCCTCCTCCTCCTCCTCCTCCTCCGCCTCCTTCTCCTCCGCCTTCCTCTGCTATCTCCGTTCCCACCTCTTGTCTCGTTCCATCATGGCCTCTTCGCCCTCCCTCCCTCGTCCTACTCCTCCTCCTCTTTCTCCTCGGGGGGGACATCCCACGGCCCCTGGGCGATTCCTTTCTCATCGATACTCCTCCTCCTTTCCTCCGCGCTCCTCCTTTTCCTCCTCCTTCTCCTCCTCTTCCTCCTCCTCCTCCTGCTCCTCCTCATCCCGCTTCTCCTCCTCCTCCTCCTCCTCCTCGTACTCCTCCTCTTGCTTCTCCTCTTCCTGCAGCTTCAACGGCGGCGCCCAGGTCTGCCGCTCTGCTCCGAGGCTTGGGGAGGATCGATACTGTCCCTTCTCGCTCCTGCTCTTGTCCGCCAACCTCTTCTCTTTGGGGTCACGTGCGCTCCTCACCCCTCCTCTTGAGCAGAGGGAGCAGAGGAGTCACGTCTACATACCCCCGACATGGGCATTTCATTATAGATGTCCCCTCAATCAGGGGGCGAAGAACGGTATGAAATAAAAGTTTCCGCCGTCGGGGACGTCTGCCCCCCAGGCGGCTGCAAAGTTCATACCCCCACGGTGCCACGTAGTAGTATTAACTTTCCAGCCCCCCAGGGATAGGCGCCCCTGACGGCGGAACAGTTTATGCCATACAGTTCTCCGCCCGCTAACTCAACCTGGGCGCGAACGGGCCGTGGAACACCGCTGGTCGGCGCCCACTGGGAAGGGCCACGCGCCCGAGACGTCCCCACAGTCTGGGCGCGAGCGGGCCGCTGGAACGCCCTTGGTCGGTCCCTCCTCGGGAGAGCCAAGTGCGATGTCGGCTACCTCGCGGCGAGCACGGGGCTCCGAAGAAGGCCGCGCCCACAGCCGACCTTGCACGCCCACTCTCGAGGCCACACCTTCTCCTCCTCCTCCTTTTCCTCCTCCTTTTCCTCCTCCTCCTCCTCCTCCTCCTCCTCCTCCTCCTCCTCCTCCTCCTCCTCCTCTGGGCGCGACCTGGCCCGCGGAGCGCCTCTGGACGGCCCCCCGCTGGGAGGCCAGAGTGCCATGCATGTCGCGCCGCGTCGCGCAGGCCACGGGGCTCTGGAAGCAGGGGCGCCCACAGCCTCGAGCGGCCATGTTGCCGCACGCCGGGTTTTGTTCGACGAGGAGCGACCGCTCACCATGCCAGGCTGAACAGACGCCAATCGCAGCAGTGCAAACAGCAAAATGTTGCTGCCCACCCTTGGGGTGCGGCCGGGCCGAGCACGGCTCCCCCCTGGGAGGCTCAAGTGCCGCGCCTGCCACATCGCGCGGGCCATGGGGCTGGGAAGAAGAGACGCGCCCAGGGGCCACGAAGACAGCCACTCTTCTGCGCAAGACGTCCCCGCCCTCTGGGCGCGAAGGCCGGAGTACCCTTCGTGCGTTCCCGCCCGAGTGCGCCTTGATCCGTGCATGAGGGTCCCGGGTGCCAGTGCATCCGTACACGAGTTGGTGCGAGTGTGAGTTATCGGTTTTGGGCGGGTTTGATTGCGCATGAGGTTGAGCGTGGGGCGAGTCTGAGTGCGAATGCTTTGAGTGTTGTTGGTTCGTGTGTGTGTGTGTTTATGTGAGTCTGACCGTGGCTAGGCTGAGTCTGCGTGGAACTGAGTTCGAGCGGGTTAAGGATGAGTGAGCCTGGGTACGAGTGAGTATGAGTGTGAATGGGTGGAATGGCTTTCAAGCCTTCTACCCCTATCTCCATTCCCCCCCTGTTTCTCTTTCCAGTATGGCCTCCTCGCCCTCCCTCCCTTGTCCTCCCCTTCTTTCTCCTCCTGGGGGACATCCCACGGCCCCTGAGCGATTTCTTCTTCATCGATCCTCCTCCTTTCCTCCTCGCTCCTCCTGCTCCTCGTCCTTATCCTCCTCCTTATCCTCTTCTTCCTCCTCCTCCCCGACGACGACGATGACGACGACGACGACAACGACGACGACGCCGACGCCGACGCCGACGGCGACGCCGACGCCGACGACGCGAGAGGTCAGCACACGCCGCGCCCCGCCCTTGACGCGTGGGGGCGGTCGAGGTGGCCGCGCGCGGGGCGGGCGCAGGCGCGGAACTTGCTGCGTTCAGCCCCGGATGAGAGCCCCGGTGGTTTTCGGGCCAAAAGTTGTTGTGCGATGTAGACCGAAGGGCCTACCCTAGGCTAGCCTGGGTCTCGGGAAGGGCCTCCCCTACGTAGGCTACCCTAGGGTCTCGGGAAGGGCCTACCCTAGGCTACCCTACGCTCTCGGGCAGGGCCTGCCCTAGATTATCTTAGGGCTTTGGGGAGGCCCCACCCTTGGCTACCCTGGGGCCTTGGGCAGACCTCCCTGGGGCCTTGGGCAGGCCCTGCCCTGGGCTGCCCCAGGGCATTGGGTAGGCCTCAGGATCGCCTCCCTCCCCGCACGGCTCTATACCCATTGGCTCGTCTCCAGCGGCCGCTCGGGACGGCTGCGGCCCCGCCCGAGCGTTGCCGGCGATCGTGGGCGACAAATACATGTATTGTGCCAGGAGTGACCGTCTCAAGAGAACATTCAATTTACTGTACAGGTGTGCACACAGGTACTATCGGGCAGGACGAAAGGGGGGGATTGGGAAAGGGGGGGTCCAGAAATTTGCTGCATGCAGCTGGTTTCGGCCCCACCGAGGGGCCCATTCCTCGATACGTAGCCGCCTCCGGCGCCGGGAGGCGCCGGGAAAATCAGCTACGTGAGCTGATTCTCAAACCCCGCTTCCTCCTCCTCCACCTCTTCCTCCTCCTCCTCCTCCTCCTCCTCCTCCTCGAGCGTCCGCCGTTCGCGAAGGGAGGCGCGACTGCGGGAAGGCACCCCGAGGCTGGCAAGGCCCCCCGCGGCGCCTTTCGCGAGCGCCCGAAGCCTTCGACGGCGCAGACGCCGACCGCCGACGCGAACGGCCGGGTGGTCCACGGCGGCGCGAGGCCGATCGCGCCTCGCGCGTCGCGGTCTGGGCCGCAGCGGTGGCCCTTCTCCAGAACGGGGCGGCGGGCTGGCGCGCAGAGGCTCGCGCGCCGTGCGATCGTGGGCCGCGCGGCGCGAAGTCGGGGTCCCAGGCATGCGACGTGCTGGCGGGGTCCCTGAAAGTCCCCACCTTTTCCCCGGGACCCGGGACCGGTCTTTCCTCCCGAGGCGTTTAATTGGACGGCCCCGAGGCCCGGCGAGGGCCCCCCGAGGCCGAGCATGGCCAAACCCTGACCGTCCTGATTTTTTGCACGACGCGACCATGTTTGGGGAACGACGACGATGCCCCCAGCCCCCCCCCCCGGGCCAGGCCCGAGGACGACCGCGACAGCGGCTCCGAGCACGAGCACGAGTGGGACCAGAGCGCCATGTTCCGGGCGGCCATGCGCGCGGAGGCCGAGCGGAAGGCCGCCGCCGCCGCGAGGCGCCGGCGGGCCCCCCCTGGGGGTCTGGGGCCTCAAAGAAAAGAAACAACAAAAAAAACACGCCATGAACATAAACACGTAGCGCTCCGCACGGGGTTCTTGGATCTGCGTCGGGCCCCCCCCCGGCGGCGCCTCTGGCGCCGCCCCTGGCGCGCTCCGCGCGCCAGGGAGGGGGGTCCAGCGCGGATCCAAGAGATTCGCGCGGAGCGCCAACGGTTTATGTCTATGGCGTTTTTGTTCGAGGATCAGAGGTGGAACGGTGAAACAGTCTAGCCTATCCCGGATGGGGTCCGAGCAGTTGAGGCCAGGGGATCGCGCCGAATCGGCGACGCCTCGGCGGTGCGGCGCAATGTGGAGCTTGATGTTCTCCGCGCCGCTGGCGCAAGGAAGCCTCGCCGACGTCGTCGATGCATGGCCGATGCATCTGCGATGCGGCGCGATCCTCCGACCCCGTCTGCTCGGGCCCCATCTGGGAGGCCCCTCAACAGACAGAGGCCACCGCCACCGCGAACCCATAGTGGAGTACGAGGAGGAGGAGGAGGAGGAGGAGGAGGAGGAGGAGGAGGAGGAGGAGGAGAAAGAGGAGGAGGAGGAGGAGGAGGAGGCACCGCGAACCCATCGGGGAGGGGAGCGATCCCTGGGCGGTGGCACGGCGGAGCGTCGTCCAGCCTCTGTGGGTCCCCCCGTCACGGCGGCGCCGCCCCCGGCGCGCCCCGCGCGCCAGGGAGGGGGCCCAGCGCCGATCCGAGAAATCCGCGCGAGCCTCGGAAAGTTTCAGTTTGTGCAGTTCTGTTGTTCCTCTAGAGGCGGGCCGAGGTATGAGGTCGAAGCCGTTTCGGGCAGGGTAGTTACCCCAAGATTCTTCGTGTCTGCTGGATGTTTTTTTGTGCCCCTTGGGGAGGGTACCCCTCAAAGGAAGGTCGCTCCGCAGTGAGGATTGGGCAATTTTGCGCTTCGGCATCCGCACCCCCCGCTGCACTTGCGGCCAAAGGGGACGGGCGCGGGGGGGGGGGGCGGAGGAGGGGGGCGGAGGGAGAAAAAAACAACAAAAGTGGGTAGGCAGGGGCAGCCGAGAGGCCCCCGCTTTTCTCGCCCTCCCTTCGTGCGTTCACCTTCTCTTTGCTCCCCATCCGCGCTTTCCCGCCCCTCCTCCCCCCGCCCTCCCCCGTCTATCTCCTCTTCCTCTTCTCTCGCTCCCGCTGCCCTCGCCGAATTCCCGCGGCCGTTCCCCCCCCCCCTGCCGCCTGCGCCCCCTGCCCCCGCGCGATCCTCAGCGCGACCTCCGTTCGCAACTGTCCCTCCGAGCCCCCCTGCCCGCCCCCCCGCCGGACCTCTCGGCAGCGGCACCGGCGCTCGCCGGGGTCAGCGCTGCCTAGCCTGTTTGCACGGCGCGCCCCGTCCAATGGGAGCGGGGCCCACTGCGACATGGCGTCGTGAGCCAGAGCTTGCGCGGGGATTCGCCGCCGCGCCAGGAGTGATCGGGCCCACCCTCGGCGGCGCAGCGATCCGCCCAGCTACGCCGTTCTTCCCGCGCAGCGCGCATTGCCATCGCCGCGCCGTTGCGTCGGGCGCCCGGCGCCCGCCCATGTTGCAGGTGGCCGTGGGCGCGCTCGCTGGCGTGGCACATGTGGGGGGGGGGGGGGGGCAGTTTGTTCGCGACGCGGCCAGCAGTGCTCACGTCCCGCCGCCGGCTTCTGCATGCCGATTGGCTTGTTTGTTGCGGGGGGCGGGACAAGCGGCGGCCGCGTAGATTCTCGGCGAGTTCGAATGGCGCTTGTTTGCCCCCAGCGGCATCTTCGCAAAAGGCACCGCGCAGTTGGTCAAGGGGTCGGGGGACCTTGCGGAAGGGGGAAATGTTGGATGAGTTTGATATGCATACTGATCAGAAGTCACGGAGGTCCGAAAAATGATTATCACGCATGTCGGTGCTCCTCTTAGCCAGCCGCACAGATGAGTTGGGGCCGTGGCCCATCCCAGAATAGAAGTCCATCCGCCCATTCTACCAGCGTCGCGGGGATGTCGGCGCTGTGTCCTCGCAGCTTGGCTGCCGACGACCGAGGAGAGAGGAGAAAGGAGAAAGGAGGAGAAGGAATAGCAGCAGCAGCAGGAGGAGGAGGAGGAGGAGCAGGAGGAGGAGAAGGAGGAGGGGGAGGAGGAGGAGGAGGGGGGAGAGAAGGAGGAGGAGGTGGAGGTGGAGGAGGAGTTAGGGGGGGGGAGGGGGAGGAGGAGGAGGAGGAGGAGGAGGGGAGGAGGAGGGAGAAGAGGAGGAGGAAGAGGAGGAAGAGGAGAAAGAGGAGGAGAGGAGGAGGAGGAGGGCATGAACTTTGCCCTGACCAAGCACATGCAGTGAGTGGGAGGGAGGAGGGATGAGAGGAGGAGGAGGAGGAGGAGGAGGAGGGGAGGAGGAGGTAGGAGGAGGCGTAGGGGGAGGAGGAGGGAGGAGGAGGAGAGGAGGAGGAGGAGGAGGAGGAGGAGGGGAGGAGGAGGAGGGGAGGAGGAGAAGGAGGAGGAGGAGGAGGAGGAGGAGGAGGGGGAAGAGGAGGAAGAGGAGGAAGAGGAGGAGCAGCAGCAGCAGCAGGAGGAGGAGGAGGAGGAGGAGCAGCAGCAGCAGGAGCAGGAGGAGGAGCAGGAGGAGGAGAAGGAGGAGGAGGAGGAGGAGGAGGAGGAGCAGCGGCAGCAGCACCAGGAGGAGGAGGAGGAGGAGCAGGAGATGGAGGAGGAGATGGAGGAGGAGGCCAAACCCACACGAGACGTAGGCATCAGCGAGCAGTTGGCGCACCATTTGCGCCTGCCCTGGCCCCAGCCGCCGCCGCCTCTCGGCGGCCGCCTCTCCGCTTGCTCCTCCGGCCACAGAGGTCCGCCGCCTCGGCTTCCAGCCTGCTGCCGGGCTCGCCCGAGGGCCACTGCCGCGGCACTGTCCTCGGCGCACTCGTGGTCACAGTTCGAGTGAGCCAGACTTCGGGTTTGCCGGCGTTGTTTGACGAGCGCGTCCTGGACCTTGACGGTCCAGTTTTCGTGGGAGATCTGCAGCGGGAGCTGGCGTCAAGTTTCAGATTGGGCCTCGCCATTTGTACGATGGCCCCGTCAGGCCAACCGACTCCCCGAACAGTGATGGAGCTGAGCTTCCACTTCAGCATGCAGCCGCGCCTCCCGTGGCCAGAACGCCACGCGCTTCGAGACACACTGCGCCAATTGTTCCACTTCTGCGGTTGCGGGCGGTGATGCGCGCAATGCCCGTCCGCCATGCCGCTTTCGGAGCAACTCCGTCGACCCGTCCGCGAGCTTTCTGTGGCTTGGCTTAGCTTTGCCCCTGCAGGAGGTGGGGAGGAGGAGGACCAAAACCGAATGATAAAACACCTGGCGTTGAACGCTGAGTCAGCAGACCACTTTGCGTTCATCCACAGCGTCCATGGTGCGCGCTAGAGCACCCCGACCGCAGAGGAGGGCCCAAGACGTAGGCTTCAGACGTTGTGAGCTCTCCGCGGCGTGGACTCCTGGAGGTCTGGAACTTTTCCCAAGAGCTGACGTTTCACCCCGAGCCGTTTTTTGACGGTCAGGGGGCCCTGAAAGGGCTCCCCGGGGACCGAGAATTTCAAAAGCCTTTCCTCGTTCCCTGAAGCCGAAATGTTGCTTCGCGAGAAATCGCGACTGGAGCCCTACACCCCATCCTCCTGCGTCGTGTTTCGACCCCGATCGATCTGTGACGGCACCGGGGCCGGAAGCTGGGTGACAACAACGCACAGCGTGAAAAAAGGTGCCGCACCAAGGGCCCAGGATGGTTCCTCAACGACCCGAGGAGGAGGAGGAGGAGGAGGAGGAGGAGGAGGAGGAGGAGGAGGAGGAGGAGGAGGAGGAGAAAAAAAGAGGAAGAAGATGAGGAGGAGGAGAAAGAGGAGGAGAAGGAGGAGGAGGAGGGGGAGGAGGTGGAGGAGGAGTAGGAGGGGGAGGTGGAGGAGGAGTAGGAGGAGGAGGGGGAGGAGGAGGAGGAGGAGAAGCAGGAGGAGGAGGAGGAGGAGAAGGAGGAGGAGAAGGAGGAAGAGGAGGAGGAGGAGGAGGAGGAGGGCAGGAACTTTGCCCTGACCCAGCGCATGCACGCGCCCACCGCCTCTCCGAAGTTTGTGTGTTCCCCCTCTTGCTGCATCAGGGTCATCCTTCGCCCCGCCGTTCCGTCGTCCTCGTTTCTCTTCTCACCTCGCGTTTTTGTGGACCCTCCCCAGCAATATGGGCGGAGAGCCACCGAGGGCTCCATCTGGGTAGTGTCCAAAACCTGTTAAGAAATGATGACTCCCCCCTCACACCCTGGAGCCCGACTGCCCATAACTCGCCGCCGAATAATCATTTTGAAATTGCCCCCCCTGGAAAAAAGATCCCACGGGAGCCGGAACGATGCGATTGATATATGATCCCGGGCTGCGAGCCCAGGGCCCCTGCCCCCAGATGGGATGTGTCTCAGGGTCCCTCGGGCCCCCGCCCCCAGATGGGATGGGGTTGGGGCGGACGACGACGACGACGACGACGACGACGGCGACGACGGCGACGACGGCGACGACGCCGCCGACGCCGACGACGCCGACGCCGACGCCGACGCCGACACCGACTACAACGACGACGACGACGATAACGACGACGACTAAGGTACCGTCCGCTCTGCCTCCCTGAAGCAACGCAACACCACGCCACACCCAGAGGGAGGCGACGACGGGGAAGACACCGTCGACGACGGTGTTGCTTCTCCTCCTCCCTCCGTCCCCCTCCTCATCCTTCCCTCCTCGTTCCTTGGCCCTCTCTTCCCCACCTTGCTCCCTTCTCTCATTTGAGCGAGCTGAAGTTTTCTTCACTTGAATACATAACGCGCGTTTTCTGGTCTCCGACCCACCCACCCACCCAGTAGATAACATAACAACATAACGCGCTCCGCCTCACTCACCCCCGTTGCAGCAGCTCCTGCTACTTAGCGCATAGACATGCATGCTATTCGTAGTGAGCGCAACGTGTTGTGTTATGCGCCAGCGAACCCACCCACCCAGCCAGCCACATAACGCGCGTTAGGTCGTTTCATAAACTTGAGCTCCTTCCTGTCCTGCTCCTCCTCCTCCTCCTCTTCCTCCTCCTCCTCCTCCCCCTCCTCCTCCTCCTCCTTCTTCTACCCGATGGAGGGTGGAGGGCCGGACCCCGTACCCAGCACGGCACACGCACAGGGGAAAACCCCTCCACGCCACGCCCTCGGGGGGGGGTTATCGCGCGGGGGGCGGGCCCGATGACATCAACATGAGGGGGTGTACATATACACAGATGTATATATCTATGTGTGTATGCATAGATGTGTGCATAAGTACATATCTCTATCTATGTGTGAATATGATTATATATATGTATTTATGTATATGTAGATGTAGATGTAGATATACACGCATGCAAAACTATATACACAGATACATTACTGCATCTATACATCTATACAGATACACGCCAGGGGACAGGGCTGGTGGCTCCGAAGGCGGCCCCTCGAAGCGCCATGGGGGCCCCAGGGCCCCGGGAGCGCGCTGGGATCGCGCCAGGAGGCCAGAGACGCCGCCAGAAGGGCTCAGAGAGCTCCAGGAGCGGTCCAAGAGGCCTCCAAGACAGCCCGAGCGCTCCAAGACGTCCAACCCAGACCCCCTCGGGCAATGAAATAATCATGACGGGAGGTTTTACTCTATTTTCGGTCTCTGGGGGCCCTGACCGGCCCTCGGGACCGTCAAAAAACGATTCAGAATGAAAATCTGGTCCAGGGGAATGGGTCGAGACCTCCAGGGGTCGACGTAATGACAAAATCTTGACGTCGGGGGTCTGGGGAGATGGCCTCAAGACGGCGGTCGCGGCCACGCCCCTGGCAATCCGGTTTGCCCCGCCTTCCTTCTTGTTTTCTCGATGCGCAGCACTACAGCGCTGGGACGAACCGATCTTGAGCTGCCCCCCCCAGACTGTCTTCTGCGACCGTTTCTAGACATGACGCAGACAAGTCCGCAGCTTCGAGGCCTCTTGGAGGAGGGCAGCCGGCGCGCGGCGGGGGCGGCCCGCAGGCCAGAGGCGGCGGAGGCGCGGCTGCCCCCGGAGCTGGCGCGGCAGGCGCGCCCCCTCGAGGGCCCCCCCCCCCCTCCCCCCCCCCCGCGGCCTGCGTGCGGAGGCCTCCCAGACCTTAGGCCGCCGAGTGCCCACGAGGTGGCTTCTTCCCAGCCGTCCTGTGGTGTCGGGCCCTCGCTTCGGATCGGCAGCGCCCCGCGTGTCCTCCGCCCGTCTCTCCTCTCCTCCCCTCCCCCCTCCTCTCCTGCCTCATCCCAGCCCCGCACCGAGGTCAGCACACCCCCATCACACGCCTCGTGGCCCCAGAGAGGGAGCTCCGCCCAAGGCCCCAGTGGGAGAGTCCGCATGGCGGCACCGCGCCTATGTTGGCACACCCTTTGCGCGTCTCATGGCCCCTAGAGAGCTCGGCCGAAGGCCCCAGTGGCAGCGTCCGCATGGCAGCACCGCACCCGCTTCGACAAGTCCCTCACACGTGTCGTTGCCCCCCCTGTGTCTCACCCGCCTCGCGATACTCGCAGCTGCACGTCAGTTTTACGGCAAGATCGTTTACTCGGTGAACCCGTAGCGTCTGCTACGGTGGGTCGCCCTCTCCGTGCCCCCCCCCAGTCACGGTACCTAATGTATGCGGGTGGGGGCCAGTTTCCCCAGCAGCTTGGCGCGGTGTTTCCAGGCATGCTGTGGTGCTGAGAGGCATGTTTTGGTGCTCACAAGCATTCGGCCTCGCGCAGAGGGGGGTGGGGGGATGGGGGATGCCTTCTTAGCAGCACCCCTGCTTCTTCGCAGGCGCGGGCCTCGTCTACAGATGTAAGGCCGGCGCCTTCTGAGAAGCAGCCCCCTTCTATAAGGAGCCCCTCCCCCCTCCCTCCACCCCCGTGTGCGCGCCGCCACAGCATGCTGTGGCGCTCGCAGGCCCGACCCCCCCCCGTGACGCACGCTGGGGAGAGGGACGAACAGCACTCTCCCCACGACCGTGGGCCTCGAGATGTCGGGCGCTGCCGTGGCTGCCCGGCGGTCTTCCGGCCTCGGGGCGTGTGCTCGGCAGCCGCGCCCCGCCGCGAGCGCTCCGGGGCGGCCCGAGGCCCGAGGCGTCCCGAGGCGCCGCGCCGGAGGCCCCGCCAGGGCAGCACACTTGGCCTTTAGGTCGGCCATGCCCCTCTGCAGGAGGAGCGTTCAAACGTAATCAAAACATAATGCACGTACGATGTTCTCATCATGTTCTCCATAGTTTGGAGACTTGTCGACTGCTTCCAATTTTCCTTCCAGAATCCGCCTGCAGGGGGGACATGCCCGACCGAACTTTGCCTTCCGTTCTGGACGTCGACCTGGGCTCTGAGCCTCTCTTCGCTACATGCGTCCTCACTGCAGCAGGCAGGCCCGCCTGCCTGGGCGTAACACGCCGCCCTCCCCTTGATTGCCGGCGGCGAGCGAGGGGGGGGGAGTGAGAAGGGGCGGGCCCTTCTCAGAAGGCTCGGAAGTCCCCTGGACTTCTGGGAAGTTTTGCAGGCCTTCCCCGAAGACAGAAGGAGCCTCTCCGGAGGCGCGAGGGCTTCTGAGAGCCCCGCCGCCCTCTGAGAGGGCCTTCCCCTTCTCACTTCCCCCCCTGGCTCGCCGCCAACACTGGGGCCAGTCCGACTGCAGGGCGCGAGGCGAGGCGAGCCGTGTGTTTTGCCCACGTCCTCGGACTCTAGCGGTCGTCTCCCGGCCCATGGGGCCGTCGGAAGCGGTGGTCGAGATCCCTAGGGGGCCACTGGGAGGAGTAGGAGGAGGAAGAGGAGGAGGAGGAGGAAAAGGAGGGAGAGGAGGAGGAGGAGGAGGAGGAAGGAGAGTGGAGGAGAGGAAGGAGGGATGAGGAGGAGGAGGAGGAGGGGAGGGGAGCGAGGGATAGGAAGGAGGGAGGAGGGGGCGGAGGATTAGGATTAGGAGTTGGAGGAGGGAGGAGGGGGGCGAGGATGAGGATGAGGAGGTGGAGGAGGAGGCGCAGAGGCGGAGGAGGAGGAGAACGGAGGGGGAGGAGGAGGAGAGGAGGAGAGGGAGGGAGGAGGAGAGAGGGGTGAGGAGGGAGAGAGGAGGAGGAGGGGAGGGAGGAGGGAGGATGGAGAGGGAGGAGGGAAGAGTGAGGAGGAGGAGGGACGAGGGAGGAGGATGAGGAGGGAGGAGGAACTAAGGGAAGGAGGAGAAGGAGAAGAGGAGGAGGAGGAGGAGGACGCAGGGGTGCGAGGAGCAGTATCGGGGAGGGGGAGGAGCCAGTGGATCTCGAGGGCGTCCAGAGTCCGAGCAAGAGCAGGAGAAGCAGCAGATGTCGGTTGCGCGCCTTGGGGGCTATGGGGGAGGC
>CAUYUJ010012024.1:0-19719 GCA_963575745.1 Prorocentrum cordatum | reverse complement strand
GCGTGGGGGTGTGGGTGTGGGTGTGGGTGTGGGTGTGGGTCTGGGGGTGTGTGGGTGTGTGTGTGTGTGTGTGGCGTTCTCGTGTTTTCTGCTTTCAGGCGCTCCATGACGCCTCAAGAGACCCCCTGGATCGCCCCAAGACGGCCCAAGAGGCCTCCAAGAGGACCCCCAAACCGCCCCAGAGGGCCCAAGACGGCCCAAGAGGCCTCCAAGACCGCTCCAAGAGGTGGCCCAGAAAGGGGAACCCGAACTGGCATTTCGAATCCTCGGCCCGAAAGGACCTCAAGAGGCCCCAACAAACCGCCAAGAGGTCCCAGGGGGACCCCAAAAGACCCGCAGGAAGCCCCAAAAGTCACCCAAAGGGCTCCCACGAGGTCCCAGAAAGGCTCCAAAGCTGTCTGCAAGAAACCAAACAAAACTGCCTCCAAGTAGCCCCCGGGAGCGCCCCGAACATTTTTTTGTGTTTAAGAAAAAATCCAAAGGAGTTTGGCTCACAATCCGTGAACGTTGGCGGGATGGGCCGAAGGCCATTACATGTACATGTGTATGTAAGAGTGCATGCGCATATAACATTCCTCTTCCTATATCTTTATAAGCCTGGGCGGGAGGAAAACCCGTCCCCACCCCCCCCAAAAAAAAACACTCCCGGGACCTGGGGCTTTGGGGCCCTCCGGACGGGCCTCGAAGCGGCCACCGGGCCTCGCAAGGCGTTTTGCCAAGCCTTCCCAGCACACTTAAGGCGATCAGGGGGTCATTGGAGACGTCCCAGAGACCCCCAAGACAGCACAAGAGCGCTCCAAGAGCGACCGACGTGACCTCAAAATGGTCCAAGAGGCCTCCAGGACAGCCCCAAAGAGGCCTCCAAGAGCACTCCCAAGAAGGCCCCCCGAGGCAAACATCATTGATTTTCTGTTGGTTTTTAGTGAATTTTGGGGTTTTCCTCTTTTCGGCTTCCCGACGCTCCAAGACGGCGGTCTTCTGGGCGTCCGAAGCCGCCTGGGAGGCTCCCAAATCGCCCCACAACCATCTGAAAGAGCTTCCAGGCAGCCCAACAGAGCCCCAAAACGGCACAACACGGGTCCAAGATGGCCCTCAGAGAGCCCCATGGCGGCCCAAGATGGCCCAAAGACACCCTCCAAAGAATTCCAAATCGTGACTCGGTCGTTTAGGGAGACGACGGCGGTTGGAGGCAGGGTGGCCCGAGGAAGCCCCCGGAGGCCCCCAGAATACGCCCAGGAGGCCTCCAGAAGGCCTCAAGAAAGCCCGAAACAACTTTTGTGAGGCCCCTAGAGGCTCTCCAAGGATGAGCCTCCGCAAAAAAAAGAGCTGAGGAGGACGTGGAGAATGCGCAGGGTATGGAGAAAATAAGGAACAATAAGCATTGAGGAAGGATAACGAATAACATCATTATAGCGGCGATGCCGGAAAAGGCAACCAGGAGTTATCGCTAACTTGTCGGCTTGACCTTCCTTCCATTCCGCCTGCATACCAAAATTCAAGGACCAAGGTGCATGGCGCGAAGCGCCACTGCAGTCTTGTATGTATGTATGTATATATATACATAGATGATATGCACCTGTTAAAGAATTCGCGCATGTATATGTATAGCTAGGTGTATATGTACATGCACATGGATCGGAGTATGTACATGTATATGTATATGCGTATATATGTATGGATGCCTGCACATATGTATGTATGTCGATGGTTATGTTTATGTCTAGGTAAACGTATAGGTGTCCTTCTCACTCCCGCTCCGCCTCAGGACGACATCCGATGATCACGTCTCGACTCAAGACGGGCGCCGCCAGACTCACACGGTGAAAGACTCCGGTCGCCCCTGAGACTAGCTGGTCTGCGCTGTGGCGGGGCTCGCCTCGAGCAGCCGGAGAAAGCGGCGGGACGGGAAAGAGGACCGTTCAAGGGTCGGCTACACGCAAGAGTGACCCTGGGTAAGAGTGACCTTTGGTGCGCGGCTTTTGGGGGGCCGCGGGGAGACCAAACCTGGGCGCGCAAGCCGCTGCTACCGCTTCGTTTTCAGCCATCTGAGGGCCCATCTGTGCCCGCACCAAAGGTCACTCCGGCGAAAGGTCACTCTTACGTCTAGTCGAAAGGGGAGGATGGAGGAGGAGGATCGGGGGCCTCCTCCCCCGGGCCCCGCAGCCTCCCGCAGGCGCGCGAGAGCCTCGCTGCTGGGCGTGCGGACTGGCCTCGCCGAGCAAAGAAAAGCGAGTGCAGCCACGAGCGCTGCGCAGCACGAGTCGACTGGAACTGCGCACTCGAGGGGGGGGGGTCTCGCCATCGCTCGGACGTCCATTCCCTGTACTTTTTTCGGTTTCGTTCGTGTTGTTTTCGCCGAATGGTCGAGGATGCTCCTCGTAGGTCCACGCCGAGAAAAAAAATGCACACGTCCGAGCGATGCCAAGGTAGGGTGCGCACGGTCATGTGCTCACCAGCGCGCGCAAACTCGTGGGCCATCGCGGCGGCCTGAGGCGCGGGGGGAGTGGTGGGGGGGGGGGGAAGGCAACGGGGGAGGGAGGGGAGAGGAGGAGGAGGAGGAGGAGGAGGAGGAGGAGGAGGAGGAGGAGGAGGGGATGCCTAGAGGGGGAGCCGCTGGAGGCGTGGGGGGGGGGTACGAAGACTACGGGACTGGGGCGAGGGAAGGGAGGAGCGGGACGAGGGGCGGGCGGGCGAAGGGGAGACGGCAGAGGGGGAGGACGAGGGAGAGGGAAGAGCTGGAGGAGCGTAGACCTGACGGACGAGCGCGGTCGACAGGGCAGAGCGGAAAGAGCTCACCTTTATCTTCTCGTTGAGCCTGCTGACGAACACCTCGCCGCGCGCCCAGACCATTGCGGACAGAACTGCCCCTTCTTCTACGTCTCCTTCTTGTTATTATTTGTCCTCCT
This sequence comes from Prorocentrum cordatum, assembly GCA_963575745.1. Classification (NCBI taxonomy): domain Eukaryota; class Dinophyceae; order Prorocentrales; family Prorocentraceae; genus Prorocentrum; species Prorocentrum cordatum. The sequence goes on along the minus strand of CAUYUJ010012024.1, from coordinate 16,813 downwards.
CCTCCTCCTCGTTGCCGTCCTCCTATTGAAACTCTGCCTCCTACTTCTCCTGCTCCGCGTCATGCTCCTCATCATAATCCTAAGCATTTCACATCATCATCATCATCATCAGCATCATCAGCATCATCATCATCATCATCATCATCATCATCAGCAGCAGCAGCATCATCAGCATCATCAGCATCATCAGCAACAGCATCAGCATCATCAACATAATCATCATCAGCAGCATCATCAGTAGCATCATCACCATCGCCACCACCACCACCACAGCCATCATCACGATCACACCCACCAACATCAGCATCAGCAGCATCACCATCAACATCATCATCATCAGCAGCATCATCATCATCATCAGCATCATCATCATCATCTTGAACAACAACAGTAGCATCATCAATATCATCATCACCATCAGCAGCAGCATCGTCGTCATCATAATCATCGTCATCGCATCACAATCATCATCAGCACCAACACCACAAACTCCATCATCATCAGCAGCAGCATCCTCACCACCACCACCACCAACACCATCATCATCCTCAGCATCATCATCATTATCATCATCGGCAATGTCATCATGAGCAGCATCGCCACCATCATCAGCATCGTCACCATCATCACCATCATCACCATCAGCAGCATCATCGTCATCATCGTCGTCGTCGCCATCATCAGAATAATTACCATCAGCATCATACTCATCATCACCACAATAACCACCATCATCATCACCAGCATCATCCCCACCACCACGACCATCATCATCTTCACCACCACCATCATAAGCAGCATCATCATCGCCACCATCGGCATCATCCTCATGCTCATCCTCCTCATCGTCCTCACCATCATCATCATCATCATCATCATCACCGTCACCATCATCAACATCATCATCATGGTCATCGGAATCATCATCACCATCATCATCATCGTCGTCGTCATCGCCGTCATCGTCGCCATCGTTGTCATCGTCATTATCCTTATCCTTCTCCTCATCCTCAGCATCATCATCCTCATCCTCATCCTCATCATCCTCATCATCGTCACCATAATCAGCATCATCATCAGCAGAAGCACCACCATCATCATCATCATACTAATAACCATACGAATAACAATAATAATTCTAAGAATGACATTCATCATCATCATCATCATCATCATCATCAGCAGCAGCATCATCATCATCATCATCACCATCACCATCACCATCCTCATCCTCATCCTCATCCTCATCCTCGTCCTCATCTTCATAATGAGAAAAAGAAGAATCAGCATCGTCGTCGTCGTCGCCGCCGTCGTCATCATCATCACCCGCTGTTGTCATCACCGCCACTAGCATCGGCCCGAAGATGCAAGAACCCGGTTGGGCGCCGCGTGACATATTCAGCTGATCGGGGTCTCTGTCAAATCTGCGAAGGGCAGCGATTGAGTTGGCGGCGCGCCCAGGGAGGAATTGAGATGGAGGAATTGAGATTGGGCAGGTCTTCCAAGAAGGCGGCAGGGCTTCTCAGAGGCCCCCCGGCCTTATGAGAAGGCCCCCGTGGCTTCGGAGAAAGCTGAATCAGCTTCTTGGAGGGCGGAGGTTTCTGAGCCTTCTGAGAGGGCCCGCTCACTCTGCCTTCACCCCTCTTCGCGCGCCGTCGAATGAGCGATCGAGAGCAGGTGGGTCCCGCCGGGGCATCCCTTCCGCCTGGTCTGGCGGAGGTCGTGCTCGCCTGCCCGCCCGCGACACCTCCGCCGCTGCTTCGGGTCGGCCTCTTCGGTGGCGAGGGTCGCCTGCTCCACCGCTGGCGCCTACTGGCCGTGGTCGGCGCTGCTCTCGTCGGCCCCGGCCACTCCGCCTGGGACGGCCCACGGCTGGCAGTGCTCACGGAGCTCGGCTGGTCTCGGCCCAGAAGCTCGGCCCGGCTGCTCTCGGCGGCGGACAAACCTCCCTATAGTAGACCTCCCCTGAGTGAAAGCGGCCTGGGACCGAAACCGACGGACCTGGACCCGCAAAAATGACGGCCGCGACGCCCTCTCGCGAACCGAAAGCGGCCAAGTCCTTAATCGACGTGTCAGGGTGGGAGGTCTGTCCATCCCCGATGCTCGACGTCTGCCACGCTGCTCCTGCCACGCTGCGAGCTCGACGTCTGCGGGGACGCTGGGCGCCGCACCGTCGATGGCAGGGGGGCGCCGTCGCCCCAGCTGTCAGGAGAAGGCCTCGCGGAGGTGTGGCTCCAGCGCGTCCCCCTGCGCTCGGGCAACGCCTCGGCCGTCGCCCCGGGCCGCTGGCTGTCGGCCTGGGCCCCGAGGCAAGGCCTGGGCCCCAGAGGGCGCTGGGACACGAAAGCACAGATGAGCACAGGTGAAAGCACGGCACGACTCACAAGAAATGGCATGCAAATCTGGATAAGTCCCACGGGACCTGAGCCGAATACTGCTTGTCAGCGCTGGACGCACTGCACTCACACTCTAGCGGCTGCCGGTGCACGTCCAGCGCCTGGCGACACCACTCCGCACGGTCTCCCTGGAGAAGGCGGTGCGCCCGCACGGTTGCTCCACCGGGCCCTGCGCGCACTCGGCCCTTGGCCGCCAGGTTTAAGTCGGGCCTGTCCCCCCACAGGGGGACTTCGACGAAAAATAAAAAGTACCCCAAAAATGCTCCAAAATGGCCAAAAAAATGCTCAAAAAATAGTCCCCAGACTAGTTTTGGACTATTTCTGGACTGTTCTTGGACTATTTTGTTATTTTTCGTCGAAAATCCCCCTGTAGGGGGACAGGCCCGACTTAACGCCAGGTGGTCGTAAAAGAGGGCTAGGATCGGGATAAATCGCTCCAGAGCGTTCCGGAGCGCACTCAGAGCGTTCCGGAACGCTCTGGAGCGGCCGCGACGCCCAATACATCCTCCAAACCCGCCGATTCTCAGAGATTTCGAGTTATCCCGATCCGATTTTGTCCCGATCTTCGCGTCGTTTTAGGTCGATCGCAGGCCCACGTCCTGCCGCGCAGGCAGCGCGGCCCCCCGCCCCGAGGAGCGCCCCGCCGCCGAGCCAGGCGCCGGCCCGCGAACCCGGAGCTCCGAGGGCCGGAGGGCCCGAGGTCTGCAGCGATCCTCCTCCTCCCCCTCCTCCTCCTCCTCCTCCTCCTCCTCCCCTCCTCCTCCTCCTCCTCCTCTCTCCCCCCCCTCTCCTCCCCCCCCTCCTCCTCCTCCTCCCCTCCTCCTCCCTCTCCTCCTCCCTCCATCCCTCCTCCTCCTCCTCCTCCTCCTCCTCCTCCTCCTCCTCCTCCTCCTCCTCCTGGCGCCCGCCGGGGCACGGCCGCAGGACGCGTCCAGGGCTGCTGCCCCTGGCTCTCGCCATCGCTCGGACGTCCATTCCTTGTGTTTTTTGTCGGTTTCGTGCGTGTTTTTTCCGCCGAATGATCAAGGATGCTCCTCGATGGCTCTCGCCGAAGGAAAAATGCACACGTCCGAGCGATGCCAAGGGCTGCGCCATCGCCTCCCCGCGTGCCCCGATCGAGGAGGCGGGCGGGGGTCGCCCCCGCCGGCGTCGCCCCCGCTGGCGTCTGCAGGCTGAGCGGGCAGACCCCCGCATCTGCCCTGGGCCTCGTTCAGGAAGGCGCTGCCGTTGGGGCGCACAGGGGCGCACGAATACCGGATGGATGTCCTTCCTGGAGGCGCACGTCCGATCCGGACATGTAATGTGCCCATTTTGTAGCAGATCGTTTGCCTAGCGGTGTGGCCAGAAAGCGGCCGCCACGGCGCACATACTATGAGACTTCTCGGTGCGCGCGTCGCCCCGGGGGGCGGCGCGCACACAGTATCAGTATATGTTGGGGTGACCCCCGCATCTGCTTTGGGTATCGTTCAGGATCGGGGGTGCGCAAACATGGATTAGCGATCCATGGATTAGGCGCGCGCTCACCAAATCCATGGATCGGGGAAGGTGCCCTCCCCAAAATGCGGCAAGTACCGCCTCGCTCTGCGGCGGAGATCTGCGATTTTCCATGGCAACGTCGCAAATCCACGCCCCCTTGATCCATGCTTGCGATCGCCTGACAGGAAGGCGCTTCCATGTAGGAACAAGGACAAGCGGCACCAACACCACCAGGGCGAGGAGATGCGAGGACCAGGGGGGGCTTCACCACTGGTGGTGTGGTTCCCCCCCTCCCTCGAGACGTCCCCGGTCTCCAGCTCGGGGGGGCATCGCGGACCTCTCCTCGCTGGAGGTGGCCCCCCCATCGTGGTCTTGGCGTCGGATCTCCTCCCTCCGATCCACGGGGAGGAGGAAGGAGGAGGAGGAGGAGGAGGAGGAGGATGAGGAGGAGGAGGAGGAAGAGATGGCGCTTGGGCAGCCTCGGCTCGCCGCCCCCCGGGTGCCACCGCTCTCCCAGCTGCTGCGGGCTCGGGCGGCTTTGGCCGCGCGCTTTCGCCCGTCCCCGGGAGCACCTCGACCTGGGCATCGCGCGCCCTGGGCGGCGGAGAGGCGGGATTCTGCGGCTGCATCCTCGGGGGACCTTGTCTGTCCCGTCGCGGCCCTCTCCGCGTCGAATCCGTGTCGAATCCATGTCGACCTCGCCGGATCCGCGTCGAATCCGCGTCGAATCCGCATCGAATACACGCCAAATCCGCGTCGAGTCCGCATCGAGCCCGCGTCAGGCACAGGAAACGACGACACCACTTTCCGGGACAGGCGAGGCCCCCCGAAGATGCAACGTGAGGACTCCACCATGCCGATGAGATGAAACGGCGGGCCCACTCCTGGGACGAAGCCGACGGCCCTGGGGCCTGGGGCCACGCTCCGTCAGGCTGCCGAATACCAAGGCCAAGGAAGGTTCGGCATCGCAGACCCGTTTCACGCGCGACCGCAGGTGGGCAAGCACACTAGGCATCAGCACATCGTGCACGGGAAGAAATTTGGAGCCGAGGACGCCGAGAACGCAAGGAGTCAAAAAGCAAGTCAATCGCGGTACCTGGAAGAATCAGGCGCTTGCAAGATCCGATGGCCTGCGCTAGCAGCCACAGGCGCATTTCGATAGCGCCTGTCTGTTAAACCGCATTGTCGGTCAGTTACATAACTCCAAAGCACTTCGGATACAATGTGTCGAGCACAGCCAGCCTGGAAACGCCTGGCAAAAGATTCAACATTGCCCAAGGAGCCATACGAGTCTGGAAAACAGACAATTCAACAAAAAGCCGCGTGGTCGTTGGGCGCGTTATCTATAAGGTCTTGCATCTTGTCGAAGTCCCACAAAAAAATGGGGCGCGAACCTGAAGGCTCGAGATGACTGCAAAATCAACCACAAGGGCGATGGCAGAGCTAGAATATCTGGAGGGCAGCTGGCCCAGGTCCTGAAATTCTTATGGATTGCAGTCGCCCTTCGCGTGATCCCCAGTAGACACCAGAAAAATGCGTGACCCGAGGCGTCAGCAGCGGCATCACGTTGTACATGTGTGTATCCTCGCAGGCAAAGAAGGGTCCGTCGAGGTTCTTCTTCTAGAATGCCGAAACAGTTTGCAGCGCCGCAACTCGAACTGCCTTAGCGCTCTAACCCACAATCAGGAGATCTCCCCTGGACTCAAAGCGAATTCGAGCGGCACGGAGCATGTGAATGGGGAAGCTGGGAATAAAGAGCCCAAGAGAGGCGGGATTGCTAAACTAGCAAGGTGCCTGCGCAGAACTACACTGCCCGGATCTTTCGTGGAGTCGACTGCTACCTCGAGCGCCTCCTCGCTTGGGCTGGGGCCGCAGGAGCGAAGAGCCTCGATCACCACTTTGCGCGCCTGCGGGCGATCACTCAAGATCTTCTGGGTACTTGTCGATTGAATGCCACAAACTGCGACAGCCTGGACGGGTGACATAAGGTGGACGACCCTGCTGGGCGAAATTGCGCGGTACGTTCTGGCCCTTCATCGATACAGATAAAGTCCACATGTGCGCGCTAGACAGGAACTCGATGTTGCACCGTTCCGTGCAGAAAACGACAACGCACACGCGAGAGACTCGGCCATTTGCCACGGAGAAGCCGGCTGAGTTGAGCGCCTCGCTCAGATCTGCATGGAGCTCGGACCCCGCGGCGCAGGCGTAACCTCAGACGCGAATTGTCTTGCGCTTGGCAATTGGAGCTCGGAAGGGAGAAGGTGCAGTACTGTCGGAGATCACAGGGCTGGAGAAGCGGATCCAGGTTGCCCCAAGTCGCCGCCAGCGGAGCCCGTTCCGCAACCGCCGCTGCTTTTCTCCACGAGATGCATGCGACCCTCGAGAGAATTCAGCTTCTCGATGACCATTCTCAACGCCGGCTCGGATTCAGAGATATAATGTGCGTCATAAACCAGGTGCTCGCTCGTCTGGGCTGACATATCATGTAGAAGTCGAGCCTCGCTATCAGTGAAATTATCGCTTGGGGGTGCTCGAGGACTTGGGCGTTTGTCGCCTGCACCACCCTCGTCGGCGTCAACGACAATGTCACAATGGTCAGCACCTGTGATGGCTGAGGGACCTGCGGGCCTGAAAGGGGGACCGGGAAAACGGACGGACGGGGCTGCGGTGTGGATGAATGGAACGGAAGCCTCTGCCAGTCTTCGGTGCGCTGATCGGACGCCTGCTTCTGCCCGGAGGGATACCTCGAGCAAAAGTGGGAAAGGAGAGGGAGAGGGGAGGGAGGAGGAGGGGAGGGAAGGAGGGGGCAAGGAGGAGGGAGGGAGGCGGGAAGGAAGGAAGGAAGGCAAGGCAGAGCGGGACGGACGCGGAAGCGTGGGGGCCGCCGCCTGTTGCCCCCGCGCGCGGCACTCCCGCGCACGCGCCCTCCGCGCGGCCCTCTTCGAGGGGCCCGCGCCGCGCGCGCGCCCGGGAGGGGCGCCCGCCAGTGGCCGGCCTGGGCCTGCCGCCCCGGCCGGCGGGGCGAATTCTCGGCGGCTCCCAAGGCCGGGGGGGGGCAACGACAAGGGGGGGGGCTGGGCGACAGACGTGGGGCCGGACGGCACCGGCGGAACGCAAGAGTGACACACTGGGCAAGGGCGACCTTTGGGTGCGCGGCATTTATGACTGCCTACCAGACCACCCCAACCCAACCCGAAGACCCGAATTTCGGGTTGGGGGGGTTAAGGGTTCCACATGTGTTTTTTTCAATGTTTCCCGACCCCCCCACCACTGGAAATCGAGGGTAAATCTGAGCCTTCGGGTTGGGTTGGGGTGGTTTGGTGGGTGGTGAATTTAGGGGGGCGCGGGGGGAGAGCCAAACCCGAGCGCGCAGGGCGCGCCAAAGTCGCAGCGCGTGCGGCGATTGGGGGGGGGGGTGCGGCGACAGACTCGGGCCGGGCGGCATCGGCTGGGCGTAAGAGTGACCTCTCGCAGGATGTGGCCTCCGGTGCGGGGCCCCAGGGGGTCCCCCAGGCGCCGAAGGCGCTGCGATGCCAACGGCCTGCGCGCTTGGGTTTGGCTCCCCCGCGCCCCCCTACAGTCGGGGGCTTGACCCAAGGAACCCTAAGTAAGGAACGAGGCCCCTTTTTTCCACAAGTTTAACTTCGATTTCCGATCGAAAACATAAGGAAAACCTGAGGCAAGCTGTGAAACACTTAAGGAACACGGAGTCCCTCCCCAACGAAAAGGGTTCCTTCTTCAGGGCCCCGACTGTAATGCCGCGCACCAAAAGTCACCCTTACCCAGGGTCACTCTTGCGCACAGCCGACGGTAGAGGGGGGGGACCCAGACGTCGGGCGCCCCGACAAACTCGGGGCGGAGGCTTCCCTCGCAGTCTGCGGCCTCTGGGGGGCCCTCGCCGGGCCTCGGGGTCGTCAAAAAACGGCTGGGGATGGGAAACCGGCCCCCCTGGGAAGTGGTCGGGAGGTTGGGGGCCCGCGTCTCGAAAAAACCGAGACGGATGTCTGGGTAGCATGTTGCCGACTTCCCCGGCGCCTCCCGGCGCCAGAAGCGCTGGGGTATCGAAGAAGGCGCCAGGCGGCGGGACCGAGACTGGCTGCAGGCAACAGGTTTCGTATCCCCTCTTTTCCCTCTCCCCCTCGCACTCGTCCAACCCAGCCCAACAGATGCTCGTTCTGGGGACCTTCGTGGATCCAATCGCTCCAATCATGGTCCATGCTCCGTCGAACGTCCGTCGACTTGAGTCGACCCTGAGCCGAACTTGACCTGAGATAGAGCCGAACTGAAACCGAGCCAGACTCGAACTAGAGGCGAACAGATCCAGCGAGTGGGCCCCAGGAAGGTCCCCGAAACGGAAATCCATTGAACGGCTCAGAGGGGGGCTGGGGTGGAGCACCGAGCTGGAGTCGTCGGTACACCGCCGACAGATCGGCGATGGGCCCCTGGGCTGCCGCTACTGGGCCCCCACCGGCCATGAGTGGGCGACTGGGCTCGAGTCGTCCACCCCGCCCCTGAGCCCTATCCTCCCCGAGCGCTGCCCCCGACAGACATCCTCCGTGGCGACCCTCAGATGCGGGCGTCGCAAGACGAATCGCGACGGCGGGTTCTGGACAGCATTTTCGACATCCTGTGGCCCTATCCCAAGACTGTCAACAAAAACAAAACAGTTCAGGATGAAGAGCTGGCCGCGTGGCAGGGAGCGAGATCCCCAGGGGCCCGCATCACGAAGCGAATGCGACGTTGGAGGGAAAGGGTCACGACTGAACTCCTGAGTTTTTCGGCCAGAAGAAGCTGGCACCCCTGGAGACCTCTGGGGTCTCCAGTGACCTCTTGAGACCCCCAGGGAAGGTAACTACGAAAAACTCGGAACGGCAGATCTTCGGTGATCTACTGACCGAGGTCCATCCATACCCAGGTAAGCCAGGCTTTGCAGAATCATGCAAAATCCTGCAGGATCTTGCAGGACCTTGCACCCAAGCCCGGTCAATGCACCCATGGTTCTACAGGGTCCTGCGAGATCCAGCGCTCTGACTGACCCCCGTTTGCATTGACCCCCGTCTCAAGGCTCCAGAAGCTGGCCCCCCTGGAGACCTTCGGGGTCTCCCGTGACCTCCGAGAACCCCAGGGTTATGATGTTCCAACCTACTTCAGCCTTGATCACCAGCAGGAACCTCGAGCCCCCCAAAAAAGCGAAACTCGAGGGTCTTCACGCGTTGGGCCCTGGGAGGCACTCGCCCGACGCCGTTTCGACACCGTTTCGACACTCTCTCGACACTTTTCCGGGTGCTCGAAATGATTTCTGGGATGTGGCCCTTCAGTACGATGGGAGCAACATAACCCCAGGGAAGGTTCCCGCGGAAAGCTCGGGACGGCGGATCCTTGCCCAGCCTGGGGGCCCCCGGAGGGGCCCCAGAAGCCCGCCTCGGGCCGCCGGGGCCCTCCAGGGACGATTCGGAACGGAAAGCCAATCCCAAGGAACGAGCGTGTTCCCCCGACAGGCAGATGTTCGAAATAAGAAATGCCAAACATATGCAAGGACTGCTTCAAAATACTCAAAACATGATCCCCACACTACTATTTTTTTACTGTTTTTGAATATTCCTCCTGTAGAGGGACAGGCCCGACATAAAACAGGTCGGGGGGAGTCCCACTGCTCGCAGAGGAACTGCTCGCAGAGGAACTGCTCGCAAATGGCCTGGATCCGCCACGAGGGTCCACGATCCACCACACAGAAGAAGCCATGTGTGCCTTTCAGATGCCTGCGGGGAGGCACTTTGCGAGAGCAGTGGAACGAGCTCAACGACACGCGGGCGACAAAAAGGAAGGTGGTCTTACGTGAGGGGGCGCGACGGCCCTACGCGTCAGCTTGCGCAGGCCGCCTGCGACGCGCACAGCGTGGGAAGGAGGGCGGCTGCGGGCGACCTTACTGAAGGGGCCCTGGGACACACAAGTAGATACACACAAATAAAAAGATGCCCCATATGTTCCCACATTTTCTGGGTTTCTGTCTGCCCCCCCACTTCCCATATTTTCCTATATTTTCCTGGGAGTCGGCGATTAGTTGTGTCTGTGTGTTGTTTCCCCTCCTGACTTACGCAGGCACCCCAATGCGCGAGTGCCTGGGAAAGCACAAAAGGCAGTGCGTGCCAAGGGCACTGCCGCCGAAGGACCCCCTATCGGCGCGCTGCGGCGGAAGAGGCACCGCTCCTCCGGGCGAGCACGGAGGAGCCACACGCCGACGGACTCCCGTGGGGCAGCGCGTCCTTGGCACGACTCCTTTCCCGAGTGTCGACGCCGTCGACCCGCGTGCGTTCGCCTCGCTCGTGCCGCGGCCCGAGGCCCGCGACGGCGGATGTCCGGAGCTGGCCCTGCGAGTACCTTTGCCTGCAGGGCTCGCACCTTGCGGCACGACAACTAGCTACGCCGGCAGCAGCAACACCAACAACACTAGAGATCAAGAGCGACCGCTCGTCGCTGATCGCGTATCGCTCGGCATATACACCCCAACCCATCGACCCCTCGGCGGTGGACAAACCTCCCTTTCGTAAGCCTCCCTTTCTCATGAAAAAACGGCCCAGGACCGAAACCGACGGAACAGGACCCCCGAAAAAATGATGGCCGCGACGCGGGGTTTCGTGTGCTAGGATGCGTGACTGCCTCGGTGTGCTGGGCCAGGCTGCGTGCTGGCATGTGTCGGCGTATTGCATCAATGTGCTCGGTGCTGGGATGCTGGATCGATGTTATCGGTGTTGGGATGTGTCCGTGGACTGCCTCGGTGTGCTGGGATCGGTGTGCTGAGATGTGTGGACGTACTCGGATATTTGTGGCTGCTGGGAAGTAGCCCTCTCTGTTCATTCCGACCAACCGACCGCATCCCCCGCCCCCTCCCCCCCCTGCCCGACCGCCGTGGCCCCCCGTGCCCCCCACCCCGTTTCCCCCGTGCCCCCCTCTGCATATTCCGACCAACCGACCGTGCCCCCCCTGCCCGACCATGGCCCCCCTCTGTGTCCCCCCTTCCTCCCGTGCCACCCCCTCTGCTCATGCCGACGACCGTCCGTGCCCCCCCTCTGCCCGACCGCGGCCCCTCGTGCCCCCCCTTCCCCCCCGTGGCCCCCCTTCTGTGAATTCCGACCGACCGACCGCGCCCTCTCCCCTCTGCTTGACTGTCGCCCCTCGTGCCCCCGCCCTTCCCCCCCGTGGCACCCGCCCTCTGCTTGATCCAGCCGACCGACCGTGCCCCCCCCCCCCCCCATGCCAGACCGCGGCACCCGTGCCTCCCACCCTTCTCATTGTGCCCCCCCTCTGCTTATTCCGACCGACCGACCGCGCCGCCCCCCCCTCTGCCCGACCGTGGCTTCCCGCCCCCACCCCCTTTTCTCCGCGCCCTTTCTCTCTTCGTATTCCGACCGATCGACCGCACCCCCCCCCCTACTCGACCGTGGCCCCCCGCACCCCCCCTTCCCCCCGTACCCCGCCTCTTTTGCTTATTCCGACCGACCGTGCCCCCACTGCCCGATCACGCCCTCCCCCGTGCCCTCCCTCTGCCCGACCATGACCCCCCCATCTGCTCATTCCGACCGACCGACCGTGCAACCCCTACCCGACCGTGGCCCCCGTCCCCCCCATTCCGACCGACCGACCGCGCGCCGCCCCAGCCCGTCCGTGGCCCCCCGTGCCCCCCCCACTTCCCCCTGTGGCCCCCCTCTGCTTATTCCGACCGACCGGCCGTGCCCCCCCCTGCCTGACTGTGCCCCCCCGCGCCCCCCACTTCCCTCCGCGCCCCCATTTGCTTCTCACCTGCCGTTCGAAGCGACAAGTTGTTATGCCCCAGCGCCTCACTTAGCTTCGGGGCATATGAACTGGCATGGCTGCTGATGTTTTCTCGCTCCCCACCTTCCTTTCCGCCGCAGCCGGACTTGACGCAGCAGCGCTTTCGGTCCCAGCTCCGGCTCGGCGACGCAAGGGGCAGGACGATGACGACGACGACGACGACGACGACGACGACGACGACGACGACGAGGCAGTCGAGGGCGAGGACAAGGACGACGGCGACGACCAAGCAGATTAGCCAGACGACCCAGTCAGACTGGCAAGGTAGATCAACCAGACCAGCCAGGTAGATTAATCAGACCAGCCAGACCAGCCAGCCGTGCGGACCAACGAAGCACAGACCAGACTAAGCAGACCGACCTGCCTGAACCAAGCAGACTAGTCAGACCAGCCAGCCCAACTAGTCAGGTAGACCAACCAAACCACGCACATCAGCTAGCCGTTCAGACCAGCGAAACCCAGACCAGACTAAGCAGATCAGTCTGGCCGGACCAAGCAGACCAATTTGACTGGACGAACCAGGCCAGACCTGGCCAGTCAGACCAGCCAGTCAGATCGGCCAGGTAGACCAGCCAGACCAGCTTAAGTCTTAAGCTGGAGCGTAAGCTCAAGATTTAAAGCTTGCACTGTTGAAGCTTGGCGTCCCGCCGTGCGCCAGTCTGGTTGGTCTGGCTGGTCTGGTTGGTCTGTGTCGTGGTGGGGGCAGAGGAAGAACGCAAGACCATCGACACCAAACATGCGCACGAGACCAGGCAGGCGAGCCAGACTCACCAGACCAACTAGACGCCTCAGACCAGTCAGCCCAGCAAGCCCAGCCAGACCAGCCAGACCAATCAGGCGAGGCAGGAATTCAAGTTCCGCTGGAGAAGGAACCAACAGTCTACAAGAGCAGCCAGACCAGCCAGGGCAACCAGACCAACAGGCGAGCCAGACTCACCAGACCAACTAGACAGTCATCCCAGCCAGTCCAGCGAGACCAGCCAGACAAAACGGACGAGGCAGGTATTCAGCTTCCGCTGGAGAACGAGGCAACAGCCAACAGGAGCAGCCAGACCAAACAGATCAAGCAGACGAGGCAGGTATTGAACTTCCGCTGGAGAACGAGGCTGACAATCAGCCAGACCAGCCAGATCAGCCAAACCAACTACGGAGCAGACGCTCGAAAGTAGCATTGAGCCTCGCAGCATAATGATGGAATGGAAAATTGATGAGGGATAAACGCATGACTTCATTGTGTACTTGTGGCGACACGGTATACGCTGCACCGCTCCGACTTAACGACCTGAGGCCACCATAATCAACAGTACAATATGTGTTCACTATCTTTATATGCCTCAATTGCGTTGCCGCCAGCGGCCTGGAAACGGCCCCCCGTCCTGTATCTCCGCCCCTGAGGCTCCTGGGGGCCGCCGTCCTGTATGTCAATTCGCCCATGAGGCCCGCTGAGGCCGCCGTCCTATATTTCAGTTCGCCCCCGAGCCCCAATGTGTCCGCGGACCCGTATTTCAGTTCGCCCCCGAGGCCCGCTGTGTCCGCCGCCCTGTACTTCAGTTCGCCCCCGAGGCCCGCTGCGCCCGCCGCCCCGTATGTCAGTTCGCTCCTGCGCAAGAGTGGCCAGACCAACCAGACTACAGTCGAGGCCTTGACCTAAGGAACCCAAAATAAGGAACGAGGCCCCTTTTTTTCCATACACTAAACTTCGATTTCCGATCGAAAACCTACGGACAACCTGAGGCAAGCTGCGAAACACTTAAGGAACGCGGAGCCCCTCCCCAACGAAAAGGGTTCCTTCTTCAGGGCCCCGACTGTATACCAAACCAACCAGACCAGACAACTGAGCGAGGCCAGACCCACCAGACCATAGCTGAGCTCAGGCTGCAAGACGAAGCTCAGACCAGACCAACCAGACCAGCCAGACCAGATGGAAAAAAAACTGCAATGCAAAAAAAACGCTACAAAGCAACAAGCAAATGCAACGCACAAATAATGCATTTCGATCGTCGTGGTGGCTGGCGCTGCCTCGCCGACCCTCCCCTAACCTAATCTCGCCTGGATCCTACGCTAAGGCTGCAAGACAAAGCTTAAAGTAGACAGACCAACCAGACCAGCAAGATCAAATGCAAACAACTGCAATGGCTAAGCAAAAAGAAACTGCAATGCAAAAAAACTGAATTTCGGTCGTCGTCGTGGTGGTTGGCGCTGCCTCGCCGGACCTCCCGTAAACTACTCTCGCCCAGATCCTAAGCTAAGGCCGCAAGACGAAGCTCAAACCATACCAACCAGACCAGCCACAAGATGCATACAAAAACCGCGGTGCAAAAAATCACTGCGAAACAAAATACCTGCAATGCAACAAAGACTGCATTTCGGTCGTCGTCGTGGTGGTGGGCGCTGCCTCGCCAGACCTCCCCTAAACCACTCTCGCTTGGATCCTAAGCTGCGGCTGCAAAAAAAAAACAGACCAGCTAGACCAGATGCAAACACAATGCGAAAACAAACTGCAGAGCAAAACAAATGTAATGCAAAAAACTGAATTTCGGTCGTCGTGATGATTGGCGCTATGGTTGGCGCTGCCTCGCCGGACCTCCCCTGAATCACTCTCGCCCGGATCCTAAGCTAAGGCTGTAAGACGAAGCTCAAACCAGATGAACCAGACCAGCCAGACCAGATGCAAAAAAACTGCATTGCAACAAAACTGCAAAGCAAGAAAGAATGCGATGCAACAAAAAATTGCAATTCGATTGTCGTCGTGGTGGTTGGCGCTGCCTCGCTGGATCTCCCCTAAACCACTCTCGCCCGGATCCTAAGCTAAGGCTGCAAGACGAAGCTCAAACCAGACCAACCAAACCAGATGCAAACAAAAACTGCAATGGAAAAAAACAGCATTTTGGACGTTGTGGTGGTGGGTGCTGCCTCGCCGGACCTCCCCTAAACCACTTTCGCCTGGATCCTAAGCTAAGGCTGCAAAACGAAGCTCAAACCAGAGCAACCAGACCAACCAAACCAGAGCCAGACTTCCTTTTTGTAAGCTTGGCGTCCCGCCGTGCACTACACGGCGCAGAATTTTATTCCGACCGACCGACCGTGCCCCCCCCCCCCTGCCCGACCGTGCCCCCCCATGCCCCCCCTCCCCCCCGCCCCCCCCCTCCGCTTATGCCGACCGATCGACCGTGCCCCCCGCTCTCCTCGACCGGCCCTGGCCCCCTTTGCCCCCATCCCCCTCCCCCCCGCGCCCCCTCCTCCTGCGCACTCCGACCGACCGTGCCCCCCCCCGCTGCCCGACCGTGGCCCCCCGTGCCGCCCTCTCCCCCCCGCGCCCCCCCCCCCCCCTCCTCTGCGTGTTTCCGACCGACCGTGCCCCAGACTTCCTGGCCCGACCGCGGCCCCCGTGCCCCCCCCCCCCATCTGCTTATTCCGACCGGCCGACCGTGCTCCCCCCGCCCCCCCCCGCCCGACCGTTGCCCCCCGCGCCCCCCCTCTTCCCCCGTGCCCCCCCCCCCCCCCTTGCTTATTCCGACCGACCGGCCGACCATGCCCCCTGCCCGACCGCGGCCCCCCGTGCCCCCCCCGTCCTCTCTGCGTCAGATTACACTGTGGTTCCGACGGGCTCACAGTGACGCAACAAGTTCTTCGCACCAAGGCCCCCAAGAGCGAGCAGACTGTCAAACACCTATCACACATCCATGATATTTGTCTCCTGGGCCCCTCTCGAAGGTTTCTTGAAGGCCTCTTGGGGCGTTGTGGGGGCATCTTGGGCCGTCTGGAGGACATCTTGGGCGTCGTGGACCGATCGTTCGACGACTCGGGGCCCTTCTCCACCGTCTTGGGAGTCTCTGAGGGCCCTCCTGGCCCGTCATCGGGCCTTCGTGGCGCCCTAAAAGCCCACGCGACACACCCCA
Source organism: Prorocentrum cordatum (assembly GCA_963575745.1). Lineage (NCBI taxonomy): Eukaryota > Dinophyceae > Prorocentrales > Prorocentraceae > Prorocentrum > Prorocentrum cordatum. Next base: position 1,209 of record CAUYUJ010012024.1, on the reverse strand, counting down.
GGCCCGCGCAAAAACGCACAAGAGCGCCTGCGAAACCATGGGTCCGGTCTGGACCTTTAAGAACCTTACAAACCTCTCTGCCTCTCAGGGCTGCATGAGCCTTGGGGTACTCCACAACGTGCTAAAGACACGGTGGCGGATCTTGGCTGCGCATACCATCGCGCCCCCCCTCTTTGGACCAAGCGTTTCGCTCCATACAAAAGGGCATACATTATAAAACACGCTGGCGAGACCTCGCAAACCTCTTCCGTCATAGTAAGATCGCCTTATGATCGAACCTGGCGCTGCGTCCACACAGCCTTGCTGCTATTCGCCGCTCCCCCGTTATGGTCACTCGCCAGCGTGTCGCAGCACTCGCGCGCTTCCTGTCCCCCCCCAAAAAAACTACCACAGGTTGGCGCCACCTCCATCTCCCACTGTCCCGCATCCGTGATTGTACGGTCCTTGGCACGCGTGCCCCTTGTTGCCCATCCAGAAGGCCGGGCGGGCCGGGCGGGTGGGACCAGAAAGCGGGCAGTAGGGGGCATCATGCGAACCCTACCCCTACCCCCCTCAGAAATCGTGGGGGGTATGGGTAGGGTCTCGCCATCGCTTGGACGTCCAGTCCCTGTGTTTTTTGTCGGTCTCGTGCGTGGCTTTTCCGCCCAAGGATAAAGGATGCTCCTAAAATGGTCCTCGCCGAAGGAAAAACGCACACGTCCGAGCGATGTCAAAGGGGTTCGCCTGTGGCCCCCGAGCTGCCCCATCCAGAAATGCCGGGCGGGTCGGGCGGGTGGCCCCCGAGCTGCCCCATCCAGAAATGCCGGGCGGGTCGGGCGGGTAGGACTGGACAGCGGGCACTAGGGGGCCACATGCCAAGTGAACCCACCCTCCACACCTCAGAAATCGTGGGGGGTAGGGGTAGGGTCTCGCCATCGCTTGGACGTCCATTCCCTGTGTTTTTTGTCGGTCTCGTGCGTGGCTTTTTCGCCCAAGGATCAAGGATGCTCCTAAAATGGTCCTCGCCGAAGGAAAAACGCACACGTCCGAGCGATGTCAAAGGGGTTCGCCTGTGGCCCCCGAGCTGCCCCATCCAGAAATGCCGGGCGGGTCGGGCGGGTGGGGCTGGACAGCGGGCACTAGGGGGCCACATGCCAACCCTACCCCCAACCCCCGAGCGAAGTGAACCCCACCCTCCACCTCAGAAATCGTGGGGGGTTAAGGGGTAGG